>VXBQ01009065.1:492266-532266 GCA_013400175.1 Phainopepla nitens | reverse complement strand
ACATTTGTCCAGTTACAGATACTCCAGGTTTCATTATTTAAAAGATTCTGGAGAAGTTTAGAGTCCTTTTATATTTTTGAGAAAAGAGGATGCATTCTTTAAAATGCATTCGGTACCAGCTCCTGTCAGTCTGCACCACAAGGGGCTAAATTATTTTTATAAGCCTGAGAACATTATGATGGATATTTGTAAGCACTTTTGCTGTCTGACAGTGAGCCTGGCATAGTTTGAGGTAGAAACCTAGTAATACCTTTTTTTGTGTGTGAGATTTTGTAAGGGTTTATGGACATCATAGTCTCCACTAAATTCACACTAAGTCACACATCCACTAAGTCTAGAGGCTAAGCTATAACCCATGGGGAACAGAACAGAATTCTTATCATAGATCACATGAACTCCAGTAGAAATAAAAACATTCAAGGGCACCAGCATTGGTTTATATCACATAAATATTTCATAGATATGTTCTATCCCTAGAAACAGGCCTAACTATCAATGTCTCAGGTAGAAAATTTAAAATTTCCTAATTTTAGAATACTGTAATTTAAAAGAGGAAGAACATGAAGAATGATTAGTGATTTATAAAACTATATCATTGGAGATATTCAGATCTTGACTGTACAAAATCCTGAGCAACCTGATCTGTGCTGGTTCTATGTTGATTTAGGGGTTGAACCAGATGATTTCCAGCAGTTCCTCCCCAAATAAAAGGATTTTGGCATGCTTGGTACATTGAAGAAGCTACTTTCAGGTGGTAAAATCTAAAATAATGGCAGCTAGTCCTATCCATTTGTGACAGAAGTTGATTATGCTGTCTGGGGCTTTTCCATCCATCACTGCATCACCTGCATGAAACCAAACAACTTTTGTGTGGTTTTAAAGCCTGAGGGAGACACCTAATCTGATTGATTCCCTCCACCTACTTGTTTCTGGTGCACCAGTTGTCCCCAGCATTATCAAGGTCTATTCAAACTTGTGTTGGTGTCTTTCTAGCACCTGGTTAGAACTGCAGAGAATACTTTCAGAACTCAATGTCGAAACCTCATCCTACCTGAAATATCACTGGCTGCCTCATATATGTCTCACACTGTCCTGCCTCTGTATCAATAAGGTAAAAAAACCTTTGAGTTTCTATAGAATGTAGCTCTTATGTGACCACCCACAAGGAAGGGTTTCTTGTTTGGCCAGTATGATTGGAAAGGTGGTTGCATGCTGTGCAGAACTGAGAGGCATCACAAGTTTGCAGGTGGCAGGAGTCTGTTTTACATAGCAGGACAGCTTTGCATGGAAGCAAAGGATCTACTGGGTCAACACAAGACCTGTCTTGCACAGGGCACTTAAAAATTATATTTTTAAATTTAATTTTTAAAATTTAGACTTAATTTTATTTTCCTGCTCTATCAATATTGTTTCAGAACCCAGTGTACTTTGTGTTTCCCTTAAGAGCACCTATTTGAAAACCTAAGCTATTTGCAAGCCTAAGCTCAGCTAAATTTATATATATATATATATGTATGTATGTATATGTATATATGATTTGCAAATTTTAACTCATCATAATTAAAGTTTTGGTTTGGAACATATTACGTCTTTGATTCGGCTTAAACATTGTCTTCTGGTTTTAATTTAAAATATTTAAAACTGTTTAAAGCTAGCATTCACACCTTGAAGATCAGCTTGCCAACTAAGGCTGTCCAGAAGTTTACTGAGCTTAGGAAAATATTTGTAGATAATTAGAAGGCAAGGATAAAAATAAAAAATCTCACTCACCTCTAATGTTTTCAGCAACTCCTCATGCCAGAAAACCTGACATGGGAGAAATAACAGCTAGGCTGAATTGGGAAGGCTAGAACACTGTTCTGTTGTGGGTGGGCTGTTCATACTTCTAAAGTTATAGTGTTTTTATTTAAAACCTGAATTGGATTTCTAGGCATGTATGGTACACGCCAATTTAAAATTATTGAAGTTCTTCATAGTGTTAAGAGTACTTCAGTTTGAAAGAGTGAGGCTTTCCTGCAAATGCCAAGTAAATTGCTCTGCAAGTCCAGAATCTTTGATCACATCTGAATTGAAGTGCTTACGAAAGATGTTGCCGTGTTCTAATAATTTTACAGCTCTCTCTGATTCATATGCCTAGAACCCAAATCATTTCCAAATTGAAGAGCTCTTATTATTTTGAAGTTCTATGTGCAGTATAAAATGATTTAAGATTATTCTGCAGCTTTTCATTTTTTTATTTCGTGAAAAATGAAACTTTTTTTCTTTTTTGAAGACCAGCTCTTTCCTCTGCAAGCTGGGAGACATTATGAGCTAATTCAAACATTTCATGTTTAAGATGGAAATTGAACCAAATTCTCTCCAAATAGCAATGATGATGGCTGGGGGAAAAAGAAGGAAAAAAAAAAAATCCCTGCCTGAAAAGCGGAGAAAATACAAAGTAAGAGGCTGTCAGTGATCCTTGCTGGGAAAAGTGTGAAGAACAAGAAACATATTGTCACTGTTCAGACGTGGTCAAGGTGAAGTGGGGAGACTGAATGAAAGTTACAACAATGTGACAAAAGAGAGACACAGATCCATTTAGTCTTGGAAGGAAGAGAGCAGGAGGCACAGAAGGCTAGTTCATGTGTTGCTTCTAAGCTGATTTTTGCTGTCATTTCATCATACAATTTCAGAGGGAAGTGATGTATGCCCTTTTGTATCTCCTGACTTTGTCTTTTAAGAATAACACTTCGTTTCTTTCTCACTAGAGACCTTGCTCCTTTTTAGCACGTGGCAGTCGTATATTGTTTATAAGTCACATAGCTTTCTAAAGAAAAGTCTCCTCACTATTTCTTGGTAGCAGTAGAGATTTTTCATTTGTTCATTTGTTTTTTCTTTTCCCCAAGCACGTGCACGGGATAGTCTTTGTTCCCAGTGACTCATTACTGAAGAACAAACAAGGGCAAAAAAGAAGTGGTCTGGGGGAGGAAGCATACCAACCTGCTGGGGATCCCTATGATTGCACTGTACCTTGCTACGAGTTGCACACAAAAATCACCCTGCTTACTTCCCACCTGGAAACCCTCACCTGCTCCTTCTGGTCCTGCTATGGGAGCTAGAATGGGAGCTCTCCAAAAGAAAGGGCAGAAAATGAACCTAAAAAGCATCCTGTTCTAGACGGAGTAGAGTTACACTAACATATGAAAAGAAAAAGGGATTAGGGAACCCACCTGCCATTGCAGATACTTGAGCAGTAAGGCAGAAATTGGTGTGGAGGCAGGAAGAAAAACAGGCGGATCAGAGCAGAGAGTTTTTAAGAATTTCACAATTGTGTTAGTAAGGAGGCAGCCTATAAATATCTGGAAAATCATGAGATTTCCAAAACAGATGTTGAAACAGGAAAGGAAGCATGGTCCATCACAATATCGTCACTTCTAATCATTTGAGAGAAAAAAAATATAATCTTTGTGTACCATACCTTCCACTGAAAAAGTAGATCTGCACTTTTTGCTCTTGTAATTGTTGAGAGCTCTGAGGCGCCTCAGGAGATGAATACAGCTGCTGTGGATTTGGGTCGTGATTTACAGCCCTGTGCTCCTGATAGTGTAGTGGGGCTTGTGTGCATTTTCTGCTGCAGCTCTTTTCCATACAGCACATGGTTGTGTCTCTGTGGTGAAGAGTTTATACAACCTCAGAAGGCACAGTGGGTTTACAGCAGGAGGGACAGGAAGATGAGCTCCCTTCAGACACCTGTGCTTCTGGAGGTGTACCTTCCAGCAGAGGGAAGGTGTGATTTCATAGCATTCTGAAGCCAGTATCATCAGGTAAAATCTATCTTACCTGTGTGGAAACCAAGTCTAGAAAAGCTATGGTTATTTAGGACATTGTGCTCTCCAATGTTTCCAGTGAATCATTCATCTTAAATATATTTATAAATAAAACTTAAAAAGCTAAAAATGTAATTTGGAAATCTGTTAACAATAATCAGGCTCAAAAACTCCTCCTGGAATTTTTGTGGCAGGTATCTGAACCTATAGGGAGAGTGATTTGTTTCTTTGCTGCTGTACCAGGAAGCATTTAGTGAAAATGGTATTTCCCTTGTTTCTCTCTATTTAAGGTTCCCCATTTTTTATTTTTTGCAGTTTTCTTTCTTTATCCACACTTCTCATTTATCTAGCTTTTTTTATTCCCTTCTTCTTAGCTTTTCCCTGAACTCATGTTCCTTTTCACCTTCCCATTCCCAGTATTTTTACTGGTTTTCCATTTCTTTTGAATCCTTTCCATCTTTCCTGCAGAGGTTCCCTACTGAAACTCCTTCACAAACCCCTGGTATCCTTCTTGCAGTGGATAACTTCTAGCTGAAATCTAGAGATGTTACAGAAGTTCCTGTATGCACAATAAAAGTTACCAGGGTTTATCTACCTGTGGTTCAAATCTAAGGTCATTGCATTTCAGCTATCTGATTACCTGAGATTTTTGAGAGATTTTGGAGAACAATCTCTCTGTCTACTAAGCAATGCTCAAACTACAGGGTATATAAATAGTATAATGTAATTTTCATGTTTGCATAATCAGTAGTCTCACTCAACAATTAGTATTTCACTAATAATATCCAAACAAATATGATTTCCCAAATTATAGAAAACTCAATCAGAAATTATGATTTATTTTATGTAATAGTCTGTTGGAGAATATCAAATACTTAAGAGAATAAACATTATTTTTGTTAATTTGAGGATTAGTACTCCTACCAAGTTTCAATTTACATGGGTACAAAAAAAAGTAAGTAAAAATAATTCAGGTTGTTTTGGATTGTTTTTTATTTCTGAGGGGTATTTCTTACTATTATACAGCTTGGTGCTAAATAACATCAAAAGTTTAATTAATATTTTTGGTTGATTTTTAAGGTAATATTTATTGATGTCCTTCTGGCATATCCTGAATTTTGAGGTATACTGTACCAAAAGGTAATAGGTAAATTGGTGCATTAGAGGCATGGGTGCATTAGAACCAACACAAACTGGTGCATTTGGTCCTTCAGCTCCCAGGAATCTGTGAAAGACCAGGGCCCCAGACCATGTTGTTTTGGGCTGGTTCCTCCAACCTGCCTCAAATCCTTCCGCTTCAAAAGCAAATGAGACACCAAATACCATTAATCACTGTTGTGTTGAGTACTCACAGACTGAAATGTGCTGTTTCTAGATACTTAACACCAGTACAAACTTCATATGTGTTACATGTTACCCAGAGAGGAACTCTTAATCCTGGTTTGCTGTCCATATAGTTGTTACAGATAGGCTTATAAGAAGTCTTCCTGCAGGATCTAAAAATCAAAAATTACCTTTCAGCTATGCCATATTTTAAAGCAATGTAAACATGTTAAAGTAAAGGTCTGTGTGTTGTTGGTAATGCACATGGCTGCTCGCTGTGTTATGTACAGAATGATCCACATGCCACCCATACTGAGACTGGCTATTAAATATGCTGGCTCAGTTTACTGGTAGCTCTAATACACTTCTGTAACCAGGCACTACTTGTAACATCAAAGCAGGGGAGACATTAGCTCTTTTCCCCTATAGCCTCTGACCTGAAAGCTTTGCTTTTTATCTCTGTATAAAAGGAAAATATTCTTTTCAAAGGAGCCTGGCTAGAATGTGGATATTTTCTCCATTGTAGAATAAGAGCCTGTGAAAGTAATCTACAATTTTTCATCTTTTTTCAGAGTATTGTTTCTTTTTGGACATCATGCGTCTTTGAGAGTTAAAACTCTTGCTTTCAAGTAATAGTGACTGGGAAGTGCTTTCAAAATCCTGAGGTACTTCTGTTTTCTGTAACCCTGTCAGCCTGAAGAAAGGTGATGGAACATTTCTATTTTTGAAAGAGCAATATATTGTGTAAAAGAAAGAAAATAAAGTTTGAAAAATAGTTCATACTCAAAATAATGAGTAAGATACAAATCCAATTACTTGTACACAGGGTTTGTAAGGGAGCCAACATTTGGCAAATCAAAACTATATTTTATCTTGCAGATGTTCCCACTTATTTTTTAAAAATTAAAAAAAAAAATCAAATAGCAAGTGATTTTCTCAAGTGTATTTGAACTTTTAAATCTATGGATTGGATCATCTTATCTTCTGACCTTTATGTATCAGGATTTTTTTGTGTAATCTAACTTGTCTTGTTTCAGTTCAACATTTTAGGATTCTTGACCTTTTGGCTTTTAGATTCTTAACTTGAGCTTTCTTAGAGAGGGGTTGGTCTTAAGAAAGAGCTAAGTATACAATGCCAAAATTTTTTTCTGGTTTATGACCTGCACTATTACTTTTGAATATCTGATCCCTTGTTCAGAGGCAGTCAGAAGGAAAGGAGTGCTGACTTAAACAAACACAGTGCAGTAACCAGAAGAAGGAAGAACAAGCATAAATGAACACATCGTATCACAAATTGTTGGTATTTTGCTGCTTATAAAGATATTTCAACTCTAAATTTTAAATTATCTTTTAAATAATTTCCTAAACTCATAAGCACTGATTGTATTACACCTACTGTAGAGTGCTATAGTAGCATGATCTAGACTCCAAGGTTTCTAATATAATATGAAACTTCTTTTTCTACCTGTGTTTATTGCAATGACTTTTTCTTAGAATCCAGATGGGAAACAGAAGACTCTCAGTTCTTTTCCACAGTTCCTGGCTTCTGAGATGGCATTAAGCATTATTCATTTTATGACACTTAACTCACAGTGGTGTTAAGTCAGTGATTAATGAAATGAAAACTCATTGATTTTTTGGATGCTTTACGTGGGCCTTCTTATAAATATGAATAGTTCCTTGAGGTGGGTGTTTTAAAATTTAGCATGGGCTTAACTGCTTCTCCACACACTTTCTAAAAATTACTTAGCCAGAGAAAGTCAGAAAGCCAGAGAAAGCCAGTCCAATTCTGATGAAATGGCAAAATTAAAAAGAAAGTAAAGCATCTCAATTTTCTTTGTAAGACTTCATATGAATAAATAAATTTCAGTCTTTCTTCTGCTGCAAAAAAGATTAATCACTTGTTTGGGTTTTTAATAAAGGTACATAATTTCATGATACCCACGAAAGTGCAGACTAGCACATACTTTTAAGCATAAATACTTTTATTTACAAGATAAGACACATCAGCATTAGTGTAAACTTTAAAAAATGTCTTATTACTTTTTGGTTCTAGTATATTGTTTTTCTTCTTTGGTTTTTGATTGTAGCAGAGGAAGATTTTTCTTTCTGCAAAGTTAATTTTCTTAATAGAAAGCACATATGTGTTCTTAAATTATACATATTTTATCATGTGCTAGACATAGTAGGAATTATGTCCCTAAAATACTTTCCAGGAATTTTGTAAGCAGAAATGTAGGAAGGAGAAGAAAAGAACAGAGTTTATACGTTGTTTGGTTTTGGTTTGGGTTTTTTCCCCCAGATTGTAATAATTAATAATTTAGAAATATCAAAATGTTTTCAAAATTTAAATATGTATTAAAATTGTATAGCTAGTTAGAATAATCTGAAACCATCTGCCAAAAATGAATATCATTCAACTAATATGCCAGCTTATGGTTACTTACGATTTACTCCTGTTTGCTACAGGTGAAGTGGGTGAATATCAGACAGCTCATTATAGAGACATGCATGCTGCATTCCCAAAGTAGGATGACAGAACAAGTCATGGTATGTATTGTAATTTCAGTTCTGCAATACATCTTCAAGCTGTCTGAGGTAAAATGCTTACTAAGCACTGCATTGGGGCTGTCAGATTTCTTCATGGGGTGGTAATTAAATTGAGGCAGCTCTACCGTTCATTTTGTGGAACTAAGCCAGAATTATCTGTATCCTAAAAATATTCTACTGTAGACTGCTGGTTGTAGCAGGAGCACAGTTTTTTGCATATAAATTCTCTTTTATGGAAAGCATCCTATTTCTCCCTGTTTTTTCTCACCTCCATAGGCTGTGGGGGAGGAGAGCTGTTTTATCACTGGACTAGTTTAAGTCTGAGGGAAACTGGTCACGATACCATCAGAGATGGCATCTTGCTTAAAACTGCAGACATCTGGGCTGGATTCCAGTTGTGACTAATAGGAATAAAGGATTGATGGTTGTTGTGGCCAAGGGTGGCATTAAAGTTTCCTGCCTGATTTACAGTGTTCTTAGCCCTGGTATAATTTAGAATAGCCAGGGGCCCAGTCAGCCATGGCTGGCCACCGCCACAAAAATAAAGCTGAATGTATGTGGGGATGCAATGTGATAAATGAATAGGAAGTTTCTTCTGGTCATTTCTGGAGACCAGCTTCATTATTAAAACACATGGGAGCTGCTGTGCTGCTACCAAGGGTTCTGGTAGCTCAACGGTGTGTCTTCCAGCACTCTGGCATTCTGCTCTGAAAACCAGAGCTATTCCAAAGTGACCCTGGCTCAGAAATAGTGCTCAGGATACAGTATCTTCTCAATATTGTCACTCATGTTCTTCCTGAGAGAAGGCAGTGAGAATTGCGGATAACTTTAATGAAATAGACACACAATGGACTTATTGAGCAGCATGCTTATGTTCTTGTGTTCTTATCTGCTTGCTTTCTGGTGAATCTGACCTTTCTGAAATTTGTAAGTTACCTAAGAACTGTGGTGAGATAGGCAGCACAACTGTAACTAGTCGAATATCAAAAGTATATGCAACTCATCTAACTGAAAATTTGATTTCAAAGATATTTTTTAAGATTGGAAAGGGTAAGGCTGATGTGTAAAGGAGGCTCTCATAGGATAAGTTTCCAATGATGCACAAATGAGTTTATTTTATAATTCAACATCCTTTAGAAAATTGTTTGGATTGAGTTCAGTTGATTTAGTCAGACAGTGAGAACAAAAACTGGGAAGGAAATGGCTTACAGATGCAAAACAGTTTTCAAGTGTACAGTGTGGAAGAACTGTTAATGAATTATCTGGAAATAAATGGTATCTCCTGCTAAAGATATAGTTTTCTTATTTATTTTTTTTCTTTTTTTAAAGAAATGGTGGTGAATATGAATGCATGATGAGAAATGCTGAAACCCGCTGTTTGCTTTAAAAAATGCATCAAAATTGTTGTCCTTTTCCAAACTGAAATAAATAAGTTTCTTAAGTCAATGTCCAATAAATAGCTACATTGAACAGGAAAGTATTACATAGGAAAGAAGTTGGTGAGGGTAATCTTTATTCATGGGCTCCCAACTGCTCAGGGTGTACCTATAGTCAGAAGAAAGCGAAAGGTATGGATTCCTATGGGGGAGTTCAGAATAGGAGCCTGAACTTACTTTGCTCTTGCTTTGAAGCACAATTTGTCACCAAAGGATATTGTGACAGAAGACAGTGCAACTGTTTCATTAAGAACATTTACCATTCTCTGATGATGAGAAAAGGTTTTTGTTGTTGAAAGCTGTGATTTGCCATTTAAAAAAATATATGTATGAATCTGGCTCAGATAATATGTACATCACAAATATTACTTTTTGAAGATATAATTTTCCTTATTAATTCATATTTTCTTCATGATTATTGAATTTTGAAACACATTATTTCCTTGCTTACTTGTATTTTCTTATACCTTTGGTAAACCATGCTCTATACATGTCCGCATACTTCGATTTTACCGCTGTTTTTTTCTGGTTCCCTTGTCATATTTGCTTCATTCTGCTTGATCTATTATACTTAATGAAAAACAGTTTTCTCTTAGAATAATCTTTATGCTTGTTTGAATTTTAAATAGCATATTGTGATGGTATTAGTGATGTTACACTAAGTCACTCATCCTGCAAAGGCTGATTGGAGTTTCTCACCTTGCACAATCTGAACAGTCCCATTGGAGTTCAAGAGTTACACGCAAGAGCATAAAGCTTTGTGTCCTAATTGCCTTTAGTGGACTCATTTTCAGTATCAAGAAGCCCCATTTTAGGGGCTATTGCTTAGATCTGAAAGTGCACATTTCACTGGAAACTACTGTAAAAATATGTTCTCAGCTGGAACCTGGAGAACAGAATTTTAATCTGGAGTAAATTAAGCTGATATCTTGAGGGATACATCTTGACCAGCAGCATTTTATGACTATCTGACAATCTTTTATACTCTTGAAAAACAGAAATAGCTTTATTTTGTACTAATGTTTTCACAGTTGCAGTTCATAGCACAAAGCATGAGGCAGTAAAAGCAGTGCATTTGATTTTGTTCCCTCACTCTTCTACTTGGAAGAAAAGTAGTTAGAATACCAGGCAGTAATTAGCTTTCAGCCAAATTGTGTATGAAATTTTAGTCTGTAGACTCATTGCGCCTATGTCAGCCTGAAGATTAAAGGCTTCTTAACTACATAGTGGCACAACAGCTGAGCAAGCTGTGAAGGAGCCAGTGGGGTTTGTTGTATAATATCTGCTCTGTGGATCACTGGAAGAGTCTGGATTTCTGTGTCTAGTCCAGACAAACAGAAGTCTACCTTCTTGTCTCTGTCTGTTTCAGTGGATCACCATATATCACTGGGGATTTCAATGTGGCTGACACAATTTCTGCAGTGCTGGAAACATAATATTCATTGACATGGTAGATGCACAGACCCCAATAAAGTTAATGTTTAGCCATCTCTGCTTTTGGCAGCATGGTGCAGCTTACTAATTAATTTGGTTGCTGTTTGTGCTTTTTTTCTTACCACTGTGGATATAATCAATGGGTATTCAGGTGTTCTACAGTCAGGAAGACAGCTGTGAAAATGTACTCTGAATTTATGTTGAGATTATTCTTCAAGTTTCAGTATTAGCATGAAAATAGCAGAAATATTATTAGCAAAAATATTCTAATGCATTTTTAAATAGAGAGCTAATAAGCAGTGAACTGTATTCTCTCCATTGGAGGTATCCTAAGCAGAGCCAAGCAAAAGTAAATCAATGTCAGATAATTTTGCTTTCTTGATTTGGGACAGCCAAAACTTTGTTCAGTTGTACCAGAGTACCATCTTGACTTTCCATCATGGAGCATCCGGGATGCCAGTCTTCAATTACTTTCTCACTGTTGCCTTGTGTTTCTTATTTCTTCTGGCAAACCTATTATTTGCATCTGATTTGAAATAATAAATTTCTGTTTTTAAACAGTCTGTGAGTTTCGCTAGTTGTTTTTTCTTTCCTTGGAAATAAAATTAGGTTAATTCCATTTCACTTCATATGACATGTAAACGAATTAGATAGTGTAGACATTACTTCTCCAACCTAGAAGATCATCTGGAGGCCTCAACATGCCTTCAGATTGGAGAAAGGAGTGTTCCCAGCAAGTTTACTTTCTCAGTTAGTATGAAAGAGTACTATTTGATATATTACATTTGATTTTTTTTTTCTGTATTTCTTAAAGACATTGTCTCTAGGATCCTGAATTGAGGGAGGAAGAGGAGAACAAACAGAATTATAGTTCATGTCAGTTTTTTGTGCCTAGAGTGTTGGAAAGAAGCAAAGATGAGTGGATTCGGTGGGTACAATGGGTACAACCTTCTTGAAAATGTCATCCTCCCACATTAAATTTCAAAATATTGATGACTTTGAATAATGTTTCAAAGAACCAGCTTTAACAAATACTGTCAATGCAAGTGATGGTGATAGGAGGTCAGTGGTTAAAAAGACTTGGAAAAATGTTTTGAGGAGTAAGGGACATGCTTTGATGGGTGTCATGGCAGGTAATGCTTTATTTATACCACAAATTTAACTTCAGTAGAACAGAAGTCCATACTTTTGTATGTTTTAAACCAAAGTGGTAGCAAGGATTAGTCCATGGTACTCTCAAGATTTAATGTCTTCTCTGAATCACTGCTGATATTAGGTCGTGTGATCCATTTATGTTCCCTATGCCCCTTATGCTATTTGCCCAGTAAGGCTGATCCAGAAAGGGGATTAAAAATACTCTAGGCACCACTGCATTTTAAATTTTTTTTAAATGAAATCAGAGGGAGTTTTTTTCCTAATAGTTAGTTTCCAGGCAGAAATCAATTAGTCTAATAGGGTTACTCTTCTCCAAAATGGAATTGTACTGGACTGGTTTGATGTCTTCTTATAATTGCACACTGTATGGTTCTTTGACTCTTATCTCTGGCTCAGTCTGTGAATTTGAAACCATCAGGAAGATGTCACATTGGTATGAGTATTCTTCAGTGATAAGAACAGTAATTGTTGTAGGGAGACTTCTTAATCTTGGGTCACTCAAATCCCTTTTAAAGACAGCAGGTGCTCTCCAGAACAAGCATTAACAAGAAGAGATTATGAGGTAACCTGTTGTTCTTTATATCTCAACATCTCTTGACAAAGCTTACTATCAGGCACTGTGTTCAGAAGCCAGTCAGTAAAGGAAAAAAATGAAACGTCTCAGGAAGGAATGAACGTTTTCAGTACTAAAGAGTGGATTCATTTTAAAGGGTGAATACCAAGAACTGTTACGGGGAAATGTATATTTAGATAAGATAATTATATAAGTAAATTGTAAAAGCAAGAAATAAATTGGCGGGGGCTAAAAAAATGGAGCTGCGGATAACCATGGTATAATGCAACCAGAAAAATAATCTGCCTCCACAGAAATCAAAATCTCAAGCTGCATCTTGCCAGATTTGCATTGTGTTGAAATTCCTTGTACATTTTACCCCTCATCTTCTTCCCAGCTGTGGCAAACATGGTGAAAGCAAGTTAGTCATGAACATTGTCAGACTCTGGCACTGCTAACAGTATGACTTCATGTAGACGTGCTGGTGCTGTGGGCTGCTTAGCATATACAGGGTGAATTCTTGAAGCTGAACATGCTCAGGGTCTAACAGCTCTTCCAAGTATGATCACAGCAGAGCAGAACTGCCTGTTATTTTCAGCTCTCATAATTTATGAACTTCTGGATCCAAATGCAAACTAAATTTTATTCAAGTAAGATTTTGTTTTCTGATTCTGTCCATTTCCATCAAGATTATGACACAAAATTAGCTGTATAAAGCTGGTCTATGGCAATCTTTGGGAGGTCAGGAATTAAGCATAGGATAAATCATTGCATTCAGATGATAAAACCACTTTCAAAACCAGTTCAAGGAAACTTTTTTAAAAGGTATTTAGATCCAAAGGTGTAGTTAGCACTTTCTAAGAACACACTAATCTCAGGGAGTGTTAGGGACTTAACCCTTCTTCACTCTACTTTGAAAAAAAAAAATCAGCTAGGCACCTATCTCTGCCTCTAAATTCCTCAAATACTTTTTAAAAAATCTAGCCTTTGATAACTCAAATCCCCTTGACTTTCTGTAAGGCTTTTCATCCTGAATTCTAGATCCTCATAGGTTTTGAGTGTCTAACTCTGTTAAATTAAAATGTGAGTTTAAGGCCCAGGTACCTTTGAAAAGCTGAACCTTGGTGCTCAAGTCACTTCTGAAAAAGAATGTTAGACTGCTAATTCCCTCAGGTGCTTGAGAAATATTTTTCTGTCACCTCTAAGAAGCTATTCTAGAGGAATTTAATTTGTTAATCACTTGCTTTGTCCCAAACTTCGTATAACAACTTGGTGTAATATTTATTATGGGGAATTTTTATTTTTTCCCGAAAAGAATGATAAGACATTTTTATAAAATGAAAAATTATGACAAAAGTATATATTTATGCTTTCAGGAGGCAAATGTGTTTTTTAATGGAATTTAAATAAATGGAATTTTTATGATGAAAAAAAGCAACAGTAAAAGCAGTGATTATGTTTTTCATAGTTCATTTGCCTCCCTTGCCCTGAAGATCTTGTACAGAAGTAAAATGAGATCCCTGGTGAAGCCTATAATGTCATTGACTCTGTAGAAGGACTCAGAGACCCATTGGTGTTTAATGACCCTTACTAGCCTCCACGAAAGAAACTGGTATGATCCACTAAAGGAGACATATGGTTCTTTGGAATTATAAAGAAACACTGTTTTTCTTCATGGGTAAACATTGTAGTCATGCATTTCTAAACACTGTCTGGTTTTAGATGACTGCTTTTAAAATGGCTGTCTAAATTTGATGAGGAATTGCATTCATTTTTCATTAGTACTTGACCAACAGCAGTGGTATTTTGCCAATACTGCAATCATGCAATTTTAATGCTCTTATTATTCTGCACTATCATATCAGACTGAACAAAACGCAACAGATAAGAGAGCTGAACTACACAATAAAGAGCAACTGGACTGCTTTGTAGGGCATGGGCACATTGTATAATAAAATCATATGGTGATATCCCAGAGTTATAGGTAAGTGTTGGAATATTATGATATTTCTGTATTCATTTCTTCATTAAATTAATGTACTTTACTGCAGTTAGGCATAGGACAGTGGGAATGGAAGGGAAGGGAAGGTAAGGCAAGGCAAGGCAAGGCAAGGCAAGGGCAAGGGCAAGAAAAAGAAAAGAGAGGTCAGAGTGAAACCCAATATTTAAAGGCAAAGTAAAATAAAAACTGATATCACAATGAAGTAAACAGCAGCAGAGATTCAGCTAGGACACTATAGGAAACAAAAAGGAAATATTTTACTGCAGTCATATCACAGAATGTACAGGGTCAGAACCTGGTGCATGAGCACAGTCTGATTGCAGGCAGAAATAAAGTGCTGAATATATATAAAACTCTCAGTAGATACCCCAGTGTAGATAAATTTTGATTGGTAATGTTGTACTTTGTACTTCTCTCTCTCTGATGTGTGTCCCCAGAATGAAAACATCTCTAGGACAGACACATCACTGACATCTTTCGCTGGTTCTAGAGATGCTGTGGTAAAACAAGTGCAGTTATCTTAACTTCAGTTTTTCTAAAAAATGTGCTCAATTTCTAAACTTGAACAATGCAGAGGAGAAAATATATTAAGCTATTGGATTTTTTGTCTTGATCAGTCATTTTAGTGACTGTCTTTTCACAGCTGTAGAAACAATATGATTGGTTCTGCTAGCTTAGAATTTTTTTCCTCCTTTAGTATACTTCTCAATGCTCCTTACAAGAGATGGAACTGAATCTGGCTTTTTTTTTTTAAATTTTGTGAAATGTGACAATTTATGTAAACTAAGATTCCTCTTGAAAATCAATTCAGCAGTTTTAAGTAATGTGCTTGTCATATGGGAATATTAATATGAAAGAAAAATGACATGGATATACAAGAAATTGTACTAACTGCCTGTTTAGAGATATCAAAAAGCACAGTGATGAATACTCTGAAATATTTGTTGCAAGATCCTACCACTCTACAGTCATCAGAGATGCAAATGTTCAAAATTATTTTTTATCTAATGTTATCCCAGTGAATAAGAAAGACTGTAATGTATATAGACTTCTACATTGCATATACCATGTGTCTACCCTTTATACTGCTGGGTAGAATCCTCTAACAGAAGTGCATGGTCCAGCTCAGATTTTGAAATAGTATAGTGGAAGGAATAGAAAAGGTGAATTTGACTCTCACACTGGGACTACAGGAGGGAGAAAAATGGCTAGTAGGAATAGTCAGAAATTCAGACTTTCCCATGATGAAATGCAAGGCAGGGACAGTGCCCTGTAAAGGAGCCAAGTTATTTATTCTTCCTGGCAAGGCAAGAGTAAAGCAAGAGAAACTGTGATTCTCTGAGTCCTAATAAGACCTTTTTGCCCTATTCCGCTAATGTAAAGGGCTTTAAGATGGATTTGCATTACCTTTTGAGATACTCTGCACTATTAGAGAGTTTAAACTTGACATTTCCAGTCAGTATTCATTCTCTAGGCTGCTCCCTGGTAGTACAGTTACCTTCTCTGGAACCGTCAAAGAGCTGTGTTTCAACAGCCCATCAGGATAGTAGCCAAACTTGGGTGTTGTTTGTCCAAAGTATTCAGGAGGACTCAATTGACCACCTTGCTTCTTTTCTGAATTTTTATCCTTTAAATGTTGGGGTTGACAACCATAAAAAACACACTGTTTTGAAAGGATTATGCCAATTTCAGTATGCTGCCTCATGAAGGCTGGGGGAAAGTGCAGAAGCATTTAAGGGAGACCACTGCAATTTCCCTTTAAGAAATTTAATATTCATTTGTTTTACTTTTTGTTGCATTAGTTATGAGGTGACTGAGGTGACTAAATGAATATGAAAAAAGCTGTACATAAACCAAAATCAATTAAGAGTTATCCAAAGAATGTAAATATGTTTGATACTACATTCTAGTTTGGAAGAATCTCAAATTTGAATAAGAGGTCTATTTTTCATTGAGTATGCCCTGCACAGACATAAAAAATGCCAGTAAAACAGATGGCATAATGATTTTGGTAGCTTGACAGACTTACCCCACTGCTTCTTTTCTCTCTGTGTCGACTTTGTCCCTTACATTCCAAAGACGGATAAATGTATTAACATGTAGTTTACCACACAGGTCAGGGGATCTTTCTCATTTGACCTTGAAAACAAATGTTCTGTCTGCTCTGCATGGATAATTCATAAGATTTAGTGGCTCATCTCTGTATGTGTGGCATTTAGAAATGTTGCTTCCCCAAATGTCTCGTTGTCTTCTGTACCAGTTAGGTAGTGCACTGCAGCTGAAAGCTGGTTACACATTTATGGGGCCAGACTCATGTCCCATGGTGATTTCTGCTTCTTTAGCATGAAGGCATAGAATGCTGCTAGCACCATGAAAGTGTCCCATTTTCCTGAGTAGCAGGACATACTGTTTGTATGTCCTTTGGACACTTGAAGAAAAATCTTTGATCACTTGAAGAAAAATGTTTGATGCAATTTAGACAAAAAGAAGTAATGGACGAGCAACAATCACTCTTACAGAATTTTCCAACAATCAGTGAAATAATAGAATGAGTTTATGTATGTGTTTGTGTAGAATCATGGCTGAGAGAAAATAGAGGGCAAAGATAATAACGTAGCCTGAATTCCTAACTGTTAGAATGTGTTAGCTGAATTAATAGGCAGTGATATCTAGAAAGCAACAGTACTTCAGTATAGATAAGATGGAAGAAAAGTAAAATGAGAGACTAAAAAATATGAGAATAATGTAAATTTTTCTAGGTGAGAAAACTAGAAGATGAGGCAGCTGTGGTGAATACTGTACAATTTTAGGGGGTATATTTTTGAAGATATTTCTGCTTAACTTCATACCTTCATGAGCTGCAGAATTCATGCTGGCTACAGGGTTAATAGAACAAAAAACTGATCCTGCTTCAGAGAGCTTTCAGTTAAGAGTAAGGTAATCAAAGATTTGAGTACTATCAGGATACACCCCTCCACATCAGGAGGCAGTGAGACAGTATTGATCTGCTGGGTAAGCAGCAATCACATCTCATCAGTAGCTTAGTCATTATTGAGTCTCTAGTCATCATAGTAAAATAAAGATTTAATATGGTGCTATGTCTGGGCATATATTCACAAAAACTAAACAAGTTGTTCAGCTCCACTTTGCAGGACTATAGTTTCTGCCTAAATAGAGAATATTTGTTAAGGTACATGATGGAAACACTCCTAATATTTTTTTCTCAACCAAATGTAATATAAAAACATTTTAGGGACAACTCATATTCTTGAAAGCACAGATACAGAAAAAGACTCCTCCAACTGGCACAAAATATCACTTCCATAAAATTAGACTTTAAACATAACGTTCCTTTACTCTTTCTTTTTATTCTATCCCTTGTGCCAGTCCTTTTGCTGGTCCATGGTGAGCCCCAACAACTGACCCAAACTAAAAATAATATGTCAAGAAAAAAGCATAGGATTTCAGATCCATAAGTTCTCCAATCAGTCCCTTGTGTCACTACGAACAGAGTTGTGCCAACAGAGGGAAAGAGGTAAGAGATTCAAAAGCAAGAGCTATCACCTCTTAGGAGCAACACTAACTTTTTCTAGCTGAAGGTGTGCCTGGAATTGTGGTAGAAAAGCTGTCCCCAGAAATAAGAAAATAATGATAACAGTGTATTGCACCCAACCAAGGATGGTAGTGATCTTGAACTTGTTGAATATTTGCCATTTCTATGAAATCCTTGGCACAGTAGCACCAGTAGTTGATTGGATGTTTTTAAGAGATCCTAAAGAATTTATTGCTTTTTGTTATATTGTGTCTGTGCCTATTAAAAGATACACCGAATACTATGCATAATTATGTTCATAAGAGAACAGTAGAAGTATAGCAGCTGAGATTTAATTAATTTTATGGAGAGATAACAATCTTTAGTTGACAGCAAAGTTAAGAAAGATGGCTTGACGGGAAAAATCTAAGACCAGGAATGCGGTTTTGTCCTTGTGCTGGTAACGAAGAGGTGTCATACTGTTCTACAGAGATTTGGGAAATATTCTGTTCCACCCAGGCTCGTAGGCCTAAGAGAGCAACAACCCCAGTGTCCATGGGCAGTATGAACAAACTGTCTGTGCTCCTTGCATTTGTTCCCACTGCTGAAGAGGAACCTTTATCTGAGCCTTTTCTCTCTCTTTCTGCTCCCTGTGCTGAAGTTGCTTCAAAGGGCAAGAACTCTGTGTACTCCACAGTTTAGGCATTACTTTAGAGTTCTTTGTGCCTTGGAGTTAAATGGCCCTGTTACGCCCAGTGACCAAAGATGTGCCCATTGAGAGGAAAAGTGATATCACCTGTGGGACCTCCTGCCTTTGCTGGTGAACCAAAGCCAGCCACCTCCTGCATCTGAGTGCACAGAACAGGTACCTTGGTGCACTGCCAGCATGCAGATACTGGCATCCAACAACGGTACCAAAACCACAGCCACACCACAGGGGCTGCAGAGGTCTTCTGAGCTGAGTTTAAGAGCACATTTTATTTCATCTGTATGTGCTTGGAGAATAGTGCATTCAAATTCTTGAATTGCATGGCACTGTTAAGGTTTGTCCACTGTTACCCACCATGCCCTTTCCAAAGTATGAATCCAAATCAAGGGTATAGTAGTTTTGGCAATTTCTCCCACTCTTCTCTTTCTCTTCCTACTCCTCTCCCAGATGATACAGAGTGACTATAGGGGGCAATACAACCTCACCATACACATAAAGCCTCTGTACATGGTAATATGCCACATTAATAGGTGGAAATATTTAATAATCGGTTTTTACTTCTTGCTTTTGAATAATTTCTGCCATGATAGAGGTAAACTGTATTGTTACCTGGCCTCCAGAAAATGGAAGGTTTTAACTTCAGATAAGCTTTTACTGGTTAGATGTTTTTCGTTTGTGAGTGAAAATTAATAAATAGTGATTTTATTTCATACTACTAATTCAAATTAAAATCTAAAATAAAATGAGCCATGAAAACTAAACTAAGGTAATCTTGAAATTCATTTGACATTGATCTAAGCAGAACTGCTCCAAGTCTGTATGTATCTCATATTCATGTAATTCAATCTATATGCCTGTCAACATTTCTGCTGCAGTTTAATTTCTTCAGATCATCTTCTTTCTAACTTAATGCAGACTTCAAGAAGTTAGTCCAGTTTACAGGGCTTAAATGGTATTCTTATATTGTTTGGTATTTTTGTGTAAAAAATATTTACATGTTAAAATTTCTGAATGAAAATCTAATTGTCCTAACAACAAAAATATACACATATTAATTTGGTCATTTTTCCTACATTGATTGATGTACTTTTCACAGTAAGCAAGTAAAAATGGTAGCAAAGGTATTTTCCGACTCTTCTTGTTCAATGGTGTAAAATTGTGTACCTGAGCTTTTCTTACTCAACCTTTCTGCTTTCTGTAAAGGAATAGTTGGAAGATGCAAAGGTGAACTTCTGGTAACGTGATTAGAAAAGCTATTGTTACAGACTATTTTCTATTATTTTAATTTGTGTCATTATAATTTTTGACAGTTACTGTTTACCAGAATTTCCCTGAAGCAAAAATGATTTAATGTTCAACATACACATTAAAATGTGTTCTATTTTCATATGTTAAAGCTGATAGAATTATAATTTAAGCAGAAATCTGTGCTTAACAGTGCAGCACACAGAATCTCTGAACACAGATGAAACTGAAGCTTCTATCAGAAGGAAAAACAAAAGCAGCAGTAATGTGCCTTAATAATTACAGTTAGAACGATGTGATATTTCTGTAATAAAATTCAAACCCAGATGGAGATAATGTGCTTTGGGTTTTGTTGTAGAAGCAAGGCATAGCTTGAAACCTGGGCTTTCATACTTGATGACTTTATATTGGCTCTATATTGGCTCATAACCAAACCCATAATTTTCACTAAAAGTTCCTTTTCAATTTTCTCATCCATTCAAACTCAGATCTGACTGCTAGGGACAATAAGTCTCAAATTCTAGAGGAAAATCTACTGACTTCACTGAATGCTGAAAATTTTTAGTTTCTAATCCTCCAATGTGAGCACTTCAGGTTTACTCAATAGCTTACTGACCTTTACTTAGCCATGTACACATTTCAGTGGGAATTTTCAATGCTTTTTCACTAAAAATCGTGTTCAACAATATTTCCTGATCATTAAGACCTGTGTACCTAAAGCATAGGGCAAGAACATCTTCTACAAGACCAGAATACAAATCTGTACCTTTTCACAACCTCTTTCTTTCTGTCATTTGTCAGATTCATATGAAATCCAGTTTTAATAACTCCTGGTATGAGATATTGCTGGTGAGTGTGACCAGTTGTTATGTATGGTCATGTTAGGATTTGATCCTTCCTTTCCACTCTTTTTCCAAGAAGAATGGTCAAAGCTAAGCTAGAAAACAATCCATTGAGATTGATGGTTCATGTCTATCCACAAAAATAAAACCCCAAAATAAAACCCAAACTTCAAAACTGTTTTTTTGACTTTGAAGGAAGAAGTGAATAGGTGCTCATCTGAGTACTTGTAGGGGGAAAATAATTAAAACCAACCAAAAAAAAATCAAAGTAAAACTGTATTTACATACTCACCATGGAAAAAGAGTTCAATAGTTATACAGAATTTCACCTTGTTCTTTATTATATATTCTGCTAAAAATATTAGAGGCAGAGCAGCATTAGTAGAATTTGTAGTCTTTTTCAAGGGAAGTGCTGAGTAATTTGGTAGACTCATTTAAAAATGGGGAAATAATTTAATGCAGATAGCAGAATATACATCAGAATAGAAGAGACACTTGCAGGAAGATATGATATAGATCAGTGATGACTGGAAAATTTCTGATATGGTGTCTTTTGTTAAAAGAGGACCAAAAAGAGATCCTGGGAATTAAGATCATTGAACTCCACCCTGCTTCCGGGAAAACTGATTGAGAGTCTAATTACGGATAGAATAGTTCAGCATATGGATAAGTATAACCTAATAGGGTCGAACCTGCACAACATTGGTAGAGGGAAAGCATACTTCTCTAGCCTGCTAAAGTGCCTTGGAAAAGTTAATAAATTAGAAGATAAGAGCGACCTGGTGAACATAATTTATTTGGATTTTCAAAAAATTCCTGATATGATCCTTCATAAAACACTATTAAGGGAAAAATATAACTGAGGTAAGGGGCAAAATCTCCCAGCAGACTAAAAACTGAGTAAGTGATGGAGAAAAACTTGCACTGAAAGTCTTCTCTTATAAAAGTGTGAAGAGGTTAATAGTAGCATGCTTTAAGGGTTCATGCTGGAACCTGTGTTACTTAATATTATTTTTATATGATTTGGAAATTATATCTGCTAAAACTGGCACTAACATTAGCTAGTCAATTCAAGAAGACTGTGAGACTAGGAGAGATTGGTTAGATTGACAACATATATATTTTACGTTGGATAAGTATAAATTTTGGTAGTCATTTTATGGGTTATTTTCAGTTCCAGCACCATATTTTACATCATTATATTCAACTGAGAATAATTTATCTTCTCTCTGAGTAAGGATACGATAGCTATCCCTGCAGCAGCCATGTGGAATGATTTGCTCTCTCTAGGTATCGGAGTAGACAGAGTTACACAAGAATGAGGAATTCCTATCTGTCAGGTCACTGCACCTTTTCCTCAGGCAATCAGGCTGGATGGCCAGAACAAGAGCTGTGTTTATCATAAAAGATAAAAATCTTCCTTCATAAATACTTAAAAGAAAATCCCATTCTTGTTAGGTCTTACTGGAGTGTCTGTGTTTTTGAGGCACTCTGCTGCCTACTGTCATCTGCAGCCCAGAAGGTTGGTAACCCACCACTGGTGTTCTCTGGGAGTTCTTGCTGTTACTTCCCAGCACTCTCAATCCTGTATCTTCTTCATGAAGTGTCAGTAGGAACAACTTTCAGTCCTACATCTCCTTCTGGTACAGATGTCTCTGCTGGCTGTCACCTACTTCTAAAGACAGTCAGGAGCCCTTGCCTGACCAGGTTAATTCGTAAGTGACTGAGCAAATTGGCTCGGGGGGTTGGGGTTTGAGTTTGGTCAGGGTTTTATCATTTGCTTTACTTTTTTCCCTACTGTCTTTTCTACACTCCACTGAATTTTGAATCTGTAAGATTATTTAAAACACCACCCACTAAAGGACTAAATTAGCATATGGAAGACTAGGACCTTATATTAAGTATATTGTACGGGAGATACTCAGTTCATGGTGTGCTGTAGATTTCACATCCACTCTGTCTAAACAGAAGTCCATTTTTTTCTTTTTTTTTTTAAATAGTTAAATAGTTAGACTTAACAGATATCTCCTTCAAAACTGAAATAGGTTCATCTAATTTTAGAATAAACACAGTGAAGATATTTTATGTTGCTTTCTTTCTATGATGGTTGTTAAAAAATCTATTTTACCATTTTTACTGAGGCAAAAAGGCAATCTTTGTAAATGCAACATTTTGGACTATGAGTAAACATAGTGAGGAAAAAAGATTATTTCTTGGCAAAAGAAATTTGTGGAAATTGCAACACTAAAAATAGCATTTATCTTGATCAATAACTCATGCTTTTAATTTTTTTTCCTGGAAAATATTAATAGAGTTCTTTAAATAAAAAGAACTGATGCTTTTTTTTCTCTTTTGTTGTTGAAGCCCTGTTTGTATTTACATCCAGTCATTTAATGCCCATTAAAGAAGTAATGCTATGTTAATGTAAGGGAAAAAATCAATGCTACTCAGATCAGTAGCTGTGGGGAAACAGTGCAGCAGCTGGTTTGCAAACAGCAAGCCCACATAGATCAATGAAATTACAAGCTAAATCTGCTGATGCTCACAAACTGCTTCAGCATTGTGATGTCTAACCTTTCTCAAGTTCAAGATCTCTGGCAAGCCAGCAATAGCTAAATGAAGAAAAAAAAAAAGGCAAAAAAAGCAAAAAAAAAAGGAAGAACAGAGGAAACAAAGAAAGGACATAATGGGCTGGTGGAGAATTTTAGCATGATATATAATATTCCACTTTTGAAGTTATCAGTATAACTGCAGGTTTATAACAGATATAAAAACCACTGTAATCTCCCAGTGAGCAAAGCTGCCATCTATACACTCTGGAGATTTTCTTCCTTAAGAATGTTTGAATCTGTCACATATTACCTTGAACTGTAACACTGGAGGGCTAGAGAGCACTTCAGTAATGTGGTTGTTAATGTGAATTCTAGAAAATCATTTATCAATGAGCAAAAGTACAGCTTCTGCCATGTGCTATGTCTTTTATTTTATGGTATGCTTGTAGCTTTTAAAATGGTTTGAATTTTGTTAACTTGTAAATTAAATATGCAGAATATTTGACTTGTTGAATGCAAGATTAATTTGCATATTTTATGCTATTTGTATGGTACGAGAAGAAGCCCCTTTTACCCCAAGGGAAAAAACCACTGGGCTTTATCAGTATCATGCGAATAACATGCCTGTCAAGTGATTATTTTCAGGGCAGTCCTCACCCCATTTGTGCCATTTTTTTAAATACAGAACCATTTTTCAGGCATTAATCAGCAAGAAGATAGGGGGAACCAATCTCTGAAGATTGCTATAAAATGGAAAACATTTTATAAAGGGAAATAGGTTCATTCCAAGAGCAGAATAAAAGACATCTTGCATTTCCTTCAAATATTGACAGATGTATTTTGTGGAGAACAAAATGTGTACTTGGCAAATATATAATTCTTATTGTCTACTGATGTCCTATTGCTTTACAAATATTAATTAAATGTCACAGTTTGATTCTGTTCTATTGTATCTGTTTTGTAGGTTGTAAATAAAAAAATACCTAGAGGTTGGAAATATCTTTTTGGTCTTCCATCCAGGGAATAGCAAACCAGAAAATGAAAATCTTTTTACCTGTCTTCTGTTATTATAGGCTTGCATTATTTTACACACCAAGCACATTCAAGAATCAAATCAACAGTGAGGTGAAGTGTGATTATTTCTTGTACTGTCAATTGTTTCTGCTGAAATGACCATTTTTCGATTTGACTTAAAAGTTGCCTTTCTTGTCTACCTTTCTGAGATACTTAGTAATGAAAAAAATGGAGGAATATTTTAATTTTGAAGTGTCCCACTTCTGTTTCTCTTTTTTTGTAGATAGAGATACAGGCATGTCCCTCCCATTATTGATCATTATGTCAATTCATTACTTTATGGCACTGCTCAGCGGTGCTGATGGCCACATATTTCCTACTGGTTATGTAGAGAAGACTGATTTTGACAAGAGTCGCTAACAGGGTGAAAACTGACTGTATACACTAACACTGCTGGTGGTGTTCAGGCACTGGTGGAAAGCTCTCCTTCTACTCCACATATTGGCTAGGAATAAGAGAGAGATGCTCAGCAGAGGCTAGGAGTTTTTTATTCCAAGCTTGACCAAAGATCCACAATGACTGTAAGGAAACACCAGCGTTTCCACACAGAGTTATAGATCATCAACATCTAGGTGTGCTCACATGCAGGATAGGATTGCTGAAAGCTTTGTCTCCAGATTTTATTCACGCCTCTTTCTTTATTTGGAGCTTATTGAGAAAACTCTTGTGGAAGAACTGAAACTGCTGAGACACTCCTGAGCTAAAGAGCAGAGTCCTGTTGATAACAGCATGACCAGCATTTCTGCAAAAGTCTTCTTTCTTTCAAAGCAAAATATGAATTTGTGATGAAGACTTTGTGGTCATTGTAAGTAAATGAACAAGCTTCTATGAGGAAAGCTGTTCCCATGAAGAATGTGAGAAGAAGCAAGTATGTGAAGAAAAGCAGTTCACCCAGTCTGTGTGCCTCACTCAGCTTTGCTTTGTCCAGCTGGCAAGCAATACTAGCCATTATTTTGTTAGTCTCTTTCCGTGCTTTGTAGTTTGGCAATCAAAGTATAAATCTTGCACATCATAAAGAGTGCATCATTACGGTGGAGAAACAAAAAGGATAATTGTGGAGGGTGCAATTGCATTGTTCAGAGTTTTTTATTATAACAAAAACATCACCGTGCTTGGAGAACCCCAGCAATAATTCCTCTTGACTGCAATAAGTACTTTTGAGGAAGAGAAAGCTGATGAGCTGCAGGCTTCCCTGCTGCTAAATTCATCTAACAACCCACTCATGATGTTTTCTGCTTTAAAGACCGATAGGAACTTTATAGATTGGTTAGATGCTCTTCTTTTCAGTATAGCTCAGATCTTGAAACTTTTCTGTTGATCTGAAAAGCTGGATGCAGTTTGGTTACTAGGCAGCATCAGTTGTGAACATTATTCAGTTACCCTATCACACTGCCCATGGAGTTACATGCAATTTTACAGAAATTTGTGATTGTGGATCTGTCTAATCACCCTGAATGTAAAAGACCTGTGGGATTTGGAGTTTGACCTTATTTCTACATCTGCATTATGTAGTAAGACTTCATCTCTGCAAGGATAGAAATCAAAATCCTGAAATTAGCATCCTGAAATATCTCAAAACTTTGAATATGGGCTCAGACCAAATCTGAATTTTGAGGCTTATGCTTCTATCTTGGTTGTCTTTTCTGATGGTGATCAAAATGAGGAGAAAGAAATTAAAATCTATTTTTAAATTTTCTTTAAAAAGAAATATCATCTCCTTTGACAAATAGGAATATGGTTGGACAACCTTTTTCTCTGACCTCTGTTATCATCAGCAATGTTTATATACTGAATTGAATCTGAATGAATAAGTGCTATGACAAAGAAAGCTATACTTTTATAATATCAGAACATTTCTGGAAAGTACAAGCAGAAACCATGAAAAATGCTGTTTTGATGAGACAGCTAGGCCTCAAACCTCAAAGAGGATATACCCTGGGTAATCATTTGGAAAGAACAAAATGTTTCACATCCACTCAGTCATTGCACAGAAAAAATACTTCTTGAGAAATATATTGGTAAAAGCCATATAACTTCAATGGGATTACGTATTGAGGTATTAATTGTATTTTTATATGCACTACAAGATTTTATTTTAGTCAAAAACCAGTTTTTTCTGATCACTTTTGGCTTAAATGCACCCAGAATGGCACCACTCAAGAGACAAGCAAAGCTGCATTGGAGCCTAAGGATCATTTTTTCCTGAACTCTCAAGAACATGTTTCCACCCTTGGTGTATGCCACATGTGTGCAGCTTCTTCCAGGTTCTTCTCATGCTGTTCTGGTTCCCCATCATGTTGTGACCCAGCATGGCCAGGAAAACCTCACAAGCCTCTTCTTTTCAAGCATTGGCAGACTGTTGAGGGGAGAGGATGGCCTTGCACTTGATGTGCAACTGAGCTTCTGGGATAACTTCTCCAGCTGTTCTCATTCAAAAGCTGCTTCTGAAATTTGGCATATCCATTATATGCATTGAGATGATCTGTGTCCCCTAATGAGCATCTCCTACTGGTTTGCCTCACTGCTGGCAAAAAGCACTTAGAAGAACTTTTATTTTTACCAGAATGACCTTAAGGTCCGTAAAGGCTGATCCTAGACACTTTGCACTGGTTTTGGCTGGGATAGTGTTAATTTTCTTCACAGTAGCAAGTATGGGCTAAGTTTTGGATTTGTACTGGAAACCGTATTGTTGATGCAGGGATGTTTTCATTACTGCTGAGCAGTGCTTGCATGGAGTGAAGGCATTTTTTGTTTCTCACCCAAGTCCAACAGTGAGTGGACTGGGGGGTCACAAAGAGTTGGGAGGGGATGCAGATGGGACAGCTGACCCCCACTGACCAAAGAGACATTCCACTCCATAAGGCATCATGCTCAGCATATAAGCTGAGGGAAGAAGAAGGAAGGGGGCGGACATTGAGAGTGACGGTGCTTGTCATCCCAAATCACCATTGAGTGTAATGGAGCCCTGATTTGCTGGGAATGGTTGAACAGCTGCCTGCCCATGGGAAGCAGTGAACTAATCCCCTTTTTTGCTCTGCTTGTGCGCATGGCTTTTGCTTTACCCATTAAACTGTTTTCAGCTCAAAACAAGGGTTTTCTTACTTTTATTCTTCTGATTGTCTCCCCCTCCCTGCTGCGGTGGGAGTGAATGAGTGACTGCGTGAGACTTCGTTGACAGCTGCAGTTAAACCACAACACACCTTCTTTTCCAGAGCAGGATTTTCCACTTACAAAGAGCTGGCTTTCCATTCTGTCTCTTTGTCAATATTCTGCACTTAGAGGCATTGGTTTCTGCTCTTCCACTGGCTCAGCAATCTTGAGCCCATGGTGAATAGGAAAAACACCATAGAAAGGAACAAAGCTGTACTTCCCATCATGTGCAAAGATTTGTTCTGCAGCAAAGGTAACTTGCATCATATATAAATACACAGGGGTATAAAAACACTGCCTATGCCACACTGACAACTGAAAAATAGCATAAGAGATGTGATGAGTTAAATATATGTTGTATATTTATAATACTAGGACTCCTCTCTCTGTGTCTTTCTCTGTTTGTCTCGCTGTGCATATCCTGTCTCCCTGAAACTGGAAATTAATGTGTTGGATGGGCTGTCTTTGACATTCATTTTCATCAATCTTATGCTCAGTAATCCAAACCAACTTTCTGATAATGAAGTTCATGTTAGAAGGACGCAGTGGACTTTTGTACATTAGACAGTCTAATTTGTGTGTGAGACTAGTACTACTTTAATTTATGTTTGTTGTAGCAGCATTGCTAAGTCTGTGCTGGTTAGTGGCCTTGTCAGCATTTCCATTACAAATTTCAGTTCAGTACAAATTCCTTTACAAATTTTAGAGCTTAAAAAATAACTGTTGTTTTCATCAGTGGTGCCACTTGATATATGCTTAGCCAGCAAGGAAATGATTTTACAAATTTTGTGTTTAGGTTGTTTTTGCATTTAGCTCTGATTGCAGATGCCTCAAAAATACAAAACAATTTGGGAAAATGGGAAACAAGTGAGGGTTTTTTGCAAAGCTTGGTCCTGAAAGTGGTTTAATTCTTCTTCAGCCTGCCAGTTCATGTGCGGTTGATGTGTTTCATTCTATTAAAAGGCAGTTACTTTAGGCCAAAAATAGATACTCTAGACTGGAGGGTTTGGGTGTCTCAGCAATGATGATCTCACAGACAACTGTTTCCCCATTGCTAAGATGTCCATGCATACCTGATGAGGAGCAGACCTGGACCTATTCAGATGCCAAATCTGTCCAGCTTTCTTAACTTCATACATGTGAAAGTTTGCCTTAATACTCAACTTAATGAAGGATGTCCCTGAGCATCTGCTTCCTCTATCGCATCTTCAGCACTGTTTATTTTCCCCTAACTTTGCTTTAACCTTCAGAAATGGTGACAGACTCCCATCCCTAACCCAACAGGTAGAACACGTTCACCTTTATTTTACCCTCAGCACTAACTCCTCTTTCTTGCGGATGGTTTCACAGAATAATATTGCCATTATTTCTGCTCAAGGTACATTACAAGCTGTTGCCTTGCTGCTGGCATCTTATTTGGGCTTCAGGATGGCAAAGGTTATCATATGGGGCAGCTGGCCAAGTCAGTGCTCCAGGCAAGAAGCCAAGGCTGTCTTCTTTCTAGTGTTGCCACTTACTTTCCTCCCTGGAAGATCCCTCTCTTCCTCTCAAACTGATTCAGAAAGACTATTAGAAAATTAATCATACCTCAGGTGTCTTGGGGAATATTCTTGATTTTCCAGTCACTAATGTGTGAAAATCTTACACTGGAATTATGCTATATGTCAACCTGTGGCAATATCAAGGAAATATTGACAGCATTTCATTAATGAAATGTTGAGCTTGAATGACCTGTAGGCTGAAAATTGAGGTTACATAAATTTAAAATAGTCTCTCAGCTATCATTTGATCTAGGGTTCCAGCATGGACAAAAATGTTGTCCCTGTGGTCACCAGCAAAAACATATTATTGTGATATGGTAAGTAAATCTTGCCCAAAGACTAAAACTGTAAAACCTCTCACACTGCTATGGTAGAAGGACTTTTAAATTTTATAGTGGCTTTTTTTTTCTTTTGTAGCCCTGTGATAGTGCTCCCAGTAAGATCTCCCTAAATAAACTGAGTGTATGGGTGCATGCCACAGAATTTAAACTCTTCATTGAGAATTTCTCCACTGATTATGTCATGTGTGTCTTTACGCTAAATTCATGGCAGAGTAACCATTATAATCTAAAAATTATTATTACAAAAGTACTGGCTTTCAAAGATAGTTACTGACAAATTTTACCTCCTTGTCTTCAAAATATGAGAAAAAGAAGCCATGAAAAGCCAGAATAAGATGTGCAAATTAAGCAACACAGTAGAAATATTAATTAAAAGAGGTTAATTGGGTTGGGGCAGGGTGGTGGGAAATGCTCTAATCCTCTGTATTACCATGTGATGTTTTAGTGCTTGATCATTCTCGAGGCCAGGAAAATAAGAAATTGGAAATTACAGCATGGAGGAGGAAAGAAATGTAATCAACATTTTCATTTCTTATTATTTTGCACATTCCAATGGGAGGGAGAGTGCCTGGGTAGCCTGCTTTAAAAAGAGGAGAGTGTACATAGCACCAGGATCTCTCCAGGGAGTGCCAGTTCTGTCTTGTGCGGTAAATTCTTGTGGCCAACCCCACAGCATAGCTGGAATTATGAAGTAATTAGCACAGCTAGCCCTCAACAGATAAGTTTAGAGACTTGCTTTCTTATTTTTGACCTTTCCTTTGAAATTAATTTCCCTTATTTTCAACTCTGAAATGGTTTTTTTCCTCTCTTTGTAAAACAAAGTAAACTCAATCTTTTATTCTCCAATTCTTTTTATTAGTGACCTGATAAACATGAAGTTTTCCCTAAGGACCAACAAACCCTACTAGAGTGTGCATGATTATTTGTAGACTCCTGATTCCCACACAATTTGTGAGCTTGCAAAAACCTACTGTCATTTTTCCCCTAAACTACAAAATCCTCGATGTTGAAAGAAAACATTTAGTTCAAGAGTTTTCAAAAAACTGCCTCTCTGCAAATAATATCTAACAACATGTAGACAGTATGAAACACATCATCTTAATAATCTGTCACTGAGATTCAAATCTGGATTAAGACATGCTTAATTTGAAATTGTATGAAAAAATCTGTGTAGAATTTGTAGAAACATAATGATTTGCAGGCAACTATAAGAAATAATTAACCCTCTCAGAAGTCACCCCCTTTTTCTTCAAAAGTTTATTAGTATTTTCATTTAAATCAATGTTAATGGATCCATAAGACCAACTTTTTGAATGTAAAAACTGATAATATTCTTAATTTCCTTACTTGCAAATTTCTGTTTGAGTTTTAAAATAAAAAGGCCAGGTTGGATGTGGTGCATCTGAACAACCTGGTCTAGTTGCAGGTGTCCCTGCCCACAGGAGGAAGATTGGAATTTGATGATCTTCAAGGTACCCTTACAACACAAACCATTCTACAATTCCATGATTCCATAAGAGTTTCTTTGCCAGCTATTATTATTACTGACATATGACATTGTTTAAATTTTTAAAAGTCCCTGGATGACAGCTGGGATGTTCACAGTCTGGACAGTAGGGCATTTGAAATCATGGCTGGAAAGCCAGCAGGGAAAGATTTTGTGCAATATTTTATTGGGCAACCAGTTGTGAGTTTTGTTGGGTTTTTTGTTTATTTGTTGATTCATTTGTTTTGTGATTTTTGTTTGTTTGCTTTGGTTTTTGTTTGTTTGCTTTGGTTTTTGTTTGTTTTGGTGTTTTTGTTTGTTTTGGTTTTTTGGTGGGTTTTGGGGGGGGGGTTGTGGATTTTTTTGTGGTTTTTTTGGGAGGAGAGGGTTAGTTTGTTTGGTTTTGGTGGAAGTGGAGCTGTAAAATGATACTTTACTGCAGAGATAATTGTTGTGGGTGAATAAAATGTTGGTAATCAATTACCCAATACTTAGAAAAGAAAAGTCCCAAGCTAAACAGCCAGATTAAGAGTAACAATCTAATAGGAACCTGACTCACAGCCACTCCCAAGAGCTGCCCTGCTATGTCTCAAGATATATGTATATACAGAATTAAGTAGAGAGTGACAACTTAACTTGGATTTTGTTTTCCCTTTCCTCTGTCAAATTTGTTAAGTTTCTCTTAACCCTCCAATGATGCCAACTGGTGTTTTGTCAGCTACAGTTTTAGGAGAATGTCAGCACATTCTCAAGGATTTTGGTTGCCATGGATAAGTGTATTTCTTTGATTTTTCTGGGACATTATATATTAATAAACAGGGTATTTTGTTTACTTTTCAATGCATATTTAATTTTGCAGCCTATTCATTCCCGTAAATTTTGACAGAAAAAGTATTGCAGAGTGTGGGGCCACCTTAAAGACTCAAACTTCTGCCAGACTTTAAAGGTCAAAATCAACTGTGACACCTATAGTTCAAATGTAATTAGTTGGAGATTTACTGGGATTTTATGCCAATCTCCCAGTAGCTTAGGAGTGACACAATATCCAACCTTATGGGATCCCAGGAGAAGTACAGGTGGATGTGAGGATAAATAGTAAGATATACTAGCTAACATGCTGCACCTTTTAGCAAGTCATCAGTCTCCTACGCTGTGCAAGGAACAAGAGTGCATTCAGTATTTTATTTAAAATAAATAACCTGCCAGTCTCTGACATGGCCATCTAGTACAAAGTTGATGTATTTATTTAAAGCTTAGCTCATTTTATATGTTCTTGGATCATTAAACTGAAGGACTTGTACAGTCGTGATTTTTAATGAAGCATGTTTGAATAATTATGCTAATTTACAAAGCACTAGAATCAAATCAAGTGATCAAAGTTTTCATGATTACTATCGTGTTTTTGTAACTTCTCCCATCACTGATTTCTGGATAGACTCTAACCCTGGCTGCTTTTTTTTTTTTTTTTTTTGTCATCTATTTAGAAATGGCCACTAATCAATGTAGAAAGTTAAAAAAAAATATTACACTAGAAAAGTAACACTTTTTGTGTTACGTCTCCATAGTGGACTTTGTATGAATTTGAAAGTAATATAGCTCCAACAGACACCAGCCTAAATACAGTCTACAATCAATACTGTATTCTGCCTTGACAGAAAGCTGAATTTTTATCTGTTAAACGTGTGAGCTTGGGGCAGCTCTGTGTCTGAAGTGGTTTAAATCTGAAATGTGATGTGCTGCAAAGAAAGTTGATTGACATCTTTGTTTATTGAAAAGTATTACATGAACAACAAAACACGGCCAGATACAGAACACTCCATTGCAAAGTGCAGCTGTGTTATTTTTCAATCCTATGTGTTCTGCCCCTTTGATGCCTGTCTGATATAATAAAACTGCAAGGATCTTCTTTGATGCAATAGTAAAAAATTTGGAGAAGGGCGAGATATGGAGATATATATTGGTTGCAGGGATTTAGTGAATACCTTTCCAAAAAAAAAAAGGGGTTTTATGTTTAATGTTTCTGAAACTGAAAATAAATTAGTATACATTTAATAAGCAAGTTGTCTGAGTCTGCTTGAAATATTTTTAAGTATGCATTGTAAGAGGGAGAAAAGAACAATGATGACTAATCTTAAAGCATTAAATATACAGAATACAGAATTAAGTTACATTTAAATTTCATGTTAGAATAATTATGCTGTTCATTGACATTTTCCCATGTTTTATTAAATCTTTATTATGTCAAGGTAAATAGAGGTTAATTCTGCTGTTATCTCTTCCAGTAAAGTATTATCTTTAATCTTGCATTAATAAAACAGTAGTAAGTTGCACAATGTGGGTAATCACCATAGACTAATTTAGACCATTCTAAAATCTTGCCTTCACAATACAGTGTAGTTTAAAATAGATGCTACCAAAAAACATGGAACATAATTTAACTTGTAGAAAAAATATGTTTTTCTCTAGGAAATTAATAGCTACATTTCCTTAGTACATTGACTTATTGGCAATATACACTACAAACTTCCAGCTCTGCTCTTTCTTTCTAGTGTTACTTTATCTTAGTTACTGCATAAGCTCCTTTGACTTGCCTCTGACACAGCACACACTATTAAGTCAAAGTCTTTGTCTTTAGCACATTTTGTAGAGTCCTCACTTTGAGCATTTTTCTGTGGTCAGCACAGAATGCAAAGTCCCACATCCTTGATTCCTGTTTATCTCTCTTCGGTCATAGATACCTAAAGGGGTTCATGAAATTACACTGCACTATAATGAGGGCAATAGACCCTCACTGCAACATTGGTTATGTCTATCTACGCACTACTCTTGACCCACAAAGTCTCATCATTCACCCTTAGGCAGAGCTCCAGGCATCTCTGCTGCTTTCACATACAGGCAAACTCTTCCTCCTTTCCATCCTAGCCCATCCCTCCTGAAGATCTAGTGTCCACTTATCGCAGCTGTGGAAGCTGTCCCACAACATCCCAGTAATCCCAGTAAGTTCCTAGCCCTGCAACTGCATGCACACCTCAAATTTCTTCTCCTTGTTCCTCATGCCATATGCTAATGCACATTTAGATGCACTTTACAAAACTTCTTAGAAAGTCCTATCCCTTAGAAAAAACAGATTTCACGGCTCAGAGTCTGTGCACCCACTTTTTTTCCTCTTTTTGGAAGGGGTTTATTCAGCTGAAAGGGATGATATGCCTCTTATTGCACTTTAGCCTGCGTGCTGAGGTGGTTTTGTGGTTTATTTATACTACTATCATTTTGTTTGTTATTATTAGCTTTAATTTTTGTTTTCATCAAACTACAAAATTCCCCATTGAGTTTCATCAGGTTTGCATAGCAAATCAATCCTCACATCCTTCCTTCACACCACATTTTCATTTTGCCAGCTTCTGTGTAAAGCCCTCCTCAGACCCACAAGTAAGTAGATGGTCAGTTACATTTTCTCGTGAACTCTATTTCATTATCTGAACTGTCCATAAAGTTATTATTTTGAAAGCATGAATGTCAATAGATCTGTAAAAGGCATTTACCAAGCAGCTTCAGTGCTGATAGGAAAGAAAGAACTCATTTTGAAAGTGCACTTGAGACCATGCAGAGAGTAGGATAATTCTGTAGTTGCATGCTAGTACAGAAAAATGACCAGAGCACTAAAAGATATTTGCTGCTGCATGCAGGACTAGTTTTCAAGACTGTCTTCCAGTGTGTCTTTTCAAGATAAAACTCAGCTGAGAAGCACTGGGGTATCTAACCAAAGTTACTCAACCAAGCATTGAGAGATGTCCAGAGGATCAAATTACAAAATAAATAGATTTTTTTACAAAATAGTGTTACAGTGACATTTTTTTCAGCCCTACTTGTCTACTATGAATCATTATAGGGCAGTAACATGCAGTCTAATTTAGATATTTCACGTAGAAATTTGCAATAAAAATGAAAGTATGTGAGACTTGCTAGAACTCAGGGTTATCACAGACTTGGAGCATAGGCATTGCATGTTGAACCTTTTACTTAAAGTCATATATTGTCGGAAATTAACCCTTCTAATACATGAACTCTTACCATTATATTGAGCTGTATTATGGCATTTAATGACAAAAAGAAAGCAAGAGAACACAGAACGCTTTGAGAAAGAATCTGGTTGGAGTTTATTGGTTTTGCCCTGGCTTCTCTTTGGCATACAGGAACTGCTCACACCTGAAATTCAAATGCAAGCCTCTGATATGGGAGTCAACTGAAAAGGAAACAAATATTTGCATAAATCTCCAAGAGGTGTTTTATATGGTCCCAACTTTTCTTTTTCCTTAACTGTGGGATGACCTGAAGCATAATTTTTCTTGTTGGACATGTTTTGGGCAAGGAGACATTTTCCTTAGTGTTTTGCAAGCTCTGGTGCCAGTGAGGTGGTACATAGAGTCTCAGTAAGTATTGAAAGCCCTCTTTAAAGTGGAAATATTCAAAGCGTGCAGGAGTCTCTAAGCGTCTGTTCCAGGGACACATTAATGCATTTGAAAGGATATTAAAGCTTAGCACTGAGAAAAAAAAAAAAAATTCCTAGTGGCAAGTTGTAAAACTGCTTAACAGAATTACATCCCGAATTTGTGTATTTGATCTGAAAAAAAAAAAAAAATCATCTTACAGTTGCTCATATTAAAGCTGCGTGTCGGTTTGGGAGCTTTTAGGATCTTGGACAGGTTTCATTTCTCTGGTTCACGTAAGCTCTCTCTGTATTTGTGCAACTGCTGAACCTCAGAGCATGATTTCTGGTGACCTCGTTCACTGTTTGAGGATTTGCCTAATGTGCAAATTTAAGACAATCATTATGTATAGTAAAAAATTATTATCCACCTTTACCCCAGTACTCAGTTACTAATAGCGTGTCATGGCTTGATTAAGAATCCTTCTCAGTTTAATGCTACCAATTAACTTGCATGGTTTTGTGGCTGACTTGATGGCCCAGATAAAAACTGGGCTCTTCTGAGAGATATACCAAGCTTCATTTCTGGACTATGGGATAAGGAAAGCCTTGAGCCATGGTTCAGCTCTAACTACTGGTGGATTAGAAATGTCATTCAGACTTGAGTTACTCTAGACTCTTTATAGGAGTCAGATTAAGATATAGAAAAGTGGAGCACTGAGACAGAGTGAAGGCATCTTGTGACAAATGCAGTAGCTTGAGACTTGCTCTGGGTCCAAGTGGTAGGTCTGCAAGGAGATGAAGGGCTGGTAAGCCCAGGAGGATGGAAGGCAGAGGCCATGAGTAGCATGTCCCTCTGTTGGCCACTGGTCTGTTGGTGACAGAGGCAGGCATGATATTGAAACCTGTACTCTGAGTTAAAGCGGACTTTGGTGTGAAAATTAAAAAAAAAAAAAAGACAAAAAAAAAAAGAAGAAGATTATGAAAACCAGAACCTTTTGCAAAGAATATGCAATGCAAAATTCTCTCCTTGGCTTTGTGTTGTCCCGAGCCTCATGATTTAGAGATAACAGTGAAGACAGTGACTAGGGGACAGATGTACAAAAAAAAACTAAGGGTTTTTTTCCCTTTTTTCCCTTCCCTACCTACACAGGTAGTTTGAAATGGCAATCTCTTGTACTACATGAAATAAATATTACAAATGGAAAGTAAAGAGCAAACTGATTACCCTAATATTAAGAGCATCAAGAGGAATTTATAAATATCTTTGCGCGTTCAGCACCCTGTCCTGCACAGGGCATGTTAATTCTTGTCACAGAATTTGAAATTCATTTAATCAGAACAGAGCCTTAGAGATGTTTCACATCTGAAAGTGCATCAAGTGGCTAAATTTTACAGTCATTCTCCATGATATGACCTACATATCTCATTACAACACCATGTTCACTACAAGTGCTTCCTACAAGAACATTTGCATGAATAAATACATGATTACACTCATATATAGTGAATGTTAAAAAATGTGCTACGTATAGGTGTAATATCTAACAGGAGTTGTCATTTATATTTATTCTTAATTTGGGGTAATATTTAATATAAATGGTAAAAGAATGCTTCAACATTTCCAATCTTACATATACCCCTTTATTTTTAAGGATGAGTTGATGGTGTTTTATATATAAGCAGAACATTTGCAGTAAATAGGAAAAAAAATTCTGTAGATAGATGAAAACCAGTTTTAAAACATCTTTTATTTTTTAGACAATGAAAAAACTATTTCTACTTAAATGCTTTGGAGTGTTAACCATTTCTGAGTGCTTAATGTTGACTGCTTTAATGATGATGGTTCAGTACCCATATAAAAATTTTGGCATCAAGTAATATCTTGTTTGTTTGTGTGAATATAATCTGAAGGCTTTCACAACATCTAATAAAACTGTTTCCACTCAGAGAGGCATACTGACAGGACTAAAGGGACTGTTAAAACACATAGCATCCAAAAAGAAATTCACCACAGCCAGTACTGAACATTCACATCCTTTATTCAACTTCTGATAAGTTTGTTGTGTTGTTTATAAAAGTGTGATTCAATACCTTTTGCATATATTGTAGTATAGAGGTACATTTCAAGATGAAACATACTATATCTGGTCTTAGTGCTGATACATCTTCCTTAAAAATATTCCAAAAAATAACTCAAAAGAGAGTAGAACAGATCAAAATGTTGAGATCTGTGTATATATGCACATCAGGACTTTAACAGTTTCATATCTTCCATGCTTCTAGTGAAGAAAACTAGTGCTGTCTCCAAGGTCACCAGTGTCATTTTTAGGGCTAATCAGCAAGGTTTTAATGAAAAACCTTTGTCCTCCTAGTGACTCGGGTTCAAGTCAACCCAGCCTCTCCATGTAAGCATTATGCCAGTGATGCAAGACCACCCAAATAAATCTGAAGTCAGATAACAAGGTAGAGATGGCAATGAGGATTTTTTTTTTCACAGCAAACAATTTTACACACACATATCTGCATGTAAGTGCATCTTCATTTAGATATGTGCAAATATATCTATATATTAAACAAAATTACATGCTTCTTACATGTGTTAATATTTAAGATGTTTTCACAGTAAATGGAAGCAACAGCAGCTATAAGCTATTCAGCAATTGAGATTAATGCAGTGTTCTTCTACATCTGGAATACAGAAAAAGTATAATAGATAGGTGAAACATTCAGGAATCTCCAGAATGCAGATTAACTTCTTGGTGTAGTATACAGAAATTGGATGTAATTGTAAACATATATGCTTATCTATTTGTTTTCTTTCCAGTGAGGCAAAGACACTGCAGTCCCCAAAGGAGTTTTTTTTCCCTGGTATGTTCAACTATTTTTAGCATTCCTCAGTGGTGCACCAAAAAGGAGAATTATTTTATCTCTGTAGGGGCCTGTGAATTTCATGCAATGTGGCTTCTGTGAACAGAGTTCAAAATGCATTAGAAAAAACAGGTTAATTTTTACAGTAAGAGGTTGAAATGTTGAACTGCCCTACTGTGGCAGAGTGAAGCATCCCACAGATAATGGTGGGGGACCGAACTCCTAAGAGCTACACAGAATATAATACTATTTATTTTATTTACTCTTTTAATTGTGGGCAAGAACTCTATTCCTTGCTTGGAATTTGTAGCTCCCCTTAAAGTAGAAATAGGGTAATACTTCAAAATCTGCTTAACATATTTAATATCCTAATTTGATGTTTTAACTTTCAGATTTGTTTGTATTCAAAATAGCAGTAATTGGCAGCTGAACTTGAATCATAGCATCTGGGTTCTAGTCTATTCATGACATCAGTATATTTTTACTGCTTGTAAACATGCCCTCAGATCATCACAAAATGTCACAGAATTTGAATAACTAGAAAAAGCAGAGCGAATTTATGCTGCCATTGCTCCAAACACTATACGCAGTGTGTGCTGATGGTGGGGATTAAGTTAGAGCCAAACTGGCCCAGAGGAAGGGCAAGAGCAGGATTCCTTATAATGCTCTTCCTCCTCTTCCACCTTCACTCTGAAATTCAGACTAGTAAAGAGGAGAAGAAAAAAGACTTTGCAGTTACAACTGGTATGTAGACTGAGAAGGAAAAAGAGGGTTTTAGTCTCAGAAAGGGGAAGACCCCATTCAGAAAATTAGAAGGCACTCTCTCTGCTGTCTTCAGGGGATTTTACTGAATACTACATGTTTACTACAAGCTTCTGTCAACTGTTTAGTCACTCTGACAATGAATGACATTTAATCCTGTGAGGGTCATACCCTGGGGACTGAAAGATACTCTTCTTATAGTGCAGACTTATAAACTTATTGTTTTGGGGCTGTAGGCACTTTTCCCCCAGTATCCTTTTTCAATTTATGAAGAGCATTTGCACTGTAAACCTCGAGGCAAATATATACGTATATTCAGATGTACACATGTACTAAGCAGAGGTCCTGGCTGGCAATTTAAAGGGCAGCCAGGAAAGCCAGCACCCCCATAGGTCCAAACTCTTTGATGGAAGAGGCAAAGTCCTAGCACCACAGCAATCTGATACTTCAGGCCAGACCTAAGTCCTTGAGACATCCAAATGTGCAATTACAATCTGGTTTCTAGCAGGCAAGAAGCCAGTGACAAATATTACACATGTAATGACTACTTTGTATGCTGGCAAAATGCATGACTTATTTATAACTAAATGAGACAATTGATTCTGAATTGTCTTGAAAAACTAAAAAGTTCTTTCTTACTTGGTCAAATATTAGTGTGGGGTTTTTTTGTTTTTTTTTTTTTAAACTTCATTGGGGTTCATAATCAGTGTATACTTCCACAGTGTTCTCTTGGTTCTGACTTTTATAGGTGGATGTAATTTGGTGATAGCCATGAAGAGTCTCAAAAGGAGTACTTCTGAAAACCTACTAGATACCCCAAAATGTGAAAACTCAAAATGCTAAGAAGTTAGTCTTTATGAAACACTATCAAAGTGTTTCCTAAAGGATATGAAATGATGCAAAATAAGCAAAATTCCTGTCTGAATAAGTGTAAGATTTTAGATCAAATATGTTGTAGCCAGATCTCAGCTGGGAGGGGAAGCCTTTATTGGTAACCAGTATAATTTTACATTTCTCTTGATTATGATATCAACAGGGTACTACAGACCATGGCCTAGAATTCCAAGTATCATATAAAAGCCTGAAATTTTTCCTTGTGCCTGAATTTTTCCCTTGTAGTTCTTGTTTCTATCCTTGGAACACTGCAAGTTATTCGACATAATAATAATAATAATAATAATAATAATAATAATAATAATAATAATAATAA
>VXBQ01009065.1:443943-492214 GCA_013400175.1 Phainopepla nitens | reverse complement strand
AATAATAACAACACCATTTTATGTAAAGATCTATGGTAGGTCACTTTTAGAAACCTTTATGAAATATCATACTTCTATCTGCAACTGGGCACTTAAGAGAAAGAGACGTAGTATTCATTGCTAGTAATTCCTTAAAAATTATAACCTCCTTTAAAAGATATTTTGAAATAAAGGTGTGTAAAAATAACCACATAAAACCTTTACCATTTTCCATTTCCATTTCTTACCTAGGATCAAAGTTATCATGCTGAATGGAATCAGCTCCTATGACCTGGGCTTTTGATTGTACTCCCCCTCTAATTATTTGTGGACAAGGTGCTCACTAGGAAAGATAGTCAACGATTAATTTTATGTGTAGTTTCCTTCATTCAATGAAAATCTGGTTCAAGTTCTCCCTAAAGAAGTATTTTGAAAAATATTTGTAAAAAAAAAAAAAAGCATCTTTTGGACTTGGAACTCACCATCATTTTCACAAAACAATCAGGAGCCGTTAATATGTTGATGAACGTGTGGTGACAACATTAGCTATAAAATCCCTTTGAGATTTGCTGGGGAAAAGGAAATCTCCAGTTTCAAGTAAAACTTATTGCTTTGCTAACCCAGCATGAGGAATTCCTGATTCCCCACTTGTTTGCTGTGTTTAAATATTATAACTCAAATATGCTTACATAAAAGCTTATTGATTGGAAGAATCACTTGCTTTTTGTGCATTAGTTAACCAGGCTGCTGTTTTGAAATCTTTCCAGGAACCCACAGTGGAACCTTTCCTAATCCATCTGTTTAAGTCTCAAATGGTTTCACTGCTCCAGTCACTTACCAGCACTGCTGGAATGTTAGTGCTTTATGATTAAAGGATATTGTTGTTCTTTTCATCAATCATCCTGGAGTTTGCTATTAATAATATAGTCCTTTTTTTCTTTCTTTTTTTTTCCTTTTTTGTTTCTTCCTTGGTTTTTGTTTTTGGTTTTGTTTTTTTTTTTTTTTGCTATTTCTTTAAAAAGCTGCTTAGATTTTCTGTTTTTCTCTGTTTTCCCTTATTCAGATCAGTCATTTACAGCAACGAAGGTAAGTGGACAAAAAAATAAATTGCATCAATGCTTTCTGGAAAATATGCACTGCCTTGCAGTATTTGAAAAATGAATGGGAGAAAGACAAAAGAAAATTAAGCCAAATGCGAGAGAGGAAAAGGTGGAATTGTAATTGGAGACATCAAACTATGCAGAACTCTCTGTGACTCCAGAGACATGTATGAATTATTGCTTCCTACTCATAGTAATGTCTAAATGCATTTTTTTCAGCATGTGCTTGTGATTAAATTATATTTTAGGGAAAAATCTGAGATTTAATTTCTATTCAGGTATACTATAGTATGTGAAAAAGAGCCCACTGTACTTCTCTAAAATAGCTAAGCTGTATTTGGCTATAACTGTTGATCAGTGACATTTCAAATACAATGAGGAACCTTCTTGGTTTTTCTATCTCTTTCCAAAGGAGATGGGACTTAAATTAAGAAAACAATAAGGATTTTGTTTTTTTCTTTTATAGGTGGAAAAGAGTCATGGATGTTAAAGGAGACATTAATCAGGCTGTTGTGAAAGATCAGATACCAGCTTTGGTCAAAGGGGACGAGTGTCATCCTGAGAGTGCTCCTCCCTGGGACAGGAAACCGACGGAGCGAAGCCCTGAGAGCATGCCGCGACACTTCATATTCAATCCACAGCCCTATAAAGAGATGAAAAATGAGCCTTGTCCAAAGCTCTTACCTCAGCACCCAGTGGCAAAAATAAAATGTGAGCTTGGGACCAGGTCTGTTTGAAGCTGATTTTTTCTTTTTTTTTTTTTTTTAAACTCTCCAACAGGCCTCTGGTGGTTACAGGTATTGATCGTCAGAAAGTAATCTGTTCAGGTTTGGGGGCATGCCAGACCGAATCCTGGAGTACGTTCCTTCCTCTCCAAGGACACGTTGAGCTTTTTATACTGTCCACACTGGCATGCTCGTCAGCTGTCTGGCTTCTTTGTCTATACTGCTTTTCCTGCTTATGGAAAGCACATAATTAAACCTCCCTTATACAAATATTATACATTACTGGTCTGGAATTTTCTGCCAGTGCTGAAAGTTTTTTACCCCATTTTTTAACCCTCATTTTTCTTCCATAATTATTATTTAATTCCCTCTGGCTGCCTGCTACTTTTTTGTAGTAGTATCATTCATCCATTGAGACTTTTCCATCTGTCACACAGTTTTGCTTTCTCTCCCCAGAAGCCTTCTTCTCCTAATGTGCCATGCTTGATTTTTTGGTTTTAGTGGCATGTTTGTATTCTCCTTTTAGTATTTTTAAAAATGCTTCAGTATTCAGAACTAATACAACAAGAGGAGAAAAAAACCCCAACATAGCAAAGAGCAGCTCAAATCCAAAACTGCTCACAGAAACAGGATGAGGAGACTGAAATTCCTTGTGAATTAAGGAATCAACACAGATAGCCAGGGCAGAACTAGTGGTCAGACCTTGCTCTCTCTCAATTGTTTTCATTGCTTTCAAAACCTTTCCAGTTTTGTGTTAGATAAATAGGTGATGTTAGGAAATGTTGCATTCCCTCTGCTGTACTGATTCGCTCGGTGTATTGATTATAAAGACTGTCTGAGGAAAACCAAACATACTGAGGTACAATACTGTGATTACTTTAAGAAAATAATGTTTTAAAGTGTCAAACAGTCCCTTTACTAAAACAAGATCGTGGTCATATCCAACATTTAAAATTAAATGAGCAATTTTTGTTTGCAGAGGTTAGATATTAAAGAAATGCACTTGTTAGTGTTTCCCAGGTGAAATGCAGGAAGGGCTAAAGCCAGCAGCATAACCCCTTAGAATTATTGTTTATTCTCTGTGTATCTTCAACCTCTATTAAAGCAAATCTTAGTTTTTGATGTGGGCAAGAATAGGAAATTTAACAGCAGCTCTACAGATCACTTGCAATTGAATCAAATCTCAAATATTTAGTCTTGGAGAGCTCACAAAATTACCTGCTTCTGATAATACATTTTGAATATTTCTTTATTAATTTTCTCTTCTTTTCCTCTTGTACATCTCATTATATCTCCTTATGTTCTTATTTCAAAAGTTCCTGCAAGTTTATCATTATTATTAGGATTAGAAAAAGTATGTGTTGTGTTTTCAAAAATCTTTTTTTCAGTAGAAATGCTTCCATTGTTTATAAAATTGCTTCTCTGGCTGTACAGAAAGTGCTGGTAGCCTCCAAGCAAACACAGAAGCTGTGAGTGTGTCCTTGTTTGAATGACAATCCCCAGAAAGTTTCCTTTGCTACCAACTACTTCACTGCACTGTTCTGAGAATGAAGTGGGTGGAAAAAAAATCGGAATCTTCAGTATGTACTTGTATGGGCAAATGTCTGTAAAAGTAGGTATTTTACAAAAATCCTATTTATGAAGTGTTGTCATGTGAAAGTAAGGGTCATTCAGGCACAGCTTTTACTTTACCTGAACCCTAAGGTGCTTGGGAAAGGAAAATAAATGGTTCCTTTTCTGGAATAAGTTTTAAAAATAAAATTTAAGAAAATGAGTGACAAGGCAAAAGGGGAAGGAATAGGAGAGAGACAAACAGCTCCTGCAGTCCTTCCTGACCATTGAAAACTTTTCTGTGTTTATTCTCAAGAATAAATGTTTAAAAAATAATAAGGGTGAAAGTTTTTTTTTGCATTTGTATGTGTAATCACAAATTTGATGGTCCTACTGTACGATCAATGTACACCCATATCATTCAATGATATGCCTAGTCTGGAAGACCTTCAGTGGGTGAAATTTCACTGCTGCACAGGAAAGATAGTCCAGTGCTTTATTAAAATCACTTTTTCTTTCAGAAACTTAGGTCTATTTTTTTTTTCCCGGAACGGATTAAGCACATATATAATTATCTTCTATACTGTAGTCATTGTTCAAATGCTTCCTTCCATTTTCTTTGGTTTAAGGTTAAACAGGCACAGTTCCCTCAGGCTTTCCTCACAGGCCTGATGATTTACATTTGACTCCCACTGATCCACTTCTTTCCAACATGAGGGTTCAGAGGTGCATGCAAACTTTCAGGTGACACTTCCTGGGCTGCACAGATAGATTATTTCATCTGCAAGGCAGATGTTGGTAGGCTTTCAGCTTCATCACATTCTTTGACTCTTTTCTGAGGTTATTCTTAAATTTCTATTCATCTGTTTGTGTATACTGCAAAATGAAGTAAATTTGGGTGGCAATATGATGAAAGAAGTAGGGCAGGGACCTTACAGCCATGAAACCAAAAACCAACCCAGTTGGTGTTGGTGGATGTGGTAAACCAAACAAATGGCCTGCATGGTCTTCTGAGTTAGTTTTTGGTAGTCCTGTGAGGACCAGGGGGTTGGATTCTTTGATCCTTGTGAGTCCCTTCCAAGTCAAGATATTCCACTCTGTTCTGTGGACACATGAGGGGATGCTAACACCAGTGGGAATCTTTACATGTGTAGGAACACATTCTCATATTCTCATAGAGTCAGGAGCTTGATGTGACAGGCTTGCTATTGGCCCTGTTCTAAAAGAGTTTTATTCCCATATGTGTAAACTTTATGAAATGGAGAGGAAAAATAAGTAGAGAGGGATTGTTGCTTAGCCTAGGGAATCTGTAGCACAGGATGGAGGAATTTCACTATGCACTGGGCCTCTGTAGTCATGGCAAGAATAGAAAAAAAATTAATACTGCACCCAAATAGCTGAACAATTTTATATATTTTTTTTTAATACAACATATTACAATACTAAATCTACACCAATGTCAAAAAGTGACCCAAGTGATGAAAGCACTTTTTCAGGGAGAAAGTCTGGACACAAGAACGACTGCATGTATCTTCAAGTGTATGATCAAGTAGGCTGTTTTTCATGTGAGGCAGTTATTTTTAACTGTTACTATTTATTTAAAGTTACTATTTTTCAGTAGGATTGTGTACAATCCTTTGTGTACAGCACTAATCTGAAAATCTAGTTCTGTCTTTGTGGCCAATACTTTTTGTCTTTTTCTTTTACAATGAACTGGAGTGGCTGTAGCCATTAACTGAAGATTTTGTTTTAAAAGCTAATGCTTATTTTTTCCTTCCTTCCTGCTTCATGCCATCACTTTAAGATTTCAGAGCCATAGACCAGAGTACTTGTGTTAAATGAATATATTTGACAGGAGTTAAGTCTTTTGGGCATTGCAATAGGTTTTCCTCATCTTGGCATGTGAAGACTGAGAGTGTTCTTTGACACCAGCAGCAGAGGATGTGAGCACAGCAACTTTCAGGGCATCAGAAGTGTCAGCATAAGGAAAAATCAGCAAAAGTAGACAGTGTTGAGGTAATTTTCCCACACCGTGCCATGAATTTAGCCAACTGGTGCTCTTGTGAATTCTGGACTGACAGAGTTTTCTTCTTTGTTGCTAAATATCACATAAAGTGTTCTGTCAGCATCAAGACTTGTTCACTCCCCTTATGTAGTAAAATAAAAATATAATCCTTATGCCCATGTTTGAAATCTGAGCATAAGTTAAAGAAAAGGAAAAAAAAAAAAAGAATAAACCTTTCCAACAGGCCAAAACTGCATTTTGGAGGTTCATTTTTCAGAACATCATGTAGTCAATGCTGTCGAGAAGAGCTGAAGGCGAAAGATATGTAGGGCACGAGTACTAAAAATTGAAAATCTTACTCCTATTAAAATGCATGGGATTTCTGCCAGTTGCCATAGACATCAGTGGCAGCAACATCCTGCTATTTTTTTTCTGTTTTTACTTTCTGGTTTCCTCATATTTTTTATTTATTTTTGGATCCTGAGAAAATGAAATAAAACACACATCGCTGGAATGGTTTCCAGGGTGTATGTCAGAGATTTACTAATGTTATTAGGATTAAAATTATTTAGTTATGTTCCAAATTTCATAATGATGATTAGAACCTATGGTCAGGAGGAATTACAGTGACAGGTTGGAGACATCTGATCTCATGAGTAGTGATAAATATGGTTATCAGTCTAAGTTTTGCTGCACCCAGCTGGGATTTAGCTAAGGTACTTAGGGGCAAAAGTGAAAAGGCTATGCTCTCTTTCTGTGATGTCACAAAACACCAGATGAGAAAGTGAAAACTCTGAATCACCAGAGAGCTTTAAATTTTAGCGTGGCTTTGAAAAGGAAGATTTCTGCACCTGAAGAGTTTTGCATATATGCATTACTGACAAAGTATGACTGCACATTTGTTTGCACAGTATCATTTCTTGTTCTATTTTAAATTTCTCACCTCTTTAGTAGTGGCATTTTGCATGTAATCTGGATCTAATATCATTGCTCTAATATGTGCCATGACCTTGAAATGAAGTAACCCACTGCAAAGAAGGGCTGCAAAAGTTAGTCTTTGAAGGAATTTCTTCCTCCTTTCAATGCCCCATTAATGTCTCCAAGTCAGAATTACTGCTGCTTCTTTTCCTGCTTCAGCACTGAGATGCTTAGAGAGGTTGTCCTGCATCCTCCATCCCAGCCACTGCCTGTGGGATGGATTGATGCCCAGAAGTTTCCTCTCTGTCAGGGTTTGTCACTGCCACTTGCCAAGAGCAAAATATGTGTACTAGGCTTAGAAATTCAGATATTGGCAATAACCTGGCTGTCTTCCTTGGGAACTTCTGAGTGGCTATTTCTATAAATATTTCTCCATTTCTTTAGGACTTAGGAAAATATTGACTGAAAATGTCGAGAAACACAAAGACCTTGACTGTACTTAAAGCAGTAAAGGTTCAGAGTTGAGAATAACTTTATCCAGTATGCAAAGAAGCCTCTTATTGTATTTTTTCAGGTGTCTGACAATTGCCTAGATATCAATCTTTGACACTTGTATTTATGAACATGAAGAATGTCTTCCTATAACAAAAGAGGGATCCTGAGTTTCCCCTTTCGCTCCTCTTTCTGTCAGTGCTGTTCTGCAGCTCTCACATAAATGAATTCATTTAAACTCAAAGTGTTATATGGGTTCTTTCCCTTTAGGTGTTAATAGTTTTATGTTAAAAAAAAAAAGACTTAAAAATATCTTCTTGTTCTTTCGACCTCTAATAAAAACGTCATGATTTTTCTCAGCATTTTAGTTAAAAACATGAAGTCAAATGGATTTATTGTGTGAATTGATTAAGAAAAAACATGAAACCTAGATAATGTATTCCTGAAACTTAATTTCCTAAAAGTACAATATTTTTCTATACCTCATAAATATTATACAGGATCAGCCCTTGAAAGTAAATAAAATGTAATTACTATTGATGCTTTATATGATGCTGAGGCATCTTTAAATGATAATCCAAGATTTAATTTTTGTATAAACTAAAGTAGTCTGAGTAATTTCACCTTCATTAGTGTGCCTTTTGTTTGTGTAACAAACTATGTTGGGGTTTTTAAAAGCAAGTTAAATACACAGAGTAAAACAAGCTGCAAGCACACAAGTTTAAGAATAATTAACACATGTTCTTATGGTGCTTCTTAATTTTTTGCTGTATGGAAGGATCAGTAGAGAAGGCTGCAGAGATCAGTTTGGAAAGGTAGGTTTCTGTAGAGTGTGTGGAAAACCATAAACCATGTTGCAGTCTTTGTCATGGCAAATTGTTGGTACCATTTCTGGCAAAATAAAAGGACACCTTAAGCTTCTCTGCTTGCAGTGTAATCAGTTTGGAGGCAGCATTTTCAGTTTAGGGCAAGAAATTACTCAATCATGTCCCCTTCCAACCCACCAAGCTCCACCCCCATCCCCTTCCCCCCTGCTTTTTTTTTTTTTTTTTTTTTTTTTTTTTTTTTTTTTTTTGTCACTGATAAAACTGTAACTAGGTTTTCTGGGAAAGTACATCATCCAGTGCTTCCCCATGTCTTTCCTTGAACTACTTCTTTTGTCTGTCTCCATTACACCCTTGTGCAGTGACACAATGTTTCTGCACAGTGGGAGCTTGCAATCTCTGAAGAGGCTTTCCAGCATTGCTTTTTAGACTGAAATCATTACAATCTTCAATAGGCACTTGGATTTGAAAAACTAGCACATTATTATTCTCTGGACTGTCTGGATGTAAAAAGAGGCTATTTTCTTGCTTCCTTTTATTTATTTATGTCTCTGGGTACACATTGCCCTTACACCTAACTTTAGTTTGTTTGGATCTTAATCGGAGCTGCAATTCAGATGTCTTGTGCTGTTTGTGTTTTTCTTTCATGTAAGGTTTTACATTATAAATGAGGACTCTGTCAGAGAGATTTATATTTTGGTTCTACTTAATGCTTTTGAGTTGCACATCCTTTTTTGTATGTGTAATTATCATAGTTATTATTATCACTAACACGGTGCAGCATATTGTAGGGTATGTTACAATAAATGTTATGATGTGTAGCGTAACAGATGTTTGTTAATATGCCTATGATTTTTAAATGCCAACAAGTTGCATAGCTTCAGAGGACATTCAAGTTATCTCATCTGATATCCTCTAAACCACAAGCTGCATCTGTTGTACCAGTAAAACATTATCTTGAACCCAGGGACTTTGGTTAGGTTCATTTGTCATGGGACATAGCAGTTGTTTCCTCTAGCAAGAGGAGGAGAGATCAGGATTCTAGCAGAACCTGAGGACTGTGTTGTGAGTAGAAATGGATTAGGAAATACTTGTCCAGATGATCCTGGCTATGCTCTGTGGCCCTCTCTGCAGAAAAAAAAAAGACTCCAGATTCCTCCTGAATTCCTGCTAAATTCACCAGAAAGGAAACTCCTTTCACCTAAGCCTGTTGCATGTTTACCCTGGACATGTGAGCAAGTGATGGTCAAGCATCTCAGAAAGTTAAGGAAATTAAAAAGACAGTGCCACCATGTACAGGGAATATGTATCAGCCTTGATCCCTCTGTGTAATAAAAAAAAAATTCCCCCTCCCCCAACTTTCCATTTTGACTGTTTAAAGGCTGTAACTCAATAGAACATTAAAGATTCATAGCATAGACTTTTCTAAAATATGCAAAATGGAAAATTTAATTTTTTTTCTTTGCTATTTCAACCATACAGTAAGGCAAGAACAGATACAGACCTGCCTCTGCAGTCTTTGTTTGGCCTTGAAATTCATAGAGTGGTTTTCTCTTAAAGGATCAACTTCTAGAATTCGTTGAATGGTTACAGCTCTAGGAAACCCTATATGACAACAGTTGCATAGTCTTTCCAGAGGAAAAACACAGATCAACAGTATCAGCTGAGAACAGCCCAGTTTGGAAATTACTCACATTGTATTTCTCAATGATAGTAACAAAGACGCATCAGAGCCATGGTTTGCTTAGAAGTAATGTAACCTTTAACGAATTTTATATGGGCCACACCTGCAGAGGCTCTGGACTAAATTACATAGCTCTGAATAACTGTGGATGTCTATTTCCTGATGCTCAGGAAATTTTTATGTTGATGGAACCTTTACCTGACCTCAAAAGAAAGAAAAAATCAGACAAAAATTCCTGCAAGTGATTTTAAAAACTGTCTAAAGGCACTCTGATGCTCTCATTGCTAATAGGTGATAGAAAATTCATTGATGCAAAGAGCTATGTTACTCCTTGGCATCAGTTTGATCCCTGTAAGACCAAGAGGTATCTTGAAGCAGTGAGAAGAATCAATTCTTCTATCCTGCCTTGAATTTTTACTTAGGCCCAAGGAAAGAAGAACGGAGCACAGCATTTTCTGTCAAAATGACAGAACTGAGATTTGGTCTGTTTTCTAAGCATTAAGATTGCAGCTTGTTGCATTATGTGGCTTATTGTGTTTGTGCAGCTTCCCAAGCATCAGTCCTATCTTCAGTCATTTTGTGGCCTTTTGAGGGTGGCACAACCCTTTCTAACCTAAATTAGGATAGAAGGGGTGCTGCTGACTGTAAGCTATCACTGGAATTTCAGTATACAACAGGTTTCAATAAACATAAACACTGGTTTGAATCTATGCCAATGTCATTCTTGCTGTCTCTGGATAATATAACTCTGTATAGAAAAGCGTGTGTCATGTTTTCCCAGCACCTTGCAGTTACTCAGCATTAACCTGCTGGGCACACTGGGATTCTAAGGAACCTGGACAGAAAAACAAGCTGCTGCTGAAAACAACACAGGGATCAATATCCTGTATTACTGTAAAAATCCTTCTGGGCTTAAAACCTTATTTTCTTGTGTTTGGCAGGGAGCCCCAGAGAGTAGCAAGGAGGGTGAATCACAGCAGTTGTAGCAAATGTGTTCCAGCAGAAAGTGTTCCTGGGTTTCATGGATTTGAAGGGTTTTAAGGCCAGAAGGGGCTGTCTGGTTGTCTTGTCAGACCTCCTATTTAGCAGAGGCTGTAGAACATCCTGGTATTAATCCTTGCCTTACATGCAGTAACTGCAAAGAAAAGGCTGTACCTTTCAGAAAGGTGACCGATCTTGACATCATTTCTGGCAGTGTTTTCTGCTGTTCTGATGGCTAATTGTCCCTACTATGATAAACGTGGGCCTTATTTTTCTATTAACTTGTCTGTGACTTCCAAAAATCAGATCTCACCATGCCTTATTTAGACTAAAAAAACCTTCTAAATGTAGTTTCTGATTTTTGTATGATCAGCTTCTCTCTTCTCTAACTCTTTCCTTGATAAGGAGAAAGCTGTCTCAAGGCCTAATATGAAAGGTAGGCATTTCAAACCCTTAATTCCTCTCATCATTCTTGGTCAGTTTGGACACATTAAATCACCTTAACGTTTTAGATTCCAAACACCTGCAAGGTGTACAAGATATTCAGAGAGCTTTTGAGTAGTAATAATTATAATAATTATTATTATAAAAACAATATTAAAAAAAATATTCTTGCAACAAGGCACATTTGGGAAACAGCATATTTTACCCCCAGAAAATCAAATTTGCAAAGTCTACTCTATAGGGCACCTGCATTACCTGAAACAATCATGCATTTCTCAGCTACACCTTGTTCAACAACTAGATGAGTACATGAGAAAGAGGCATCTTAAGAAGCCCCACATTTCAGGCCTGATCCAGCTGCTGCTGCAGTCAGAGCTTGGGCGGGTCCACTGACTGCGCTAGGGGTTAGATCAGGACTTTGCTGAACAATACAACTATTCCTTGCAAAGATGATACATTTAAATATGAAAAGTAATGAAGTAAGCATGGCAAATTGTGGTTTAGTTGGAATCTAATTTTCATAGCTTTTTTTTAAAAAAAATTAGAGATAGATATCTCTATTGTAAGTATAGAAATACATAAAAGTAAGATACAGGTAAAAAAGATGGCTGCAGAAATTAAATTGTGTCTGCTGAAGTTATTAACATCACAAAGCTACATGTTAGAGGTAGAATTCTGACCTCACTGAAGTAGAAGAGATGTGGTGCCTTTAGAAACATAAAATTTTCTTACAGATTTGAATTGGGTAAACTAAATTTTTCTTTTATGCCATTAAAAAACATAAATTCAGTTGCAAATACAAACTTAGGGCAGAAAAATTACTTGTTATCATAGATATGCAGGGGAAGGAAGAGGGGATATAGGGAAATACAATTCTCTTTTGGTTCTATTGAATTATGTGTGAGGCTAGGGAAGCACAGTTTCATCTTGGATAGGTAAGGATATTCTAACCATTTAAAAAAAGGCATCGTGTTCAAGGTTGTACTGGAAACAACTGGAAAGGAGTGGGTAAATTCACCTAATTTTTCCGATTTTTTTTCAGCACATAAGAGATTAAGAAAACCCGCTGTCTATGAGTATGCCATGACCACAGACTGTTGGCCAGTATGTTTTAGCAATGACAATCACAGGTAAATCCAAGTGTGGATTTTTGCACTGATGGAGATGGATGTGACTCTATCACCCTCATTTATGGAGTGATTTCACCTGGACATTTAGGAATGTAACTTAGTGCAGGAGAAAATCTTAAATGCTCAGAGTTCTGAATGCTTGTCTTCATTAAGGATAAAGAGCTCTCAAAATCTTCCCTTCCTCACAGGGAATTATAGGTGGGTTATTCAACTTGGCATTTTAAATGGTAGGTTGCATATTTAGAGCTGGCATACTGAAGAATTACCTAGTGTCCTAAATGATGTTAATTTTTCTTCTTCTGTTATGTAGGAAGGAGGAAGGAAAATACTAATAGGGTACTTCAGCCATATATGCTGAGAATTTTTCCAAACAGCAGAAATATTTTCCTTTCAGAGGTCTGGATCATTTCCAGTGCATCACCATTAATGTCTCTGTTTATCTCACTTTATCATAACTTGGAATATGAAGTAACTTCTAATAATTTCACTTTTAGCTTAGCGCTGCAGAACCTATTATTCCAGGGCTGGAATCGCATGCCATCTCAAAACCCAGTCAGTGCTGCGTAAGTGCTTTGAATGATGACAGATCAAGAGAAAGTGGGTCTGAATACATAATTGCTCCAACACACAGTTAATACTGGTGGATAAAGCTATGGGCACACAATTAAGAGAACATGCCTGATAAAACAGGTCTTTTTAAATAGATGGGAACGAACTATAACTAGTTACAAAGGCTTGTGAACTTCCCTTCCCTTCCTGAATGTCACTGCCTCAGATTGCCTTGGCAGCCTCATGTATAGTGTTTGCTTCATGCATAATGATTTCCCTCTTTCCCCCTTTCCTTGAGCGGTTTTGCCTTTTCGACTAGTTACTGTTACCACCATTTAATAAGAAGCCTTCCCTTGGCTTTCTAATCGAAAACTTGCTTTTATCTTTCTTCATAAAAGAATTGAAATGGCTTCTCTCAGGTTTCTGTAGCCTCTGGGGAGATAAGGACCCTGCGGTTAACAGGATGAGAGATTTTTGTTTAGAAATTTTTATTTAGACAATGAAAAATGACCTCTGTAAACTCAAAGCGATCTTATTTTGGGGCTTTGGGCTTCTGGCAGATAAATCAATTGGGCCCTTGGGACAGCAAAGGAAAAACCTTTGCAGTAACTATGTCAGGACAACGCAATAGATTTGTTGTGAGGATGCAGTTGTGTTGAAGGTAGAATGCACTTAAAAATAAATATCATTTTATTTTCTATAAAATATTCAGGATTTAGATAGTAAGCTTTTCAGTTGCCACAAGAAAATATTTTTTTTATTTGATATAAACTTGGGAAAAAGCCTGATTTCTTCTGGGAATGGGGAAGCGGAGGGAAGGGAGTTGGGGGAATACAAAGGAAAGATGTTTTAACAATTAAATACGCAACTTCACAATAAAGAACTTATGAAATTCTATCTTCTTTACTTCTCTTCTAAAACAACAATCCTTTTTGCTGATATGAAAGTCTCCTATCTGAATACAAGGCTTTAATTTTATTCTTTTTTTATTTTTTAAAAATGATTTAATTATTACCTAGCTGAGGCTATGGCTTCAACAGAGTATCACAACAATTTTCACACCTATGTGTAACCCTAAAGAACTTTTCAGATCTCACAGCATGAACTTGCAGAACATATTTGCTCTGAAGAACAAGTGTAGCGTTTTGCTGTGCATTTTCTACCTGTTTCATGCAGAGTGCAGCTACAGAGTGAAAAGTTATGCAGACATAAATTGCAAATTTGACAAGGGAGCAAATGAGGAAACAGATGCTTAACTAAAATGTATCGATGTGCAATTGTCAGTGAGTTGGTGGGTGTTGAATAACGCAGTTAAGATGCATCAATGAAGCCTTATTTCATCTTAAATAAAAACTAATGTAAATAGAATTGGAGAGTGTGATACAAAGTAATGAAAGGCAGATAAATACGTGTGAAGCTATTGTCACCCCACCAGATGCAGTCTGACATTTGTTTGTGCAAAACACCCACCCCTAGCAGTGGGCTCTCAAGCTGCCATAAAGAAGCAAGGCCTGTGGAGAAGGGTGTCTTATGGATCCAGTTTCCCATTAGGAGGCAGCTGAGTTTGGAGAGATGGCAAGTTATGTAAGGTGCTTTGTAGTGGTAAATGCCACAAAAACCTTCATTACTATTTACTTGGTTAAGGGAGGCATGGCACAAGAGCAAAATGAGTTTACAAGTTTGATAGTTCTATGTTACAGAAGTGGACTGAGGATTTACATCCTATATAGTGCTATTGTTTCAGTTTTAGTTTATATTCAAAAGAATACAGCTTCTTATTTTTCTCATTTTTTTTGTCCTCAGGAGCAAGACAGCTTCAGATAGAAAGCTAAGAAATCAAAACAAGTGCCTTCTTATATACCATAATGCTGCCATGTGACCACTTAGCTATCATCTACTTCTGGTTTGGTTTTTTTTTTTTCAGAACATAAAGTTAGTCACAAAGCAGCACTTACCCGGATTCCTCAGTACCCTTCAGCCTACCAATGACACTGGTGCCTTCTGCATCTCGTTATCCCTGGGGCAGTAAGATATGGGCTTGTAAATAAGGTATGAAATAATTTATCAAAATTATAACAATCAGCAGAACTGGACACACATGTATTTACTATGAAACAGTAAGCAGAATCTCCTTGAAGTGAGTGAAATTGAAATGAAACAAAGTATCAGAAAAAAGGATCACTTATAGGTTTTTAATGCTCCAATCACGCAAGTCCCACTTTATATTTTGCTATTACATGAGGGGAGGAAGAGGTTTTGAGAATTGCTCCTTTTTTTCCTCCAATTCACAAACATTAACATTGAAATTCAGTCCATAATTCCACTATTAAACAGAAGAATTTCTTTAGAAAGCTTGGCAGTGCAGTCAAAATCAGCCAAAATATATTAATTCTGGTTTAGCCAATATTCATCATGCTCATCACTCTTTCAAGACAGAGATATTCTGGAAGAGTGTCCTTCTGTGGTTTTATTTTTAGCTTTGTCTATGAAACCAAGGACAAATTTTATCCTTTTTGCTAAATAAATGTATGTTTATGACACCACAGAATTGCATTTGGTTACTGTGTGCAGGTGACTTGTTTTTGAGGCTAGAAGTCCAACCTTTTTTGTTGTTTGAATCCCATGGATTTCTGTCCTGTAGTCTTAAGGTGTTTTGTGAACATTAGAGAATTCAGCCTTGCAGCCTTATGACACAGACAGGCTGTGGTTTTGCTTGCAATGTAACACTGTGGTCAGCACAGGCCCCTGAAACACTTTTGCCTTGTGAACAGTTTGGGTTTGGTTCCCATGCTGGGCTTATGCCGCAGGAAAAGCTCACATGAAACATTAGTGGAAAATCAAATTTATGGCAAGATGAGAAAGCAAACTGGGAAAGACTGATGGGAGAAACAGCGCTGGCATCTTGGATACATTTTGCACTTTCAGCTGGTCTGTGGGGAAGCAGGGATCCTGGAGAGCCACCCTTACTCTTCTCCTCTGGGGCTTTTTTCCTTTTCTTCCTCTCCCTTTTCTCCTCTGAGACATGTGCATGAGTTTGCTGTAGGGTTTGCTGCAGGTTTGCTGTAGTTTTGCTGGTCTTTTTGAAATCAGCCATTTCCTAGAAGAGTGATTATTCTACTCATATTTCATAATTAGGAAATTTATGTTCCCTTACTCTTTCTGAGTGCTTTTTCATGGGGCCCAAAATTCCATTTCTGATGGCATAACATCAATAAATACAGTAGTTAAGGATGACAGCTGAATGGAATTCTTGGCTTGATAATTAGAACCTGGAAAGTCCTTCTAGATTTTGCATTATGGTCTGTAATGTTATTTAACTTGCTTGAAATCTGTAGTGAAGTTCCAGGGTAAGGAGTTGAAGATGTTTGGCTCCATCCTGCTGGTCTGTCCATGTCTTCAGCTTTTTTGTCTGGAAAGCTGGCTGATATGCTGTACCCTATAACCAGAGTTTGTGCTAACACATGAGTTTACACTGATGCTAAGGAAGTTTAGGTTTAACTGCATGCTGGTCTGGTACCAAAAATTAGTGTGGACCACAGCCTGAGAGATTCTTTTCCACTAAACCTTGTCAGCACTCTCATTTTATTGACTGTACCACAAGAAAAATGCTGAGGGATGTTGCTATTAATGGCAATAAACTTCTTCAATGCCAAGGAGGTGATCCTACAAAGCTACCATCATCTATTTCTGAGTTTTTGAACTAAGAACTAAAGAATATCTGGTAAATGGCTTCTCTTTTCCAGTGGAAGCTGGGCACTCTGTAATTGTAATGGCTACTGGGAAAATGTTTTCCAAAGATTTTTTTTTTTTTAAAAAAAAAAAAAAAAAAAAAAAAAAAAAAGAACCCATAGCAGACTAAGGCAGTAAGTAGTTTCCTTTCTAAATTTTTCTACATAAACAATATGGGCTGTAATAAAAAGAAAGAATTTGTCTGTTTGAACATTTGACTTTTTCATGAAAGATTTGTCTGAACTGGGCCCTCATGCTGGTTCGTGTCCACATAACTCATCCTTTGCAGTCATAGACTGATGTGACACAGGGTAATAGAAAGTGATGCATTGCCTGAATTTAAAGGAACACGGACTATTTCAGGATCGGCTGTGCAGTATGAGATCTGTATCAGATTTGAAACAAAGCTAACCAAGCAGACAGAGCAGTAAGATATCTATAGCATCCATTAATCAGTATATACTATGCTGTTGCTGGTTTCTTTTTTTCATTTGGCTTTTCTGTGTGTGTTCACCATCCAACATTATGTGCTCGATGCCTTTTTGAAGAGAAGACAAATATACAAGGTTACTTGGGAAACCATTTACAAATCTTTTCTCCTCTCTGTTCTTTAATTTCAGGGCAAGAAATCATTATTTTCTAACCACAAATACCACTCCAGAGTATCATCTGTATGTCTACATAAGCTTACAGTTGTCAAAATACAAAGCCAGCATTTGTTGTTGTTGGATTGTGTTGTTCAAGTGTTCCTTCTGTACATGTGTACCTGCACTTTCATGCCTTTACATTTGACAGGAGATAATGCTGGCAGTACCCACATGAGAACACTCCTACAAAACCTACCTTGCCCTTAGTTAGATAAAGCAGCGATATTTATTTAAATTTTCTTTCATATCAGTAAACTCCTTGGAATCCTAGATTCAAGTTCTCAGAGAAACAACATAGCTCTTCATCATTGAATGGCCAATGCACTTTGATGAGATCTTGAGTGAGCTTCTTTATAATCTATATGCTTCTGAGGAGCTAAAGCCACACTTCATGCTAGGAAAATGTTTTGTATTATTGTCCTCAGTTTTCCCCTCTGGAAACTACTTGGGAAAATGCACAGGAGCTCCAGGCATTCTGTCCTTGCCTTCTGAAGGAGCAGCTATCTGTGCTGGTGCTCTGCTCTCACTCCTCTGAGAGCCAAGAGCTTACTTTGTCTTTACATCAATTTGTCCTTTACTTCTGTTTAATCCAAGTTCAGTTGTACTACATTCAGATATTAGAAATCTCAGTAGAAATACTGTCTTCACATATGACAGCCTTGGTGGAGAATACTACAGTAGACTGCTTGTAGTAACAAGTCGGGTATTTAAAAAAAAAAAAAATAGAACTAGCTCTTTATTTTGAATTTGGTTAACTTGTAAGCCCTTTTTTAGAAATGGAGGAGGACATTTTTATGGAGGACCAAGCATTTTTCTGATGCATTACAAAAAGCCTTACAAAGCATACATATTTTTTAAAAATATTTTTGTCATCTAATATGCTTTCCTTCCAGTTAGAAATTTCACACTGTGCTTCCTCACTGTTCTGTTACCTTCTATCACCCCTTTCTCGGTATGGTATGTGTTTTAAAATATTTCTCTAGGAAAGTTCTTACTAAGACCACCTTAACAATGTTAATCTTTACATGTTGCTCCTGCCAAAGGACTACTCAGGTTGCCCAAATATGATCCAGAATTAAATGAACCAGATAATGATCAACACAGTTTGTTTAAAAGAGTAGAACTTTTTTTTTTTTAAAGTTGTCAAATGTTGTCCATCAGAGACTTTGCATATTAAGAACCCTTCTGCTGACATTATTGCAGTAGAGAGAGGACAATCCTTACACTTGGAGCAAATTATGCATTTATCAAACAAGCAAAGAGGTTGTGTGCCTTTAAAAAGCTTTTCTTAGCAGTGTATTTCATATTTCCTTAAAAAAATTAATGCTACTTTTTCCACAATATTGCTGTGACATTGTGCACTATAAAGTTTTAAAGCCAGACACCTTCTAGCGATAAGAACTTCAGAAGCAAAGCCTGCTGAAACCATCTGAACTGCTTCAAAAAGAGCATCCTCCTCTCAGGGATGAGCTATTTTTCCCAAGTTTGAAATTCTAACCTGGTAAATAGCATCAACAGGGGACTTTTCCCCCAACTCTTTTGGAGAACCCCACAGATATGAATATCTTCAAAGGAGGATCTGTTAAAAAATGTAACAGTCTTCAAAGGGGAAACACCACCCTCAGCAATCTGAAGTTCTTTAAAGTGGGAGCCCACCAGCACTATGAATCCTCAGAGGACTAACTCCCAGAGCACTGTGGAAATTTGTAAGAGAACAAGCCCTCTCTCCCAAATACCCAGTAGGCTATTATTTTCCTTTAAAAGGACTCTTACATGTGTACATTTATAATTACAGAAAGGGTCTTATTTAACCAGAGCCCTGTAGAACTCTCTTACTTTTAAAAACAAATATTGATTAAAAGAAAAGAATGACAGAGAAAAACAATTTGACTTTGCTGTCTTCCTTTTTCTTCTTTTATTTATACCTGATCTCAATATAATACACCAATAATACTTGCTCATGTAGCTCTTTTGATCTCTGTAACTCGAAAGTATTCTTCGAGACTTGTGAAGAAATATTCTCTGAGCACAGTTATCCACTTACACTGCTGGTTAACTGGGAGCCCAAATATTCTGGAAAGAGGCACTTTTATCATCACTGTAGCACTGCTGGCTGTGTCCTTTCAAGAGGTACTTTCTCAAATAACTATTCAAGGGTTTGGAGTACTGGCCTCCACCCTCCCCCTCTGTGTAAGAATTATATTGGGTAGGGGTAGCTAATGTGGGCATTAAAGTCATTATCAGTTGGCAGATTGATTACCTTCCAGGCATGCCAAGAATGTCCAGGTAAGTTGGGCAATGAGGCCAGCTGCCCCCAAGAGAGGAGAGGTGCTGAGGTGGCTTGGGCTACCCATGAGCATCCTTGGGTACCTTTCCAGATACGGATGTGGGCATGTCCTTGAAGCAGCAGGGAATTTATCATGGGCTCTTGGGAAGCAGGAGAGCCCTGTTTTGCTGAGATGCAGAATGGCTTGTCTGATGAAAGTGCCTATGTCAAAGCCAACAACTGAAGTCAGTTCTCCTGAGTCCCAAATCAGAAGAATGGTTGGGTGTTTTTTGCCGGTTTTTGCATCATCAGGCCATAAAACAACCAAGTAGAACAAAACTTTTCCTGATCCCCAGGGTCTGTGAATATATAACTCAAATGCTGCCATTTACTAGTAAAATTTCTGACTTGTTGAAGAAATGACAGGAATAACTAAATTTTACCTGTAGAAGAAAAAATATCATGCTCCATTCATGTATTTATTAGCTTCTTCTCTTTCACAGTGCTGTATGATTTATGGCTTCTAATGTAACTGTAAAATCTGAACCTCTCGTATCTTATGTTTAGTGATGTTTGATAGTTTGATTTCCTGCTGCTGAGCTGATCCAAAAATGTGTGCCAAGAATACGATGCCTGATAGTAGCCTCATCTTCCACTATATGAAGGGAAAAAATCTTTTGCAGTATATCAGTATATGATAAATATCTTTACACTTCTTTGATGATAGAATAGTACGATATTTGTCACCTTTTTTTTCCTCCTTTTCTTTTCTTACTAAAAATGTTTGGGTCTGTTACCAATAAATACATTTATCCCATCAGCAGACTAACTGTGCTGTGAAGCACTGATAGTTGCAGCAGTGTGTATATCCAACAGCACCATTGGCTAAATCTACTTGCCAATGTGAGGGTAAGAAGTGAACAGACAAGTCAAAGGATACTTTGATAGCTCTGGGCAGGCTGCAAGGAGTCTTTAACTAGTTAGAGAAATTTCCTGCCATAGTGAGATCTGACAATTAGTCCCTCCATCCAGATGTGGGAATCTTTTGGTAACTTTTTTACTGCTAGCATTTATGCCAGGCGAGAGAATTTGATAAAAGAGAGATAACAATGTTCAGAGCAAGCTTTTCATTGCTGTAAAGCTCTCATGGAATCCAGATGTCAGAAATGTGAATATAGACATGGATATAACTAATGCTCCTGCTTGGTAAATCCTGTATTTGTTTATGAAACCTAAGAAAAAGGACAAAATTAGTGAAAGTTTAAACAACTTGTTGAGAAAATTTGCTCTCTGGATTCTGCTGAAGAAAACTATCTCAAAAAAGAGAACACAAGTCATAACAAACCATAAGTTCAATGTGCAGTATGAAACGCTGTATTCTTTCTTGCTGGAAATATGTTGCATTCAACAGAGTTACATCTGAGACAAATACAATACGGTTATTCACAGGAGCTGGGAGGAATATTTTTTTCCAGTGAATCTTACTTAGTCTTCATAATTCAAAATTTACAAAGCTACTGACAGAGGAGAAAGGTGCAGAAAATGGCTCTAATACCTGTATTTCCCTACTCTTATGTTAACTGCTAATAGCATAGAAACCTTAAACAATAGTTTTGAACTGCAGAGCATTTGTTAGCTTAAAACAAAAAAAAAAATCACATTTAAAAAATGAAATGTTTGATGCACACTGTAATGCTCAAGCCCAAAAGGAAAACAGGAAGACTCTAAGTTTCCTGAATCCCGTCCCAATTATATTTCATTTAATAACACTCAGTGAAATATCTGGTGGCAGGGGAAATGAAACTACATGATTTTATGGGATCATTCATCAAGAACTAATTGAAGCCTTCATACAGTTTAGTGCTGATAAAACACTGTAACAATAAACAATAACAAAATTCACCAGAGAAGGATTTGTTTTGCCGTGAGGAAAATGGTTCGGTTTCATCCTGGGGATTCCTGGTTAAAAGAGTCTCCAATTTAAAAAGGGATAAGCACAGGCTCCTGTGCATAATGACAGAGTGGTAGCTGTGGCAAATGTATTAGTATTGCTCCAGTGGAGCTATTCTCATTGTAAGTATTTGCTATTGTGTGTGGCTGAGGCAGGATGCAGAACGACCAATAGGATTTTTTAAAGTTTGATTTTTTAAAGCAGCTCCCATGTAGTTTTATGAAAAGTAAATTACAGCTCCAGCACAAGCAACAGAATTTCTGATTTCAAAGTTACTAATTAGTCTTAGTTTTATTGACCGCAGAAAAATTGTTCTATTCTATATTTCTTCGCAGAATCAGGCTAGTCTTACAGCGATAGTTCTTTTTAACACATGCTAGAGTGATATCTTGTCAATACTGAAATTGTTGAGATAAAAAATTCTGTCTATTTCTGATCTATTTTCTCTGACCAGAATATTTTGGCAGTCCAGAAACACAACAAGGATTATGAAAAAGTATTAATTTTTATTTTAAAAAATGAAATAATGAATGTTTGATCAATCTGCATTGGGAACCCAGGGAAGTTCTTAGGAAGGTGGCACTATAGTTCAGGGGTTCCAGACCTTGCCAGGCTAACTCAAGCAAATAATTTCTGTTCTTCTCTTCTTGTCCTCCTTCTGCCCTCTTAAAGATCAAGTCCTTCTGAGATCAGGAAGCTTCATGCCACCTGTCTGTAGAGCAGTGAGCCTCTTTTTTAAGTCAGAACTCAAAGTACAGTAAAAACAAAATTGAAGTATAATAAATAACATTAATGAGATACAATACCAGATAGGGGATTTTATCCTAGATCATACAGCAGGAAACATAATGCTTTATGATCTGCCAACTAATTGATCTTTCCGGATGATACTATCAGAGAAAGGCAAGAGAAACAATCATATTTTGCTAAGTAAGTTTACCTGGTACTTTGCTTATTGGGATTAAAAATTTCATATATCCTCAGAAACACCCTCCTGAAATTTTAGTGGTTAGTTTTTTTGTTTGTTTGGCTGGTTTATTTTCTTTTTGTTTTGTTATGGTTTTTTTTTCAGGGTTTTTTTTGCTTGTTTGTTTTTAAAGGAAACAGAAGACTCAAAATACCAGCAAATAATATTTGGAGTCTACCTTCCCTGTGTTTGGGATATATTTTTCCTCTGAGATACACATGTACAGATCCTTCACCTTAAACCAGTCACTTCTGTCAGGCTCTGTGTTATCATGTTGGCCTTTAGTACACCCACATTTCTGTTGTAGCTGTAAAAGTGATAAAAGGGGGCTCAGTCAGACTGGGGATCCCCAGGTATGGTACTTTATTCCTGCTGGTGGATAGCTCTGATGGACCTGCAACACTCAGGCTCGTTGGGACTGCAACTGTAGAAGTGTAAATGTAAAACAAGGTTCAAATTTTGGCCAGTCAAGGACCAGAATGAATTGAATCTACTTCCATATCTCAGAAGATGCCGATATTCCCAGAATTCAGAAATATTTAATCTGAACTTAAATCAGAAATGATATATAAATGAAAACATGAAGACGTGATATAGCTATGGAAGACCAATCTTTATTTAATGGTTGATGCCTTTAAATCACTGGTATGCAGAGATTGAAAGAACCCTAAGCTTTCAGAGTGTTACAGGTCATCAAATATTACTTATATATATATATTGAACTTATATTTATCAGACTATGCCTAAATTTTCTGCATTTCATTTACCTCAATAAAGTTTATTAAAAATAATAATATGATATTTCACATTATAGTAAAACAAAGAAGTTGTAATGTGTGGATATAGTTGTTTCCTCTGGATAAAAAATTAAGCAAAAGGTTGTTTTCAGCAGTCAGACAAAATGACATCTTTAGGATTGTGTTTTACAATTATTTTAAGGTTTCTTGATGGTCACATATTCCAAGCATTTTGCTATAATTCTATTGTCTCATTAAAGTTTCCTTTTTCTCTTAACCTTTCAGTGCCTCTCTCTATCTTCTTTCCATAGTTTCTGTATAAATACTTCCATCTTGGACAGCACAAGCCCAAAGCGTAAAACACAGGGCAGATTCTCGAGTAGGGAGATGCACCAGGCACCATCAGCTGGGGACAGAGATGATGCAGTATTTGGCATTGTCTCCGGGGACTATTTGTGCTCTAATTGACTGAGCTATAACACCTACCTCTTCCATTATTCATACCTAAAAAAAGAAGGAATGGAATGAGCAGATGTGGCAGCTCTCACTCCACCTGTCCTTCCCTGCTCTGCAGAACGTGGCTGTGCCCGTTTCCGAGCGCAGACTTCAAAGCAAGGGATACAAATCCCTGTGCTGATCTGCCACAGGGACTTGGGCTGACAACTTCCATGTATATTTTGTTGCTTTGCCAAATCTTCTGGAGGATAAGCATGTGTATCTTTGAGATATATTATTCTTATGCGCGGTGAGCAGATCTTTCTCTTGATTTCAATGGGGCTTTTCCTAATATCTCGCTGATTCCCATAGACAATCCACTCTTTATTAAAAGAGCATGCACAAGCCGTGCAGGCTTGTCAAAATCCGAGTATTGTGTATTTCTCAATCAGTATGTACTCTGACATTTTTACTTTTAAATTCTACATGGCTAACTATATTTATTAAACTATCATCTAATTTTGTTTTAGTGCAAGAAGCTAACCTTTGACTCTTGAAAATTGTCAGTGTTTTCACTGAGTTGTAGGCTGGTTTTCAATTTGCCCAGAAATGACGTCTGTGAACTGATCACAATTAAAGTTAGCAGGTAGAAATAGAGGAAGATTTATTTCCACCTGGTATTATTTTCACAGCCTTTCTGTGTGTGTGTGTGTGTGTGTTTATTAACACAAATTAGGAAATATATTTAAAAAAAAAAAAGCTCTGGGAACTTCTCTGAGCAGCATCAATAGTTTCTATCTAATGGCCTTTGGTGAGGCTGCCACTGAATTTTCACTAGTATCCTTACCAGTATTTCACTGAGTATCCTTAAATTTAAACTTTGATTCAGAAAAAAAACATGTGGACATATCATTAATTCCCACTGATGTAGACAGGTGCCTAATTTGCAGGATGTATTAGGAGTACCCAATTGCTCTAAATTGAACACAGGCTTAAATGCCTTGCTGAATAAACCCTTACCATTGAAATCGAACCATGGAAACAATTCAGCTGCACTGGAATCAGCCACATTTATCTATTATATAATGAATGGAAAGCTATCTGAAGGGTAGCAGTTGTGGCACTGATAATATAGATGCTTGAGGAATGGAAGCAGTTGCATCAAGATGTGCATGTGTGCATTATTTTATGGGAAAAATAGGTGTAAAATTATACATAATGAGTAAAAATAGGATACATTTTTGTGTAAACTCCTCTCACATACAAAAATGAAACAGAAATCATTCTTGTTACTTCTTGTCCATAGTTATTCCAGTACTTCTAGGCTGGGAAATTATTATGGGAGCAATGTGAAAAATTTATCAAGAGGTTTGTCTTTCTATATTATTAATAAATACAAGTAGTCTATAGTGCCTGCTTTCTCAGCACTTTGAGTCATATATAGTTGAAGTTCTGCATGTCTTATGTGAACATAGACTTTTAGTTGTTCCAATCATGTGCTGTGCATGCCTCACAGGACAGGGAGAGAAATTTCAAGCAGTTTACTATTTTCCCTCCTTCAGCTTGGCAAGTTTAAACTGTTCTAGCTTTTGCTGAGTGACTTTTTCAAGTGACTGATATTTCACAAGGGAATAACAGTACACTGTATATATTTTTTTTCTACAGGTCATGTTTCTTGAGACATGGCAAGTTGTAAAGAGCCTCATCTTGGCTATCCTCCCATCTGTGCAAGATTCCTAGATGGCTAGAAATCAGCTTTACTATTTATTTCCCACATCAGATTGTATAAACTAGAAAAACAAGGAACCTGAATGTTAAGCATAGTATATTATATTGATATCTCATAAAACGGTCAGTAGTGGAATTTAGGATTAAATGTACCTAATCTAACTTTCAATTTTTGGCAGTAGTAATGTCCATATCCAAGTTCATCACCCCAGATTCCTTCTTTAGAGACGTGGCACTTCCACGTCAGTAGTGCTCTGATTTATATCTAGGAATATATTTTTGGATATAACTAACATCATGTTATAAATATCTATATTTAGTCAGATAAAACCTACCTCTTATACCTTAATTATATACTTTCATCACATACTTTTTTACTGAAAGAGCTGTCTCTGGGCAAGCACTGATGCTGGTCTTAAAGTGTTTCAGCTTCTGTTTTGTGTGGCAGAAATAAGAGTAATATTTGAGGTGGTAGAATAATAAGCAAGTCAAATAAAGAAAAGTCCTGCCCTTAACTGGGATCAGAATGCTTCCTGCTCATTTTTCTGGGCTCCTTTCACAGAAGCTCTATCGCCTGCCCTTCCTCTTTCAGAGATAAACCAGAATGCTTAAAGACAGGAATGAAAAAAAGAAAAAAAGACAGGAATAAAAGACAAAAATAAAATACTCTGTGTTGCACAGTAAACAACATAAATAGAAAAAAACAAGACCAAATGGCCTTGCACTCATTCTTTCATTTCAGCAACTGTATCACAGCTAGAGAAAACTCTACAGTAGATTGATGGTTCAGGAAAGCCTATGGTGTAATCCACCACTTAACAGAACACTTCCTGGTTCCCTAAAAATTGCTTACAACATACTGTAATGCAAAAAAACCCCAAACCCCCTATAACCAGAATATGCCAGAGGAAGAGAGAAGATCAAGCATTCCGAAATGGCACGGTAGTATATTCAAGAAAATAAAGATAGTAAAAAATAAAGGAAAAATACCTCGAACAGTAACTATGAGTGACCCAGGGAAAGCAATTCCTGCTGGCATAAAACTTGGCAAATGGTTTAACCCTGACACAGTGAGCAGGACCCCAAAGCACACACCCAGATCCTCCCATTCTTTTACAGAGAAGAGTCCACCCTGCTGTCTGCCTTGGACCACTGACACTTTCCCAGGAAATCCTTAAAGACACACAAATTATAGCTGCTACACACCGTGAAGGCTCTTCCTCCACAGGAGGACTAATAACACTTAAAAAGTATTATGAAACAATAGGTCCATTTCAAATCCTTCAAGAGACACTGCGACATCAAGTGCCCCAGACCTCTAGGTCCCACTCCTTTCTGCCTCAGCTGAGTGCTGTCTCTGTGCTACAAATTACCAGAGACAAGGAAGGTACAGTGCAAATACTGTTACATGCAGACCCCTTTTTCTGTTGGTTACACAGTCCCTTCCCTATTTCCAGTCTTAATTTTAACATATTCCTTGACTTGTTAATCTGTTTGTGAGGCTACTCCAGCGTTTTACCAGATAACTAAAAAACAATCTCAGATGGAATAGTTTTAATTTCCAGTCTGAATTTATTTGTGACCAATTTGTAACCATCTAATTGTGTGCCTGCACTAAATGGGAGTTTTCCCATTGAGTGTAATTGGATCAGGCCCCAAACCGCAAAGACAGCTGCTCTTATTACAGCGTGGAAAACAGGCAGGGGCTGGGTGTTACTGCATAATGACAGCAGTAAATTATATTCCAAGGGCAAGATCAGAAGCTGGTGTAAATCAATACAACTCAACTGGCTTTTAAAAAGTTATATCAGTGTGTGCAAGCTGCTAGGTTGGCCCAAACATTTTCTCAGTAGATTTTAAAGCTCATCCTGCTGCATAATGCATGCTAGGGAATTACTTCCAGCAGCTCCTGCACCAAACCTAAACCATCTGACTGAACCCAGGCTTGTATTTCAGAAAGTCATCCAAATTTGATTTAGAGACTGTGCATCATGGAGAATCTACCCCACTCCCAGAGACACTTTTCAAATATTAACTGTCCTTGTTCTTAAAGAAATCACTTTGTTTTCTTCCTCACAAAGATGTCAGGTTCTAGTTAGATTTCTAATCTCTTTTTTCCTAATGCATATAATAGCCTCTTCACTCAAATTTCTTCTTATATTTTTAGTTCTGCAAAATTATTGTAACATCCTTTAGTCTCCATGCTTGGTTGATTAAACTTTTATTTCATTTGGTCATTATTTCACAAATTTTCAATTCAAGTGTTTTATAAGGCCTTTCTAATTGCTCAAACTCACCACACTGGTTGCTTTACAGGATGAGCAGGTAGCTTCTGATGCAAAAATTTACAGTCTGATATATTTAACTTCTGATTATAACTAGAAAAAAATAATACTTGTTTGTTTCCTGGGAGAGAAAATGAAAAATAACAAACAACAGCTGCATTAATTTGACTATGGCTCAGTGTGTTTATAAGTAACGATATATGTAATGCAATTACTCTGTGGAACAGTCTCTGTTATTCCCTTTGAATATATAGAAAAAATTCACTGATTTCTCCAAATCAGGTGAGATTTTGAAAGGTGTGCCGCCACACTCCTTGAAGCTGGTTCTGAAAGTGTAATCAACTTTGATTTACCGGAAGATAATTGAAACATTGACTACTTTCAAATTCTGGCAAATAAACAGAAAATTTTCCTGAAGAGAAAAATACTAACTATAACATTGTGAGTTTTGTGNTAGACAGGAGAGAAGTGGTACCTCCAGAAGAGCTGCTCTGGGACCCCACCCACTGAAGGTCAGGGTGCAGAAGGACCAGTGGGACACTGCAGGAATCCACATGGGATGATATCTATTACTTCTCTCTCACTCTCTCTAACCTCCCCTCCCCACACCCCTTCCCACTCCCTTTCTTTTTATCTCTCTAGCTCACATTTACTCTTAAATAAAATCTGTACTATTGACTTCAGCACATGAAGGTCTAGTTTGCCCCTCAATTCAGGCAGGGCATCCATTATAATCAGTTCTTGTTATGTTTTCACAAAGGTAAAAGTGTTGGTGACTCTGTAACAAAATTTCATGCTTGATATGCCTTTGATTACGTTTTAAAGTCGAGCAGGCAGGCAGTGCCCCAGCCTAATGCCATCTCGGTCTTCGGTGCTGAGGAGCAATAGGAAGACTGTAGTAGCGGCTTTAGTATCTGCCTTTTCTTTCATAAAGAAATTTGGATAAAAGGGCTTTACTGGCCCAAGAGTAAAAGGAACTTTTACTCTGAGAGTACAGCTAAGATAATAACTGCAATCCATGTACGTTCATTGTTACAAGGTTTTCAACATTATGAACTATTTTGGAACATCTGAGAAGGATAAAAAGCATGAAGACTAGTAACAAACAAATACATTTACAGTTTGGAAATGGGAGAAGGTGTTAGAAAAGGTCAAATATGAAGAAAAACAATTAAAACAAAACATGTTCAACTGGTTCATTAAATCATAATAAGCAATTAAAAAGCTTGTATTTATTTAGTGCTGTGAGAATAATTTGAGTATAAGCCTTGTTAACTTCAGTTGTCCAAATCAAGAAGGATCTGTCAAGGAGGTTCTCATCAATCTTGCATAATGACTACAGAAGCATTTAGCTGATCTGAGGGGCACAGCTGGATTTTCATCCAACCCTTTCATTTGGAAGCTCTAATTTAACACTTAGAGGAAAACTCCTGTGTTGCTCTGTCAAATTTTGTCTGGATGAACATTTTTTTTTAGAAGACTCTTTTGGTAAATAAAATTTCAAAGTAAAAAGTATTACTAAAGGTATACCTGTGCAAGTTGCATTAATTTTGTAGTAGTGAAAGATGCACCCCACAGAGATGGTTTCACCAGACTACCTGGATAAGTCAGCCTTGCAAAGATATGGAATAAGACTGAGATTAGACTATATCTCATGAAAAAGAGTAAGAATATTAAGTTTACTCCCAAGATTGACAGAAGAGTAACAAAATGCCACAGAACAATGTGAAAAATACTGACAAAGTTCCTGAAAACACAGTGTATTTGGCTATTCATAGCATGAATTAAAGAAAGGAGGAAGACACAGATGCAGATTTTAAGTCTCTGCATGCAAATTATAAGTGCAAGAGACACAGGAGATAGAAAATTTAAAAGGATACCATGGAACAATTTCCATAATTAGAGTAGGAATGTAATCTGATTCAGGAAATATAGGAAAACAGGAAGTTTGGAAAATATTAGGAAGAAATAAGGGAGAACTGTGCCTTTAGTGGTATTGTGTAGGGTATAGATACATTTAAAGTCCCTAGTAAAAGAAGCAGAATGCCATCTAAAGATCTATAGGATACTACAGAACTAGAAAGGCAAGGAAGAGGAAGATTAGTTTGGTTTTCGTTTTAAGTTTGGTTTGGTTTTGTAGTTTTTTGGGGTTTTTTTATGAAAACATCCCCAAATTTTTATTACATCATTCAGAGGATTTGTTGCTCACTGGAAATTTGAGCAGCCTGAGTATATGTTGAGTAGAGAAAGCAGTAGGACCCTGAATATAAGTTGTATTGATGTATTTTGATACAGGAAGTACAGATAATAGCAATAAAGGAGGACTTTCAAATTCAGTTTTAAGGAGCTAGTTCAGAATTGCACAGGGAAGTCTGGAAACAACTAACTAGGCAGCAGCTCTGCAGGAGGGTTTAAGAGTAATAAAAGGCATCAGAGATTGAACATGTGTTAATAACACATTGTCCTTCAAGCAAAAACTCAAAACCTGTCTTGCAGTGTATGCCTGCTAAACCACTTAACTGCAAAGCAAGGGAAGGATTTGTCTCTTCCCCTCTGCATCAGGCAGGCTCTTCTGTCCTTGGCATTGGGCAGTCTTCAGCTTCTGTGTGCTTGTCATGGAACTTGTACCCCATGAAAATGTTGAAAAATTGAGGTCAAGGAGGATAATCAGATGTCCAGACTACTTGATAGAAGAAGAAATACATTAGGTCCAAAAAGAAAAGAAAGGGAGGGTGGGGAAGAAAGATACCTGCCTTTGATTGTATGAGATCTTTCATGATTAAAAAAAAAAGGATTAAATAGTTTTCCATGTCAGAGAGGCTAGCACAGGAAGTAACAAATCAGACTTGTAGAAAATCAGGTCTGGCATTAGTTAAACCATCCTACTGATAATGATCATCAACAATGGGGAGAAGAGGATCTAGGAGAGTGATTGAATCCCCACTACTTGAAGATCTTTTAGAATAGGCTAGCCATATACCTACCTAGGATACCAGATATACAGTATTTGAGAAGAGATGAAATGACTGATTTCTTGAGGTTCTCTCCAGTTCTGACTCTAGATTTACTTATTCTTAACTTTGAAGGTAGTAATTTCCAGGAAATTCGATTGAGGAAAACAGGAAGAAACGTGTTCTACATAAAAATCAGTAGAGAAACATGGTCCAGAGAAACTGCTTATTTACTTCATCTGCAATTAATTATATTCTTCTAGTTGACTAAACTTACAATGGTATTCCTAATACTGGTATTATCTTTCGAATATTTAATGATTCCAAGGTTAGCGCATTCATACCTATGCAAAAGAAATGCTTCACATTTAGTGCAATATCTCCCTTGAGATTTGTAGCATCTCATATTTTCCATTAATTTTATTCACACACTTCTTTCAATGGGTTTTTCCCCTTCCAAAGCCTAGTGGGAAGTCTCCATTTTTCTTCTGGGCACTCATTTAGTAACTGTAAAATTATTAGTGAGGTGTAAAAAATGTTCATTTTGATATCATATAGTAAAATTAGTTAATTGTATTTTCACTTTCATAACTAACAATTAGTTAATTGTATTTTTCTTTGCACAAGGAAGAAGACTTTGGTTCATTTAGTTATACCACACTTGACATCACCTGTATTTGCCATAGTCACACATGGGTGCTGGAGGGGAGATTAAGAAGGCTAATGCTTCTTTAGGTTAGAATAGACTAGAAAATAATCTTTACATGCAACAAAATATTTTAAACATTTCCAAAATTTCCTATTTTTAATTGGTTCTTCCACTTGAAAAACATGCCTTCATCAGAATGGAGTGGTGGAAGAGTGCTCACTAGACATATAGAATATAGAGACGCAGGTCCTGGCATACCTGCTCTTTGCTTCCTACCTGTGTCCTGATCAAAAGTTATCCTGTTACCCAGAAGTGATTTTTTTTCCTTCAATCTTTTTTTGGGAGGAGGTGTCCAATAATTATTTGAAAAATACTAAAAAATTTATTATAAATAAATAGTTTATAACAATTTGATATATCAGCAGACAATTTGGGAGACATCCTTCCAGCAGGGCATCTATGTTTATGTCAAATGTAAGAATATAGTTCATGCTCAGTCAAAATGTGAAAGAGTAAGGTCAGGATAAGTATTTTCCTTGTAGTTGTCTCTGTTGGCTTTTAAAAAGTTTTATTTAGCTACATCAAGATTTGGTTGTTTATAGCTGTTGCATATTTATAAGTTCCTGGCTAGAATGTACAGAGTGTAAATTCTCAGACAGGTCATCCGAGAAATAGCACATTTTTCTCTCTGTTTTTTTCACATACAAAAGTAAAATTCAAACTACAGTATTTAAAAACAAATCTGAAATGCCAGAACAAAATTATAGTTTTGGTACTGCAAAAAGACACTAACAAAATGAAAAACAACAAAACCTAAATCCATGCCTTTCCTTCTTCATTATTCAGTCTTCATTATGATACCACATATATCCAGACCATTTTCACCATACATTCTCCGACCTGTTTTCTTGTCTTTTGTAATTTTGGACTATCCAGTGACTTTTCCAGTGACAGTTGAAATACATAGGCATAGGTTTCTTACGGGAGAGCTGTATTGTTATAATTTTGTACGGTTGACATAAATATTTTTGATGGAATGAGTTATAGGAGCAATAGACACTGCAATTTCTTACTGAAGTACATAAAACATACAAGTTAAAATAGTGCCAAGTTTTCTGGCCTCTTCTGCCTATAGAGAGGCACTGAACAGGCATCTGCTAAGGAGCATCACATCCTTGGCTACTAGCAAATATTTTTATTGGTATGTAAGTCATGTTAGAACTTCTGCTTTTGCACTTTATGATACATAACTGCAGCAGCACACATTCAGAGTGAGAGGAGCTTGTTCTGGAAAGCAGTGCTCTCTAGAAGGTTTTAAACACTGTTGTAACAAATGCAGCAACCAGTGAAATGACAGCACAGAGCAATTTAGGTAGATGACATCTCATACCAATACTCTGTTTAATATGAAACATAATAGTGTTCAAGGAAATCTATAAAGTTCTGCAGTACTTTTTATCGAGACTTTCAGGTTAAGAGATTCTGCTGCCATCTTCTTTCTATAGGCCATAGAACTAATGGATGGGATAGGAGTCCTGCTAAAATTTAAGTTAAAAGTAGTGGGACCCCAGGCTAGGTGATCCCACATTTGGATGTTCCCTGACCTCAGTAGCTTACAGAAGTACTCTCTTTGTATCCCACATTCCTAGTGGAAATCTCTTGTTCAAAGGAAAAATCTTGAAGGAATAAACTGTTTTCCTCTTCATCTCTTACTTTCAAGAGAAGGAATGCAATCTAATTGTAAAACATATTTTTTGAGCAAATATCTTTCAATGCCTCAATGCATTTTTAAGAAATACTTTCAAATTGAGAATATTTAAAGGTTCCTGCACACAAGAACATTACCTAAGTGATAGATTTCCTATACTGAAAAGTTTTTTCATGTAAATTGCTCAGTAATTATATTTCAAAACTACATTGATTTCTCATATGTCAATACGTATTAGAGATTAAATGTCCAGTTCCTGTCAGCTAGGTGAGCATTTAAAGTTGGAGCTCTTCTGAGAGATGTTTCTTTTCAGTAAGGCTTGGATTTGGGATAATTTCTGCGTCTTTTAAAAAGCTCTTTTTATCTTATGCCTCCCTTTGGCTAGTGGATCTCTTTTCATTTTCACTCCTCCACAGCGCTGTTTAGAAATGATTCAGTGAAGCAGCACTGGCCCCCTTGTACAAAATTCCCAGTGTATGCTGAGAATTTATCTTACTTCTGCTACGTGTTATAATTACAAGTTCCAGTCAAAGTACATCTTTTGAGTTACAAGTTTGTGTCATTGCTTTAGTAGAAATGCAAATGTTATGTATTTAACATGCAAATGAAGTGAAATAAATATAATGCATGAAGTCTGTATTCCATCTCAGAAGTAATTGTAATGTGTAATAAGGGTTCGGCAGCCAGGTTTGACAAGAGAGAAGGCACAACAATTTTTATTTACTGCAAGAGCACTCATCTCTGTCTGACCTCTCCTGGTTCTGGTGACATTTAATGTAAATTTGGCACTCTGATTTCTATATGTGATGGCAGGCATAACTGTATTGCTTTTGCTTTATTTCACTGGCTTAGTCACAATCATTTTTACAACTTGATGCTTCTGCATATAGTAGTAAGTTTCTGTGTTTATGAACTACAGAATGGTTTTAAGTCAGAACAAATGCGTACTGTCTACCAGATGATGCTTTTTGAAAGTACTGGAAATGGGATACTACCAAAATAATTCTTTATTTGGTATATGTCTGAGCTTCTGGCACATCAGAAATTAGCTAAGTGTTCAACTGGGATGACTGCGCTTGAGAAGTACCAAAGGAGTCATCCTCCAGGACTGACTGTTGAAACTCGCTTGGACTGCTGGTCTCCAAAATACACTGTGGTAGCGGTTTCTGTAATTTGACTTGCTTTCAGGAGAACAGATTTTCCTTTTCTTTGTTTTATACCTGTTGTGAGCAATTTTATTGCTGAATGATTGTCTCCCGTTCACCTTCTCAAAGGTGAATTTTTTAAAAATTATTTTTACAGAATTCTGTCAAAACTCTCTTTACCTTCTTGCTCATACTTTTTTATTATTTTTTTTCTAAATGTCAGACTCCAACTTTGTTTTGTGTGATAAAGTATTCTAATCTTTTCATCATCCTTTCAAGATTTCTGCATCAAAAGAAGAGTTGAACATAAATTCACATATTATTTAAAAATACCTGGAATGCATACCAGGTAATGATTATATTAATTTGATACAATCTCTGCAATCTACATGACTTGTGATGTAGTGCAGCTAAGTTTCTTAATTACTGACTAGTTAAATATTGCAGGGATCTTTTTGCAAGAAACTGAAGTAAAGCATTGCCACTGTGCATGCCCACAGGTTTCCTCAAGGTTTCATTTGTAAATGAACCAAGCAACTGGATTACTTGTTTGGGTTTTTTTGTAGCTATAGCCTGTTCTTTACTGAAAGTTTAAGCTCAAATCAATCTGAAATTTAGTGAAAATAATCTTAAATTCTATTCAGATGTGCTTTAAATTTTGTTTTAAATGTTTTGGGTATTTTGGGGTTTTTCTTTCATTTTCAATGCCATTCTATTTCAGCCTTACTCTATTAGAACCTCTTTCGGATAATTGATAGGCTATAGACCACATCACTGCTGCTGCCACCTTAGTTGAAAAGGTGCTGGTGCCTAATCAAAACAAAATGTCACTTTCTGATATCAGTGAATATGGACATATATCTTTCTTTGGTACCTGATATGTTTTCAAATAAATGACCAGGAGTAGGCAGAAAAAAATTGGTCATAAAAATTGAAAAAGTAATACTTATCTAATAAAGACTGTGAAATCTAAGTTATATGTGTTAGAAATATATGGAACAGCAACAAAAAAAGAATAGCTGAAATTCTCGTAATCCAAAAGACAGTCTGAATCAAGGGAATGGTGATTTTATAATGGTGTAAGCAATAAATGGCCTTTGTATATCTTTATTTGTTAGGAGTAAACTCTTAAAAACAATCTGCCTTTTCACAGGAGGTAAGTGAAACCATTTCATTATCGCAGTAATGTAATTAGAAATCACATAAGCAATCAAGCAGCCAAATTTTGCAGCAGCTGTAAGCAACTAAAACAAAAAGTGACAAGTGGACCAGCAAGAAATGAATTACAATAACCCAGATGAGAAATAAAAGACAAATGTATGAGTTTACCATCCTCAGGAGAAGTAACGTCTATAGGCTGGAAATGATCCTGGGACAGTAATAAAATGGCTTGGTAACATCATTAATATAGAACACAAAATCAAACAAAACAAACAATCAAACAAAACAAAATCACAACTTGGAATAAAACCTAATTTTTTGTGAGAGCTGAGGCTTTTGGGGAGTGTATGGGTGTCAGAAAGAAAAATCTAGAACTTGGAAATGAAGTGTACCATCCCCAGGGTTTGTAAACCTCATGAGTAGGGTTTTTTGCTTCTATCTGCATAGAATGGTAAGAAAGAGGAATTATATCCAAACCACCATATGGCAGTCCTGTCTGTAGAACGTGGAGGTGTAGAACATGTTTGTAGAACATGGAGATCCGGGGCCCCTAGCCTCAGCTAGTGCAGGCTGGATTGCAGTGTGTAGCTTTGATGGAAGCAGATACTAACCCTGGGATGACGGAAACAAAATGAAATAAAGCCTACCCAAGGAATCTTAGGGAGCAAGTAATAAACTTGTGTACTATTTTGGCATATCAGAAGCTGAAGCTAATCAGTTCAACAACAAAATAAAAGCGAGTTATCTTCATATGAGTGCAAAAGAATAGTAATTTCTGAAAATATAATTTCTTAAAAATATCTTTTTTGTACCTGAAATTGGTCCTGCAGCGCAATTATGACAGACAATCCCAAATATGGGTGGATGAGTACCACTATCTGATTATTTTTTAAATTAAAATATCTGTCAACAGCCACTCTTGGCAAACATGTTTAGGAAATTTCCATTTTCCATTGACTTCATAGGTCAAGTCTTGGCCTTCCTGTGCGAAAAAAATTTGTTCAGACATACAAAGCCTGAATGATATTAGTGTTTCAGTTTTCAAAGGAATTCAGGAGACTAAAAGAGCAAATTCATCAAACTGCAAGCCCTGAAAATGCAAAAGGAGCCTGAGTTTCTGAGCATCTTTGAGCATATCTCTTGAGCCGTTATAATGCAGATAAGGAGCCCGGTGTGCGATGTGCAACAATAACTCTGCATTGTTCAATTTTCCTGAATGTCTGACAAGTATGTGTGGCTCTGTCTATACATTTATGTGCCTGTGTCTGCAATGCTTGATCTAACATACTGTAAATGTTAATGGGTAAAGAAAAATGCACTAACTGTAGCCAGCAGCTGCTTTGTTGGTTTGTTAATACAGATCATACTTTATAAGGAATAGCATCTGTAATGAGGTAAAACAAAAATGCAAAGACATATAAATTGGGAGGTGGGAGACCAATAAAAATGACACAAAAAGTGCCCTGGGCAACATGAAGCTCAAGAAGTACTAAATACTTAATCAAGCTTTAATGTATATGTCCTCTGATTCAGCCTTCCAATGTTGCTCCTTTGGCTTAAGCACAGCTTTTTTTTTTTTTTTTGTCCTGATTGTAGCACATGTTGATTTGGAACTGGTAGATTTTCAAAAGAGCCTTCATTTTCCAGGGTATAATCTCAGTCTCAAGGAGATAAATATTGTGGTGAGTTGTTAAGAATAAGTGTCATTTGGAAGGGATAAAAATGTTACAGGGAGGACATTTTTCAAGAATGGAAACGATTCTGCATGGCATCACTTTGACATCCTCTAGCAAGAGAGGAACAACACTGCTGGGATGACATTCAAAAGCAAGTAAACCATATCTTAAAGAGCCAGGCATTTTAGATGGGAAACGTCTTCCTTTTGGGAAAGTGCTGGTCTTCTTCCCTTACTTCAGGCTTGTCACCCTCTCCTATAGAGGTGTGAAATAACATAAATAGATTTTCTATTGTAGCATTGCCACAAAGGTTAGTTTTAGTCTGCTATTTAATTCACAGTAACTGAAATTCATTCTTTTAGAGACAGGAAGCCTAGACTTGCACTGCTTAAAGCCTTGATATGAGGTTGATTTGCACTCAGGCTGCTGATCAAAGGGAGATGTCCACATGTTGTTAATATACAATGACAGAGTTCTTAATGATGTATATTTTCTATGATGGATCCAGGATTTCTTCCATGAATCCAGACCTCACCATGCACTCTTTTCTTCAAATTCTGTCTTGCAGTAGTCCCAACAGGATGAATATGTTAATCTAAACCTCTAAATATTTTTAGTCTTGAAAATGTCTGACCTATATACTATATACTTTATTTGTATTTAAGCGAATATGATAGTATATATGTATATACATATATATACACACACACATACACACACACACACACATATATATATATGTATGTATGTATTGTGTCTGTCCATATATTATTTAGGCCTACTGAAAATGTAGATTTCCATATGCTCCTTTTGTTGTGACATGTTACATTGATGCCAGCTGACTCCATGCTGTTACACCAGCAGAAACCTGGACTAAAGATTCAATCTGCAATTCCCCTTGGCTACCCTTCCTCATATTGATATTGGAAAAATAGGAACACCAAGGTGTGGCCTAGAATTGCTTTTCACCCAGGGCTGATAGTGGTGTCAAGTTCTGTAATGGGGAAAAAATAATTTTGAAGTTACTGACTTTGACCTGTTTTGTCATTCATGTCTTTAATGTCTCTTGCTTACTTCCCAAGAACAAACTTGTTATATAATATATTTTAGTAAGTCACTTAGATAACTGTAGATGAAGTTCTAACTATAGCTCTGGGCTGTATTTCAAAGCAGCTGCTTTGCAAGTCTTGTTTGGGAGACCAAACCAGTAGAAACCAGTGTAGAGTGGAGCCTGTCATCTATGATGTATACTAAAACAATAAATTCAGTTTAAATAAGGTGATATCAGATCTGTTTAATCTCAGGAATTCTTGACTTGCTTAAAAGTTTAAGACACACATACTAAATGTTCTTTTAAAAGCTGTGTCATTACTATATGATTTTCATTTTCTGACGTTAATTGATCCAGACTAACTGCCTTCTGCCAAATTTCAGTTTGAGAGATAGTGCCTTGTTTATTTATTAATTTACTACAAAACATCAAAAAAGCCCAGTGGGTTACAGAAAGCAATGATCAATCACATCTAATCCTAGATTATGAAGTTGATTTTATTCCCCTTCCTTCCTCCTCTCAGCTTCTTTTATTTAATTTCCTGAATGAGCTGCAGTTTGGGGACTGCCTGGAACATCTCTGTATGAACATACATAAGGTGTTCCCACTTTCAGGGCATCCTCTGATGTCAGCTACAGAGCCAGACATGTTTCAGACATAGCAGGACAGCATTTTTGGAAACAACAGGTGGAATGCCACTACCATATATACAATTTTGCTTTAATACCTCACTTTTAAGTAGAAAAATCCCCATCGGTTCATCTTCAAAGCTAAAAGTCTACTTATCAAATTCCCCCCACAAGTTTTTAATCTATTTTTTAAGACCTTAAGGTATAGGATTGTTTCAGAAATTTTAATAAAGAGGTAGTGAACACTATGACATAATATGAAGACTTTTATTGGTTTACATGGTATCTACAAATCACATCCTAGGTCTCCCAGACTACTTATATCAGATGAATGAAAAACGGAGAAATTAAAGGGTTAAAATAAGATGACTGTGACAGATTTTCAGTCATGCATCCATCTGACTATTTAATGATAATCCAAGTCACTGAACTGAATTCTCACTGCTAAATTTTTGAATATTCTAAGTGATGATACAATTGACTGATAATAGAATAAGTCAGACAGAAAAGCAGAAGAAAGCCTTTATATCAGGGTTTAGCTTCATTGGGACAGGGTACTTCATCTTTTTGGATCTCTTACTGAAAAAATGTGAATCGTTCTTGTAACTAATACAGAATCCATACCTATATACAGTTCAAATATGCATGAAATTACTTATTTAAACAGATAAAGATAAGAAGAATAGATGAAAATTATGGAAAAGAGGGAAAAGATTTTCATGGTTTACAGATAAATAACCGATAGAGCATTTAAGTGCTAAATGTAGCTGTTTTAGAAAAACTCTATCATAAAGTACAGGTTTCATAATTGAATTTTGAGCATGATAAAAGTCTTAATACATGACTTAGATGATCCACAGCAGGAATATGTATAGAAGAATTTCTTATGTCAATGAATCTTATCTGCTTTTATTGCAACAACATACTCCTTAATTTAGGCAGATCATGAATCTTTTGTAAAGGGGCTAGTTTTTTGCCTTGTCCCCTTGAAAGGCTATTTCAAGATCTTGCTCCTTTGATAATTAGAAATTTCCTTCCAATGTTTTCCATTGGAAGAAAATATAAAAAGAAAAAAACCCTTCAGAATTGGATTGATGTGTAGATTAACCTAGTATATGGCAATGCAACAAATGCTACTTTTCTTGGGTGAAATGGGAAAAAAGTCTTCAAAATACTTCTCTGATGCATAGACTTTCAGATGCAGTAGCACAGAATGAACCCATTGAACAAAATATGATGTGGTGAAACCTCAAAAAGGAAGTCAATTCCTCATTCTGACCTGTGAAACTAAATGGAATTAGGGTGAACTTCAGTGGCAAGAATGCTGGATGTGACAGGAATTTTTCCACGAGTATCTAATGTAAAAGACAAATCTAAACATCAGTAAATTTTTTCTAGAGATCAATAAAATTTGCTTCTATGCACTCAGAAGTGGTTTCATTTGAAACGTTCCAGCAAGTCTTACAGCTGAGATATTCACCTGCAAACAAACTTATGTATGTATGACAGAGAGGGTCCACAGCACATCTGACACAGATGGCATGGCATAATATAGAAATAAATACTCGTGTCTGCAGTAGATTTATTGACACATGGCACCCAAAGCGTGCAGATGACAGAGCAGGAAGCTCAGTGCCCATCAGTATCCTATGATACAAAACTCATACATTTCATCACTGAGCCTCTGACCAGCTAAGAACATAAACAGCCTACCAAGTCATGCCCTAGCATGTCTTATTCTTGTCTGTATATGCAATAAATTTTATTTTAAAAGTAGCTTCTATTCAAAAAACAATGATATAACACTTTGTAGAGGAAAGCTATGACATGAGCATCACTGTACACTGTGGCTGTGAGCTGAAGCTTTTGCAGGCATAGGTGCAGGCTTATTACAGTATAGGTCTTATTTTTAGCTGTTATTGTGAATTTTCTATCTTTTTAGACAAAAAATGCTTTCAGAAACCCCCTCTTTTTGATAAAAGATATATATTTTGTATAGAAAACCCACAATCTTTTTGAGCCAGAATTTCAAATACACAAACGTAACACTTTGCTCATGTGATATAATTGCAGTAATTTTTTGGATGCTCTATTTATGCTTTGTACCTCCATATCTCCACAACTCAGATAATACACCTGATGCAGATGTTATTTACATTTCAGCAACCTATTAAGGAAAAAGCATCCTGGTCCACAATTGCAGCAATGTTGCTAGGGAGTTTCAGTAGTGACTGGTAAGCAGAATGAAACACCCAAAACTCTACCTCAAAGACAAAAAAGCAGCATTTCTCATTTCAGGATAGTTTGGTATTTAGCTGAAAAATGCCTCTTTCCTTGCATTTTTTTTTTTATTTAATTGAGAATGAAAATTATCTATTTGTGCAATAGAAAGAATGGAAAAGGGAATTATTTCTTAAATATACTGGTTAAAATTTTACTGCTCATCTAAGTTAAAAAACCTATTTTTGGACAGTCTAAGACAAAATTTACTAGCCTAAAGACTGTGCTTTATTTTCTGCAGATCTAGTGATATCCCTGTGTAATGGTAATAACCTATTTCTCAAAAAGTTTCCAAAAGCAATGAGGGATTGTTTGTCTGCATTGTCTTTTAGCATCCATTTTTCCTGGCTTTTGTTCAGCATTGGTCTTGCATCAAGGCAAGCAGTGACTGTGCAGATTGGTAGTGAAGAACAGAAAATAGCTGCACTGCTGATGCCAGCAACCTCCTCCAAGAAGGACCTTTCAGGGATGAGAGCAATGGCTTTAAAATATAAAGTTTTGGACGTTACGAGAAAAAAATGAGTAAGTTTAAAAGTTCTGCACATGCAAGTCAAGATATGAAATGGATCAGCAACAATAGAGACTGCATTTGTCTGTCTTAATTATGGTACTTAAGTGCATTCTCTTTCACAGCCTTATTTTTTACAAATTTTCAGATTTGTAAGAATTGATAAGTTTAGCCTTTAGCAAAACACCAATGCATTCATGTCTCTCTCAATTATACATAATTTCTTCTTGCTAAATCCCCTGTGTTTTATTTGAGAGTTACCTTATTTATTGTGAGCCAATAATGCATTGAATTGTGTGTGCACTGGCATATTATCTTGTTGAACCATCCAATTAAATATGATAATGTTGAACATACTGATGTAGTTAAACACTCAGGTGAATGAGCAATTCACTGTGAAGTGCAGAAATATTTAAAGTCATCTGTGTGCCTTCAAGCAATCTGTTTGATGTAAAAGAACACTCCAGGAGTTGGAGAATGATAGAGGTCTGAAAAGAAAAAAATATTGAAACTCCCAAAACATAGGTCTCATGGCTGACAACTGTGGCTTCTAAGAAGACTGAAACCCCAAGCAAAGTATAGAAGTGATGCACACCACCTTATTGAGTGAGTAATAGGCACAAAGGTAAGGTGTTACATTGTGCTCGAATCCTAACATGGAATAGCAGCATTATTTTGGCCTATGGATCTTTTCATTCTGGAGTAAAGTTACATTACATCTATCTGACATGAACCTACATTTCTGGAAATATCCCACTGCAGAGGTTTTCTGTGAGATTATGCAAAATCAATATGTCCTGAGGTGAAACTTTTGCATCTAAACCAATATAATTGTCCATTGAAGAATCTACCTGTGAAACTTAATGAGAAACTAGTATTACATGCTCAGTACATGGAGTTTCAAAAGCCTATAACTAAATCACATCAAAACCAATTTTCTCCAGAACACTCAAAAGCACTTCTCCTTAGTGCTGTTTTCCTGCCAAATTTAAACTTTCATCCCCCAGCTGTTTTGGCTGCACAGTGATTACAAAAAAGTGTCATGGTGATTGTTTACTGTCAAGAGTGTCTTTCCTCAATTTTTACATGCTTGAAAAGCCTTAACTTTTTTTTCCTTCAAACTTCAGAAAAGAATTGAAGAAAACTACAGGCACAGTCAAACAACTTAAAAAAAAAAAACAACGACCTGAAAAAAGTCCAGTGCACATTGGCCAAAAGTTGAAGTTTAAAAACTTCAGTCTGAGTTGAAAGGTTCAAGAATTACTGAATACTGATGTCATCAGGTTAGAATACAAGCCATTATTCAATTTAATACTCAGCTATTACTTCTATTGCTATTGATTATTTTACTACTAGGGGAGAGTTGGATAGAATTCAATTGACAGATGGTCACTAGGCATTTCAGGTGGAATGAAACCAAAACCACTGGCTCCCTGGCTCCCTGGCTCCCTTTTTTTTTTTTTTTTTTTGGACAAATTGTAAGGTATCCCAAAGAGCTTAAAACTAACCATTTCAAAATGGGACATACATTTCCATTTCACTTAAAACTGTGAGGAAAATAATCACATTTAACCTTCAAAAAGGATTTACTTAATGGTATAAGCTCTATGATTATTTTATTACTTCTCTGAGAAGCAAAAGAAATTAAGAAAAGTAGTTTTAACATAAAATATGAAAGGAAATGTTTATAACTACATGCTGTTGAAAAGTTTTATCCAAGTCTCTTATTCCAAATGAAATTTCCAGTGAGGTAGGAGCCTATTCCAATAACATCAGCCAAGATGAAAGCATTGAGTTATTACTTGTTTGTTTGCCATATCGTGTCACTTTTTCTCCAAAGAACTTTATCCAGCATCTTACACACAGGGCAAGACATCATGTTCATCCAGCATTTCAAAACAAACTCAAAATAAGAGAAATAATTTAGTCTTAGAACACAGTTTCCAAGATTCTAAAAGTAGCTGTATTTATTTTCCAAACATTTTTGTGTGTGTAATGGAAAACAACTTTTCTGCTACCGCAACACAATGCATTTTTTGACCGTTTCGCCATGTATTAACATTTCTCTGACACTGAAGACCTTTTTTCACTCCTTATTCAACAGCCTTTCTTGTACAATTATTTTTAGCAATGCAAAACCTGGAATGAACCTGGGGCTAAGCATCTGCATATGCTACAGTCTGAAAGTTGTATTGATCTCCAGGAATATGCTGACATCATTCACTTCAGATATAACCCTTGCACAAGTATGATGGAAAAAGGTTTCACATAAATACAAGCTGAAAAGAGAAAACAAATTTTCAAATAATCTTGGGAAAAGGGGGCATTCTGGAGGTGCTGACAAGGAAAAGAAAACCGAAACCAACAAGTTTACTGAAATATTTCATAACTAAATGATTTGTACAATGGAGATGATGTCAACAAAGACTATGCTCATAGAATTAAAAGCTGTTTTAATTAATGTCCATTTAACTAAGATTATGCAAAACATAGCATTAATGTCCTTTGTATTGTGGTTTATAATATATAATATCATAATGCCCAGGAGTCCTAATCACATAGTAAAACTAAGTATAAAATTGTGCATTGTGTTGTGGAGCCAGGGAAAGAAACTGTGTTTTAACAGTGCCTCTGATAAGTGCATATGCTTGAAGTATGGATAGATATTAAACAATTAAAGCACTCAAACTTTTAGGAGTAATGTGTTAGGCAATCACCTCACACAGGAACCTAGGAATTACTATATACCACCAAACCAAGAGTACACTAGTTGTTTCAGCACTACATGCCCTAAAAAGGTTATAAAAAGGAAAAAAAAAAAGCCCTCCAAATTAAAAAAATTAATAGCTTTGCACTTTTCCTTTATAATCATATTATTCCCCTATTTGCTTCATCTGACATCATGCCAATACTTTGATATTAGCACATTCATTTCTGTGCTGTTATTTTACCTATTGTTTCTATTTTTTTTAAATTTGTTTACATGCATAACATTTATGGTTAATGTCTTTGGCTTCAGTGCCTGCTAGCAATCAGGCTAACCAAATATCCTAGGAAAGGGCTGAACTGGATATACAGATAAATTAACAAGAACCACAGAGAGAAATTTAATTGATGGGCATTAATTTCATTAGTTTACTACTGAAGGAAGGGCATAATAAGTTCCAGCTAATGGCAGAATGCCAGGTATCAGCTTGGAGTCCAGTGCCAAGTTGGAAGTTCCTACCTTGGTAGATCTGTGATCAGTCTCTGTGAGCTACCCCTTTAGCTTTCAGAATAAATTTTAAGTCTTCTGCCAGCTTCTCATAGAAGAGGGTTACCATGCATGGATTCCAGATTTTCTTTTTTCCGTGCCAGTTCAGACCAGCCAGCAGTAATAGAAAAAAAATAAAAAATCTGGAGTCCTAAATTAATGTTTAGGCATACTTAGAGCATGACATAAGAGTGAAAGAACGAGATAGAAATTTTAGTGTGATTTAAAAAAAAAAAATCTTAGGCCCAAGATTTACGTAACTACTTAAAAATACATCAGCAATTTAAAGTAATGTGTGCAGTTTTGGGTCCCACAGCACTGGAAGGATGTCAAGGTTCTTGAGCACTTGTCCCATGCAAAATATCTGAGGCAGCTTGATTTTCCAGTGTGGAGAATAGGTGACTTCAGCAGTCTGACCTGCAGCTCCTGGTGTACCCATGGAGTGGAATAAAGAAGCGTGAGCCAGGTCCTTCACAGCTGCACACTGGTTGGAAGATAAGGGGCAAGGGCCCAAAGAAATAAAAGAGGAAATAAGCAAAAGAATTTTCACCATGAAGACAGTAAAGTAATAAAATAGGCTGCCTGGAGAGCAACCTCCAAGCTCTATCCTTGGAGGTTTTCATGACGTGGTGAGACACATCCAGCCTTAAGCAACCTGGCTTGGCATCAGAGCTGGCCCTGCTGTGAGGTTGAGTTAGAAGTCTCCTGAGGTCTCTTCCAAAATGAATTTCCATGTGGTGCTATGACCCTAAATGAGGATGGCTTTGAAGCATGTACTCATGCTAACAATCCCACTGTAAAGTGGTGAAACACAGATCTTACTCAATACTTGAGCCTAAAGAGCCAAACAGCATGGGATAATAATAAAAGGTATATAATACAGGCTAAAACTTATTATATTACCTATGCAATTTTATTTTTTTAATAATGACACTTCTTCAGAGAGGAATTGTGGCAAGGATAGGGGCAGGATAGGCAGACACATCTATGCTGTATTCCTTCAGAGCACTTAACTGTGCATGTAGATACGGCCACTTTTGTAGAGTTAGTTCCGCCGTCTTTGACACAGTGCTTTGATGCATTGGTCAGCGTGGGTACATCTGAAAAAAAAAGGAGATTTCTGAAGATATAAATATCTACTGGTCACCCAGTGTCCTTTGAATTTCAATGAGCGAAGTACATAAAAATTTGCATTTTGACTCTCTGAGAAACTGAGGTAAATGATCATATACTTCCAAGGCATTTAGACTGTCATGAGAACACTATCATTAGACCTTCAGAAACAAAAGTTTCTATCGTATATTTAAATTAAGCATACTGCATTATGAGTTAATATGATAAGGGAGTACATGCATTCATTCATAAATAATAATAAAATGGTATTGGTTTAAAATAATTTTTAATTTAAAATTAAATAAAGCATTGGTTTTTTTGTTTTACTGCCAGAAACTGTTTATTTTTGGTGCTGTGGAATGTTGTATGAAATGTATTTTCAAGAATAGTTTTTTGGACTTGATCCTCCTCTTTGGAACTTCAGAAAGAACCATCTTCCTGCCTGCTGATGATTAGCACAGATTATAGTTTGCTACCTGAAGAGGAGCCATTATTGCACCCTTACAGACTGCTTTTCAATCTTTTGCAAGCAACTATTGTGTATCAAAAAAAACAAGGCAGATGTAACATAGAAGAATCCAGAATTAACTCCAACAAGTATGAAAATATACTTTGACAGGAAACAGTTTTCAGCTTCTTTTGTCTTGTTTTTCACTTCTCTTTTTTCTTTACTCCATGCTGCAGTGTTGGCTCGTGGATAGCTAGATGCAAAATGAGACTGACATGTTGGACACATGGATATCAAGGATGTGGTTTCCTTAGCAACAGTAACCACATAAAAGGTCTCAGAACTTACTCATGGGACATTTCAGTTTTTCATATAAAATGAATACTGGTGGTGAATATGATTGGTTCAATAGTACAGTGAAAGTACCACAGAACTGTAAAGTAATAAACGATCAGGCTCTTCTATTCTCTGAAACCAGGTACCACAAAAGAATATTGTCATTAAACCATGGAGAAGAGAATCTCAAGAACATGAGAGGCATTAAATTCAGCAAAATTGTGCCACTTTGAAAATTCTGAAATTATTTAGCATAAGTTTTAGCTAAAATTACAAATATATGGTTCATGTCAGCAAGAAGTGAAACAGCATCAAAATCTACTTGCAATCAGACTGACTCAGATTAAAGCATAGCACAAAAGGTACACATATCTCAAAATTCTGGTCTGGAATTATTTCCGTGTTTTGCAGCATTTAGCTTTATTAATCTATAAATACAGCAAACAGATTTGCTAAAGATAAAGCTGTTGGTAGAACAGTCATGTTGTAGGCGAAAGAACAGGAGCACAGTTCTAGATTGAGATCTGGCACCGTGAGGAAAATTTGGAAGAAAAGGTATTTTAATTACATGAGACTGCACCAAATAAATTTGCAAAGTTCATTGAGAAACTTCAGGGTCGCATTGAAGAGAGGCAAAAGGATGTGTGAGAAGTATTATTTTTTTTCTGGTCTACCACCATGTCCTTCAGTAGCCTGGATTGTCCCATTTCCCACATTGTGCCTAATGTGTATCTCAGGAAGATACTGTGACTTCCAGGCGGTCTGAAGAGGGAAGTCAAAAGATCAGAATTCTATGTGTTCTTTGACCTTTGATTTTGTTTTTGTAGCAGCAAAAGGAACATGACTAAAAAGTTCCTGAAAAGGAACATGACTAAAATGTTGCCCTTGTTCTGAACAGAAATTTGAATTACCTTCACTTTGCATTTTCTAAGATCAAGGAGGGTGTTGCAAATAGTGTGAAGATGTAGGCCAGTAAAAACTGTACTTTAATCTGGAGATGTCAGGAGATTAATTTATATAAAAAGCCCAAATGTGCCAATCACTTGATAAACAGAGCCTTTTAAATAGTTTAAAAGTTAGTTTATCTGCAAAGGTGGAAGAATATTTTCAGTACAAAGGCTGTCTTGTAGCAATGGATAAATGGTTCAAAACAAAGGAAACCTTGAAAAACTGAGGGGTGAAAAGCAGGTGAAATCTTTTTTCAAGAGGAAAGTTTTAAACGACCTGTGGAGCACCCTGTTGAGACTCAAACCTGTTATTTTTGTCCTCTAAAGGATGCACTCTTCTCAATTCCAATATATTCTTTCAGTTCAGCTATTCTCGTTTTTTCTAGTCAAATGATTTAAAATATTACCATGGTACTTTTGGAGAAATTATTGTAAATAGTGATAATAACAGATTTTGCAAAAGACTGTTCATACACTACTTTGTGAAAGGAGTAATTCTCTGTATTAAGAGATACAGAAAAACATAGAAAAGGTGACTATCTCAAGGAGAGCTATAAGCCTAACTGCAAAGCAAGGACCAGAATCAAGATTTTTAGAGATTTTCTCTTCCTCTATATCCATTTCTGTTCCTCTATATCCTAATAAACCCAAGAAAATCAGAATATTTCCTTCTTGCCTGACACCTCCTTTCCCACCATTTGAAGTTCGCAGAGTTTCTGGATTCAGGCTATCCAAAGTTCAGATTTAAAGTTACACTCCTGTTAATTACAGACAGAATTTATGTTCTAATTTAGGGCCAGCACCTACTTATTCCGTACTGTGATGTCTACCACCTTATTTGGTGGATGCTAGCAAACCTTTGCAATAATCAGCATCAGGCTGGAAGATTTTAGAAGTGTCTAGATATGGTATTCTGATAGCTCTGCAGTTGGTAAAAAGATAAAAAATTCCCATGTATTTCTGCTTAGATAATCACAGCAACACCTCTGGCTAAAAATCAAAATCTGTTTAACATATCTAAGAGAAAAGGGCCAAGACATACCCATAAGAAAATAGGGAGTTTACTGGATTTTTTTCTATGCTCATCCTATTCTACGTCAGGAAGGCTTCCGCTTCTCATAGTTAGCCCAAATCTATGGGAAGGCTTTGAATTAGAAGCTGAAAAGAGGATCCTCTCTGGGCCCTGTGCTGTATGCTTCCAGATGGCACAACAACAAAAGCATGGACCAGTCCAAAAGCATGCTTCTGGTCAGCAGTGGTATTTTAACCACTGAGTAGCATAGGTAGAT
>VXBQ01009065.1:378943-441443 GCA_013400175.1 Phainopepla nitens | reverse complement strand
TGATAACAAACAGACTCAATATTCTGTTGCCTTTGTTCAAACCTAAAAGCAAAGCAAAGAAGAATGATTGCATGAAAAGTTTTCACTGCATTTTGTTTTTATTTTAACCATTTAAGTTGTGGCATGCACAGAAATTCTCTTTTAACTCACATTTTTTTCCCCTGAGAAGTCCTTTTGAATGAACTACAGTGTCAAGAATTCAGCCTTTCTTTGTGCTGTATATTTTGATCGACTGTTACTTTATAAAACCAACACACACTAGCGTGAAACTGTAGGGAAAAAAAAAAACGTGGATAGGGTTTGTGCCAGAAGATTTCACATGTGTCTGCACATGATATAGCCATAGGACTGGATGCCAAGTGTTTGTGTGCAAGTTGGATGCAAAGTATTCACACAGTTGAGGACTGATTGATAATCAAAGCCTATTGTCTTATCAAATGTATTTCTGATGGAGTCAAAGGACAAAGAAGAGTTTTTGCATTGTCTGTTTCTTTTTCAAATATTCTGGTTTGTGACTGTGCATCACCTTAATAACCAGATTGAGTTGTCAGCAAATCCATATTTTTTCTCTATATTACTGGCAATTAGTACAGAAGGACATACCACAAGTAGGTTTCAACCTTTCTAGTGCTGGATAGTCCCATCAATTACCAACTTTGCTGTGTCAGGCAGCCCACAGGGCAGGAAATAAATGTAATTCAAATAGAGCAGCATAAAGGAAACACTGTGGCTTGGTGTTGATGTTTATTTCAAATGTCGGTGCTGATGTGAGGATAACAGATGGGAACAGGTCTTGAAATATTCCAATCTGATGTGTCCAGATCCACACCACTGTGGACCAGGCACTGATGTAAGTGATGTTCTCTCCCCTGTGCTTTCAACTTAGCACAGCATATTTAAAACACTGAGTATTATTCTTCAGTTGGTAATTGCAGGGCGTTAATGTGTATGTAATTTCAATAATTTAACTTGAATTAGATGACGCTTACTGTTTGATTAGTTTAGCTTTTAGAAGTGTATGTGATTATGACCTAAAAGACAGATTAATAGCTGGATTATGGTCTTATAGATCATACAATTCATTATATTCACACTGATCAATATCTGGCACCCGTTACTACAACGCCAGTATATATGTTTCATTCATTCAGATGGGCAGATCTATATTTTTGTTACTTTGCTTTTGAATGTATATCATGAGCAAAAGTCTTTATAGGGTATATAAGGTACAGCTCCCCTTATTTCCACTGGTGTCAGAGAATTCAGCACTTTTGAAATCAGATATTTATAAGCTTTAGTTATATAGTCTATATTCTGAGGATGAGAAGAAGCCATTACTTCCTAAAAGGTTTTCAAACTTCTGTTGACTACTGCTACCGAACTCTTCTTCAAATATATATGAAGGGATTACTGAGCAGTTTATTTTCAGGTAACAGTTTGAGCAGCAAGGGCTCAGACAAGTTGAAAGTGAGGATCTTGCTGTGTCAAATACTTCCTTTTATGTAGATGGAGCACCAACAGGGCACACAGAGGAAATCATTAGCTGCCTGGGCTACTGAGCAAGTCCTGATGCTAGGATGCAGCTAGGAAATGAAGTAGGGAGTCCTGAGAGAGAGGATCACAAATACATAGTTGGCTGACAAATAAATGGCCTTGCCTACCAAAAGCATGCCTAACCTCATTTGGGACTGGGAACTCTTTTTTAAAATATGTTTAAACAAGACTTTGAATACTTAATGTACACATGTGATCATATATCAATATCTACATATTTGCATAAAAGAAAGTTATTTGCTCAGATCCAGCCCCTGTGTGTTAGGCTGAAAGGCTTTGGATACTCAGAATGAATAAACATGAACAAAAGTCTGTATAAGGAAAGAAATGCAAAGTATTGAGAGCCATACCCCTATGAGTTGCACCGCACTACACCCTTATGCAGCGTTGAACAATGGGTGAATTTGTGGAACAAGATGGAGCCCCTGCCCCAGAGGGATTACATTTGTAGCAGTCAAACACTCTGAGGCAGAACAAACACCTAGAGAGCTTATAGCTTTTTATCGTAACACAGGTGGCTGCATTGCCAGATGTACGACGCAGATTTACTCTTCTTATTATCCTAACTTTGTTTACAATTGAAAACACATTGTCCTAACAATATCTCAATTTTAAATGGAACAAGGTATTGTTCAAAATTAATGTTAACCTCAGAGATGCCAAGCATGCTGAGTTTCATGAGACTTCCTCTAATATTTTCCTTTCTCTGCATGAGTTTTAAATTTGACCTCAAAGAGCTATTTTAAAAAGAGAAAGACTATACTATCTTTAAATTTTCTAGACTTTGGATTTCACTAATCCTGACTTCAGACATCAAAGAGCAAGGATATATTAGATTCCCCAAGGAACTCATTTAATTGTGTGAGTATCTATAACGTATAGCTTTTCTTTCTGTTATTGTTTTATTTTTCTTCTCAGCTCAGATCTTTTCTGTTCTGATTTTTTTTTACATGAAAAATATAGGATTCTACTCACTTAAAAAATACAGTATCAGAAATCAAAGAATCCCTTCAGTTTACATCAGAAAAAAAATACAGAAATGTTTTCTGAATGGAATCAAAATTTCTGTAACACAGCTGAAGACAGCTGGTATGCTACAAGGAACACTCCACCCATCCACAGTGCTTTCAGTATGCATTCATCTTCCTCAAACAACCTCTTCTTTTGAATACCTCAACTTTTTCTCAAATCCTTTCAAGTGGACAGCTTGAAAATCTGAACACATCCTTGCAATCTGGACAGTATTTTTGCACACAGGAAAATCTAAATACCAAATGATTCTGGCACAAAATCCAGTAGTTCAAAGAGAAATTCCAGCACCTCTTTTAGAGAAGCATGGCCTTTAATTAAGAAACATTGGTTTGAACAAATTTTCAAGGCAATTTTTTCCATTTTCCCAGTGTTTTCCTCAACTTCTATCAAACATTCACTTTTGAAGAAGACACAATTAAATGGACATTCCAGCAGTAAAGAAGTCCTTATACATTTTCAGACACCTCCCGGTTTGTGTCAGAAATGAATGGTTAGTTTGCAGCTTCATAAATTAGTTACATTGAACAATTTCCACCCCTGCAACTTGTGCTGAGAGGAATGCAGTGACAGATAGATTCTGTGCTGTGTTTGCCTATGAGATGATTTTCTTGAAGTCTCATAATGAGTTGTATTTGGCAGGATTAATGAGTATTATAATGGCAAATGGATGTTCGCAGCTCAGTTGTGTTCCATCACATAGTAACATGGGGTTTCTGGTCCCTTGGAGGCCATAATTGGTGGCATTAATGCAGTTTTTAATTATGCTTCTTGAAAAAATGAACTGAGACCAAAACAAAAGCTAAGTGTTCATCTCTCTGTAGTGCTGTGGGGTGTAAACACAAGACCATTGCTGTCTCTGATATCCGTGTTTTGAATTGTACAGGATATTTGGCTGAAACTTGATTTGGGAATATTTGTATTTTTACACTGTTAAATAGCTTTTTAATTATAAGATGTAGGGGGTATTTTTCCCCAGAGAGATGGATCAAAATAGCATGCTGTACATGGAACTGTTTACATAGTACATTACACTATTCCAAATGCGGCTTTGTAGTCACAGTGAGTGTCCTTAGGTCTTCATTTATTTAGCAGTAGAGGGTGTGAATCCTCCTCACTTTTCCAGAATGCCCATGCACGAAAGCATTTTGGTGAGCGATGAGTCACTGCCTATAACCCTGTATCACACGGTAGTTTAGATTTATCTGCAGGCTTTAGCAGCCAACACTTTTTTTAGTGCAATAGCTCAACATCTTCCACAAGCAAGACTCCCAACATCAAGATCACAACTGTCTATGTAAAAGGCAATAAAAAAATCAAATAAATAAATAAATAAATGGATTCCTAAGGAAACTTTGTCAGAAAATAATAAAATGTAAAATTAACTGTAAAATAGAAGTGTAAAGTGTAAAATGATATCTGGTGGTTCTTATAAGAATTACATCACTAACGTTTCATTCTCATGGAACTATAGATAAATCAAAAGGCAAAACAGAGAGGCTTAATTAAATGGTTAATTAAATAGTTACAGAATATTATTTAATGTCTATCTGATTTCCTGCCATGCTCTTTAACATTTTCTCCAGCCTGCCACAGTGTTATAGAAGAGATAATCTAACTAGAATTGCCATTTCTTATGTGGTACATTAAATTGAGCTTAACTCCTGATCTAGGCATCTCTTTTTAATATCAGCTTTGGTGAATGTAACTCACTTTCGATCCTGGTAGTTTCCCATTAAATTCACAATATATCAATAGAGATATATAAATCATGTGTGGGCTCCTATCACTTTCTATAGTTCCCAAAGCACTAGAATGCATAAGGCAAAAGTCTGCATGAAGGTGAGGCTTCTGGATATTTACATATTGACTGTGAAGAGTACTTTTAGTCTTAGTCTGTTCGTAAAGGAGATGTGGGATCAATCCCAGGTGCATATATGAATTCCTTTGTGATAAAGTGGTCATAGCAGGGAAAATAAGTCTTTCTTTTCTCCTTTCTTCTTTTTTTTTTAATTTTTAATTTTATTATTTTTAATTTTTTTTTTTTTAGTTTTTATTTTGTCTTTATTCTTGGAGTAATGTATATCATTGCATGCATACAGATTGTAAAGAAACGAGATGACAATATATTTCAGATGACAGACAGTGTCTAGGGGAACTCCAAATGCTTTACTAGCTCTCCATTGACTGTATAATGGGAACCTACACACCCACACTTGCAAAAACCTACAGGTAAATACTTAAATTTAAGTTTCTTAATCTAACACATTCTAAGTAAAATTTACTTGCTGGCATATGTCTGCAAAACAACCTGATTAGTAGATTGAGAGCAACCTGAATTCTTATTAGTGTTGTTTTTATTATTATTTGTATAATCACAAGTGGAAGTTGTCATCTTTGTGCTGTGCAAGGTTCAAGTAAAAAGTAAAGCATAATATGAGGAATAGGAGATGCATAATAGGACAATGACAAAACAGCGAAATAACACACTCCAAGATGACACAAAGCTAAACAACTTGTTCTGAGTTTAATAAGAATATTTGAGGCACTGGATATATAACTGTGCTTGGAAAATCCACTACAGCACTTTGGGGTTTGCTGATGTGCTCCCCATCCTACTGATATTTACAGGAGGGTCCCTAATCTGTGAGTGCAGGATGATTAATGTTCTCCACAACCAGCAAGGGACCACAACAGTCACCACATTTGTTCCCATGGTTTGAAAAGAGATGGGTCACTATCAGCCTTCTCTTTCTGAGTCCCATTGGAATACTCAAGATATGTCGCCTCCACATTAAAGTTCCTATTCCTTCTTTAATGTATCACTTCTTCTTAAATTCAAACACACTCAACAGAAAAACAGATGGACTTCATGCTATGAGAATTAAAGCAAAGTAAAAAACTGTAAATAAAAAGTTAAATATCATTTTAGAGCCCTGAATGCTCTGGTGCGTGGGAGAAAAACTGCTGGTAGGCTCTGAGCACTGCTCCCACAGCAGCCCATCTGCCCTGCTCAGGTCTCAGGGAAATGTATGTCTTCCTTTCACCCTCTTCTTCTTCATCTCAATTCAGAGCCTTTTCCTGTCCTTTATCTAGCTGCTTTGCTGGCCTATATTCTGGCATGGCATATCTGGTTTTTCACATGTTCCAACACAGTATGGATTCCTCTCAAAATTCCTCTGCCCTTTGGAGTGATTTCAGCAACAAATGCAATTGAAGTTGATGAACCTTTTTCGTGCTAAAAGAAAGCCATCAGCCTTTAAAATGATGGTTGCATTATTATAACAGTCACTGGATTTCCTTGATTGCCAAAAGCTCTGACTACTGAGGAACATCTCCCAGGCTCCTCAGACAGGTTCATGTCTCCTTTCCCCAGAATAACACACTAAGGGGGACGATGCTAAATTGATCCTTGCAGATTTTTTTTGGATTTCTGCATAGAGAACAATGTTTCTGTTTTGTGAAATACTGAGGAGAAAACACAATTTCACCTTTTCTCTTTCCCCTTCTTATCCCTCATTATCTTTTACCTTTTGTGCAGGACAATTAGACTACAAGGGCTACCTACTGCTCCACAAGCAGAGAAAACTGCAGTCACAAACCCATGCCAGCCACTCCTTCTGCTTTTTCAAATTGCTAAACCGAAATAGCTCAATGTAGAATATCCTAGGCTTTATCACAGAAATTACCTCAAGTATAAACTGTTTGATATACATAAAGCAGGAAAGTCTAAAAAACAGTACTGACCTTCAGCATCTTTTATAATAAACTCTCACTTCCAAGAGTTCGAAGTCTAAGAGACTCCTAAGCTTTGGTTTGAATTTTGGCCCAAAGAATGAGAGAAAACAGACACCTCTTTGAATATAATCTCCACATACAAATGCACCTAGCCTTTTCAGAAAGGTCTTCCTAGACCCCAGTTCTGCCTGCCAGTGTGGGCCTAATGAGCCATACCAGTAAGTCAACACAATACCACTATCAGCTCTTTTTTCTGGATGTGCTAACTCCTTACACGAAAATAGGCTGGCAGAAGAAACTCACTCTCCTTTTAATGTTAATGATACTGTAAAATGCTGAAAGAAGATAAGGTGTCCTGGGTTATAAAAGTGATCAATAGTAAGCAATCAGGAGGCCAAAGCTCTTAATGTTTATTTTACAGGAAAAGAAGTTATAGGGAATGCTAGCTAGCTGGATAAAAGCACAATCTAGCTGTCGGGGTGTTATGCAGCAGTTAATTCATCCTAGAACTGGATTAACTTTGAAAATGAAAAAGTTGCTTCTCTAGTCATGGAGGATGGTTTGCAGGCCCCCATAAATCAGGCAGAAAGCTGCTGAGGGTGGAGAGGCTTATGTATATGAAGTCTCAACCTCATGAGGCTTGTACCTGCTTATCAGAAAAAGAAAAAAAAAATCTGGAAGCGAGTAAGTCAGCTACATGCAGAAACAAAATATATGATCTTATGCACTGCGGATAAACAAAATCTCTGTGAAAGAAGAAGTGTTCAATACGTGGCAAAAAATACGTATCAAAATGAAAAATATTATCTGACATTGGAAAGGAGACTGCAGCAGGATTTCTTTTAAGCAAAATATAACATTAGGTCCTCAGCAAAAAGACCTAACTTTAATTATCAATGCCCTAGTCAGTCTGTTTAGGCTCTGCTTTACTATGCATAATGCAGTGAAATCTCTACACATCTTTTTTTCGGTGAGTTGATTCCATTGTGTATATTTGAGCAAAATCATCTGCACATTTTTTACAGTGGGCTGGATCTGTGTGGTCTTTACTCTCTCATCAGGAAATAAATCTCACATAATATCAATAGAGCAGGCTACGGTAGAAGCAGTCACCTCCCATTTGCATTAACATTGCTTGTTTATTTTATCCAATGCCTTTTGCACATTTAGCATATTTTAAAGTATATGTCAGCCATATTATAATGCTTTCCCTCTACACAAGTACTACAGATATAAATCCTTTATATGCTTTCTCCGAACTCACTTACAAATGCCCATTGAAAATGTCCATTTAAATGATGGTAATGATAGTGGAGTCTAATATGCAGGAAGATTTTCTTATTATCTTATTTTGAGAGTATTTTATTAATAACATATTGATATAAAAGATAAGAACATTTTACCTCCATAAATTTGTATGTGCAATTTGTTCTTTTCACTGCACAAACGTATTTAGGATGCCACTCAGTAGTACTGATTGAATATTTATTTAAACAAATATCAGTATTACCCAACTAGCTGGAAAATCCATGAGTTTGGTTTTGATAGCAGAACATTTCTCAAAAATTTATGTGTGCATGCAAATGTTGGTGCTTTGGATATAGGCTAAAGTATTTGCTTTATATGTATTATTTTGTTTGAATACAAGGAAGCTGGTTTGATTTGTATGTTTCCCCCTTATAGAATTGTTCCAAGGCTCTGTCAGAGATCACGTAGAGTAATTTTTCCCATCAATCTTTGCTGTGCAGCCATGCACGAATGCAGTAGGAAAAAGGGGGCAGAAATCAAATCACTTAATTGCAGCATTTTTCATCTACATCTTTTGTTTTATGGTGGTAAAGGCCCCGAAGTAGCCTACCATGATTCATGGCTGTCACTGCTGCCGTTAGCAGTTCAATCTTTCATTCTAGGCATTTTGGTACTGAAAGTACCTACACAATTACTTTGATGAATATGACTTGTTTGTTTTTTTCCCCATTTTTAGCAGAGAGAGGTTGTGCTTAATACAGACATTTAAATAAGATAGTATTCATGCTTGCTGCATCTGCACTGTTTCCAAAGTTGTGGATGCAGTTTATGAATATGAGCATTTTTCCAAAAGAATTTAAGTATATTGAACTTACCTATTTTATTAACGCCTCCTGTTAATAAGTTTATATAACCAAAAAATAACAAATACTCCTTCCATAAAAAAGGAATAATCACCTCAGCTCTGATACTGAAAACTTCCTTTTAATCTCTTTTTTTGGGGGGGGAGAAGGGTGGTATGAAAAAGACAATGAAGCATGGCACATACTAAGGCTCATAAAAGTAATATTTCTTTTGTGGTTTACACATGTGTCATAGAAAGTGATTAGTAATTTATACATATTAGGAGAAGCCTCAGTAATGGTATCAAATATTCTGGACTGTCCAAAAGTGTTCTTTTTTTTAAACTCTGCACTCTCCATATTGAATACACCCTTTTTTTGAGTCAGGAAGGAGGCAAGCTTTTGGGGTTTTATTATCTCATTCTAAATCAAATTTCTAGTATGTATTTTGGAAAAAAAAAAACAAAATAAAATCTGAGAAGACAAATGCCTATCTTTTAGGCTAGAATATAATTGAAAACAGTTATTTGTATGGATCCTCAAAGAAGAGGAATCTATCCTTCATCAGAAATGGTCATTTCAATTCAATAGAAGGAGTTCTGTTCCCTGTCTTATATTTGAAACACAGGAATCTATTTTATTTCTGTCTCAATTTATTTTATTGTGCTGTTTTCCTCGAATTACAAGTACAAAGTTATTTATGTCTGATATCCACAAATTCAGCCAGAAGGCAGGAGATGCCTGTGTAGTACAATGGGAATTCTGGTCAATGTACTCAGGACTACAGCATTGCATTGATGTGGAATTCTCTTTCTGAAAGGCCAACATAAACTCAGGCTCAAAAGCATCTTAAACTTAAATGTAAAGAACTCTTATAATGAAATAAAAACCCTATAAATCTTGCAGCTGAAACTCAAAGAGGGAGTTAAAGCAAATTTCATGGAATCATGACCAGGATACAAAATGTGCCATGTAATCTGCCACCCTCAGACTTGTGGAGTGAAAACATTTTGACAGAGGTACACTAGAGGCTGCTCCTTTCAAGATGACTTTCAGTATGGGCTATTCAGTTTCACCAACTCTGTTACAGAGGCATAATTACACCAGGGTGGACAGATTACTGGGGGACTTACTACCACAGTAAAATTGAGCAGCTGCAGAAGTGCTCATGGGAGACATTTGAATATTAACCGTTGGAGATGTGAACATCAGTTAAAAGGTTGGTGATTTCCTGCTGAAAAAGCAGGAAATAAAAATAGTAGGTGAGTGTAAATCTCTGACAATCACAATTTTGGGGTATGGAAATAACAAGATGGTCACCTCATATTACACCAGGCAAAGGCACTATCCCTCAAAACTACCAAAACAGCCCTATGAATTGGTGCCTTGGAGGTTATATCCTCCTCTGGAGTTGATTTCACTTTCTACTTTCTAATGTCACTGATTAATAAGCAACTGTGCAGACAGTGAAATAAAACCATGGTAAAATACTGAAATGAGTGGTTAGTCACTCATATTCATCATAATATGGTTGGTGTTTGCCTTCTCATCGCTGTTTGGTTCACAGACTATTGCTGGATATAAAGAAGCAGCAGCTATCCCATCTGTGAGAACATCACTGTGTGTACACTACTGTCAAAGTGTCAGGGTAAATGGATGTAGGAGTATATGACATTAAAGGAAGAAAGGCAATTAATTTCATATTTTCTTTATTAAATACAGGTTTTCAAGGGAGAGTTATCAGTACCTATGTGGTACAAAAAACCAATAAACTCAATCCTGATCCTTCAGAGTCTTGCTAAATGTACAGCTCTTCCATACGAGCTAAGGTCTTCAGACCTTGGTGGCACCAAGGTACACATAGCAACTGTTAGCTGCAGCTGGATCTCCCTGGGCAGCAGTTCAGAACTAAAAGGTAATGAGGTGCTCCTCAGGCAGAAACACATGCCTCTGCAGATCATACCTAAAGCCACCTTCAAGAAAAAATGGCATTCATATACTGGGTTCTTCACCTAAGGCATGAAACTGTTAACAGTATCACTACTGTGGCAAAGCATCCACAGTCTAATCCCAACTGGACTAGTTCTGAGTTAGTCGAATTAATTGTTGTTTTTATACTTTTATGCTCGGTGATCTTTGATTTCAGGACGGCACTACAGGTCTGCAACTTGGTATTCCACGTCAAACAGGAGCACAGGGGAGTCTGCTTTACATTGCTCTGTGGAAAAAACAAACAAACAACCCATTAAAAAAATAAAAATAGAAAAAAACAAAAGCCCCCAATAAACCTAAATGATTTGGAGCCTTTGCAAAAGTCTCAGAAGTCTTTAAGTTCCTGATGGTGAGAGAGGTATCTAGAAAAAATTTCAGTAGTCATTAGGGAGATAATCTCTGTTAATTTTAATTGGAATTAGGAATGTAACTTGCTTTTGACAGTCCCACTAGGTAGCTCTCTCCTGATACTACTTTATAAATACATTCTGCCTTAGATGCTACTTTAAAAATATAGTCCTTTGAAAAAAAATATGGGGACTTTAAAAATATATAATCTCTCATGTTTTTGTAATACTGTATGCACATCCAACCATTAAAATAACACATGGAAGTACACATGAATAGGCAGAACTGTGTAAATAAATCCATATTGAGTTATCAGTTTGCATTTTTGAGAGCAGAAGAATTTTCTCTTGTGACTCTCTCTAAAGTTAATAACCAATCATTATTTCACCATAAGTTATTTTAAATTTGTTTTAAAGAAAACAGTTAAACACAGTAATGGGACAAAAGAAATTGAAAATGCTTATTTCCATGAATAATACCTCCAAATGTTACCTATAGGATGTATCTGCCCAGAGCTCAGGCAAGGAAGGATATACTAGCCTTATAATTTTCTTGAGCTCCATGGTCTGATCATTTCATACAATAACAAAGCTCAAAGCATCCAGGGAGTGGAAAAGACCATTGAATGAATGTGTTGGCAAATGTAGCAAATGGCGAATTGGAAGTTGGCAGAAATAAAATAAATATATTTTTTCATGGGGGAAACAAAGAAGGGGTTGGCCTGCAGGGAAGCTGACAACAGAGCTACATCTGACTGCAACAGCTTCTTATTGGATGAGGGAATTAGGACAAGTTGTAGGATGAGGCCCAGCTGCTGTCAGATGGGTACCTAGCTCCCCCTCCAGAAATGATTTGCCGAAAACTAAATTTAAATTTTAAATTTTTTAAAATTTAACTCCCTCTCACAGAACCAGCCTGGGCTCTGCTGGCTTTTACTTGAGGTGGAAGAGGCAGGTGGGAGGGTCCAGAGGAAATGCACTTTGCTGCTTCCTCCCCAAGTACCGTCAGGTTTGTGCTACACCTCCATCTCTCAGTCATATGCAAGGAGTCTTTTTATGTTTTGGATTCCTGTGTGGTTACAAAATGGGGAGTAGTGTCCAGGTTAGAGATGAGAAGAGTGATATGGTATTAATCTGTTAAGTAGTGGGGTGATAAAGCCAGGATTACTCACCAGGTTTAAATTCCATGCTGTAGTGACAATTAGATAACTATCCAGGGAGAGTACCACATTTGAAGAAATAGCACAGAAAGGCTTAGATCTAAAAGTAAACTCACATTGTACTCAAATACAAGAGTAAGTCAAAGCATGTGGGCTGCTTTGTGAAGCAGATGGATAAAAATGTGGTTAAGAGAGGAAGATGATTTGGATGTTGGAGAGGGGGCTGGCAGGCTGCCGATGTTAGTGATGCTAAGGAGTGCTGGAACACTTGATAATTTCAGAGCAAGTTAGTTTGCCACAGCTTACAACCTGCTCAGCGCTGGAGAGAGAGCTTGTTCTGTCTTCTCATCAGTATGTGATATGGAATAATCACAGTGGTTACCTAACAGTGATGAAAAGCTGCAACAGCTAAGGGAAGGAGACTGCAAATCTGATTGAATGTGGGCATTTCAGGTTTGGAAATATGTGCTACCTACTAAAATGAGCTATCGACTAATTCTGAAAGAAATGTTATATGGGCTTAATGTTCATCTTCATCCACACTATAATGAGAAGGATTAGACTGGCTTCCATATGTGGAATATTTATTTCAGCAATACAGGAAAATGTATTTCCCTAATATTTTTTCTGTATGCACAAGGCCTTAAATTTTACAGATGTGATTAATGTTTTAATTTGCTGTTCTAGTGGGATACAAGTTTACCATACAATATAAATTACTTACAAAGAAATTTGCTTATATGGAGTTTAATTCATATGCTGTTTAGCCGCCATGTGTGGCATAGCTTTGCCTTCTCTATGGGACCAAGCAGTTGTGCAATTGATTTGCAAAATAAAAAACAGTCGGGTTGCACAAAGCATTTCTTGACAACCTAAACAGAGCATTTATGAAGCAAACTTGTGCCATAATTAGTGTTTACTTTAACATGAATTGGTAAACGGGATATTAATTGCAAGTTGTGAATTGGATTCCTGACGCAAATCATTCTGATTAGCCAGTATTTAAAAAAAAATTGTCTTGTCTATTACATACATTTTTGTGGATCTCATTTACACAGCAAAAAAAAAGACAAATTAAATACATGCCCCAGATAGCGTTAAATTGACATAGTTCTTACGTTAATTGTTTGAGGATCCCTGGAATATGAATCCAGCCACTGATTGTGATAATAATTTAAACTATCTCACAATATGTTTTATTTTTATTTACTTTTCAACAAACAGCTGAAAATAACACAACTTCAGAATGGTATAAACTGGTACATACTCTCTGGTCTAGCAGTGGTGAAGATAGTCTTTCACTGTTCCTGGGGCACCACAGATATCTGGGCTCTGCAAGACCAGGCAGAGGAACTATAGACAGCACATGAAGTGACAACAGTGACTTAAAGCCTGTGTCATTCAGACACAGCAGTTTTGATGTACCAAATATTTCACTAGCGCTAATGTGAATAAACTTTCTGTCTGGGGATCCAAAGACTTTTGCTAATGGGCTTGCACCTTCAGAAAGTATTGAGAACTGTATTCTCTGGAAAAGTATCCTCCAGAAAAGACTCTTGTTCAGAACCTTATTTTGTAATCTAATATAATTTTTCTAACCACTTTTCACATCAAATACATCAGCAATGTTCAGATGGTTTGGGAAATTAAATGGAAAGCTCCCTGGCCTGAAATGTTGCAGGCATTTCCAACTGCCTTTACAAAAACTGGAAGCTAAAATATCAGTAGCATATTTAAGGCCAAATGCTATTTTCATTGAAATCCAAAGGAGATTTCAGGAGACAAAGGGTGTATCATTTTATTAGGAGTCTTATATCTAAGAGAGATCCCCTGTAATTTTTCATGGGGAAGACAGGTGGACCAAAATGGAAGTACATATCATCAAGTAGAGATGCTGGTCTGGCAACTGTGCACTTGGAGACAGTGGACTCTGTTTTACACTTGTAATAAATTTCCAAAGTCCAAAATCTGAGGTAGTAGAGGTTTTCACTTAAATATCAGGAAGTTAATCTTACACTAAGTGTTAGAAGCAAAATTTCTCCCTTACTGACCCACAAAGAGTACCGCTGCTCTGGCAGACCACAGGATGACCCTCCACCTTTCTCCATTCTCTCCTTTCAAACAGGATGTGAACACCAGTGTTCATCTGCGCTACTGCCAAGGTAACCTGATCTCATCTATTCACCACGTGTACAGCCATTACGTGTACGGAGTAATTAACAAAGCAAATACGGCCATAGAAAATACAAAACAGAAACACTTTTGTTTCTGTAACTACTTCAGTAGGAGAGTGGAACTTATGTTCAAGCCTTGTCCTATCTAATGCAATGTAAATACAGTATTCAGCATTTTTGTCCATTTCATTAAGCAGCGCTCATTTCAATATAAGCCTTATTAGCTAATTAAACTATTTAATTAGTTATACTCGTGTTGCATTAAATTGCAATCACTTGCATCTGTTTTAATAGAAGATGTATTTTATATGTGTCCACAAATGCTGGCATAAAATATTATTCCAGCTAGCAGCCAGCGTAACTGGACAGCTTTCCTGAACATTTCAGCTTTCCTGAACATTTTAGCAAGTAATCCTAATTCTTCCTAAATAGCTGCATGCTAATAATCACATTGCAGAAACAGCACGTGAATAATGACATTAAAGACTAAGTTAACGGTGAGGATATGGGCTAACATGGACAGGACTTGGGTTAAAATGGATTTTACTTCACACATTTCAGGGTACATTATATATAGGGATATGTGTCTTTATGAGTAAAATTTATCTCTACCTAAACTCTAGCTTTCATATTCCCTTATACTCTACATTTCTTTTTGACGCGGCAAAAAAATCCAGACTCTTATTTGGCCTGATGTCATGTGACAAACGGGAATTTGACAAGGGGTATGGGATATTTCACCAGTCTGACTTAGTGTAGGCTTACTAAAACACTGCCATGGTGTTCATTCCATTTAAGTGCTCTTCGATAATCTCAGAAAGGGCAGAGTAGGACAGCAGTATGCACTCACCACCTCAGAAGTATGCATTGAAATTTCAGTCCAGTTGCATTAATGCAGGCATTAAAGGTCATCAGAGATCCCTAATGGTCATCCACCTGGACACTAGCAGCCAGGCTACAGGTCTGGTCAGCTCCATATATTCTGTATATTGCAAGCCAGTTCCATATGCTGCTTTATAAAGTCCATTACCAAAGCTCATGAAACATTATAACTTTCCCATAATACCATAAATAACTGAGAAAGACTCATTGGTGCTCCTGTTTAGGACCAAAGCAACACAAATGTGGACCTGATTCAGGTCTTAGAAATGAAAAATTACTGTGTTCTTTCTATAACTTTGCCATTAATTGGTCCTTAATTAAGGACACTTAGACAAAACTCTGTGAATCAAAGACATTCAGCATAACAGACTATTATATATGGAATAAGAGATGCCTAGAACTTACTTCCAGACTATAGAGTCAGAATCTTAAAATCTGTGCCACTGATCAGGGCAGAGGGGTTTTAAACAGATGATTTTTAAGGTCCATTCCAACCCAAGCCATCCTATCACTCTACAGTCGTGTTGACACAATTTTTAGTCAGGCCTTGGGAATCTTGGACTGTATCAATACAGGGGCATATTGCTGGGGGCAAGATTGTCTAAGCATTCCCGTAGGTTTGAGATTTGGTTTATATTTTTCCAGTACAGAATTCATGGTAAGATTTAAAGCTGCAGAATTTTAACATGTTTTTTTCTCTTCTCATTACTCTTAAATTAGTTTTGTCTCTAGGGTTTTGATTATCAGTGATGCCTGGGAAGGTAGAGTGAAACTCAGTCAGTTCCCTCCCTCCTCATCATGTCATGAAGGATGGGTAGGTGAAGGACCATTGAGGTAGGCAAAAGATCATCGGGGGCCTTGGCCAGGGCAAACCAGCCAACCCCACATATTACTACTACCTTTATAAAAGAAAAAAAAGAAGGGTAACCATTGCAGACTACTCAATTCTGAGAGGAATGGAGGGCCCAATATGCTGGCAGGACCCATGTCAAAGGGAAATCTCCTGCCTCTCTGGGGCCAAGGTAAGGGAGATCACGAGCAAACTCCCTGCTCTGGTACAGCCCTTTGACCATTACTCCTTGTTAGTCCTCCATGTTGATAGTAATGGAGCTGAAGGAAGAATCCCAAGAAAATTAAATAGGATTCAGGGTGCTGGGGCATTTGGCCAAAGGAATCAGTGCACAGACTGTGCTCTCAAATCTTTCAGTACCAGAGATGAATAGCAATAGGAATTGGAACACTAGCCTGATTATTACATGGCTAAGAGGCTGGTGCCATGGCTGGAAATTCGGAGGGGTTTTGGCCATGGGGCAGTTTACAGGGCACAAGGACTGCTGATCACAAATTGGGCCCACCAGCCTCAGAAAAATAAAAGGATTATGATCCATGAGCTGGCGGGACTCATTGAGAGGGCTTTAAATTAGGTTTGAAGGGGATACAGCCAGGCCCACTAGAGATGAGCCTAGATGTGACTGACCTCTGTCCAGGGCACCAATGCAAGCAGCATGGGCAACAAACATGAGGAGCTGGAAGCCACTGTGCAACAGGCAAGCAGTCACAATCGTGGAAATGTGGTAGAATGACTCTCAGGACTGGAGTGCTGCAATGGATGGCTACACGCTCTTTAGAAGGGATAGGTGGAGCAGGAGAAGCAGTGGGGTGGTTCTTTACATCAGGGATTGTTCTGATTGTATTGAAATCAGTGGCAATGATGACAAAGTTGAGTGTCTGGGTAAAGATCAGAGGAAGGTTGGCAGGTTGTTTGTCCCGGTAGGAATCTGTTACAGACCACTTGACAAGAGTGCACAGGGTGCACTCTACAGCAGAGAGGAGGCACTTTAGGAGGTTTCTAGAGTGTGTGGAAGATAACTGCCTGATAGCTCATGACTGATCCTACCAGGGGATGTACCCTGCTAGACCTCTTGTGAACAGAGAAAGACTTGTGGGTGATGCTGGAGGCTGTCTGGGACACGGCAATCACAAAATGATAGAGTTTTCAATACTTGGTGAAGTTAGAAGGGGTGCCAGCAGAACTGATACCTTGCACTTCCAGAAAACAGACTTTGGCCTGTTTTGGAAATTGATTGTCAGAGTCCCTTAGGAGTCAGTCCTGGAGGGCAAAGGAGTCCAGGAAGGCTGGACGTGATTTAAAAAGGAAATCTTAAAGATACGGGAACAGGCTGTCCCCATGGGTCACTAGACAAGCTAGCAGGGAAAAAGAATGGCCTGGTTAAACAGAAAACTTGGGCTGAAACTCAGGGGGAAAAAAAAAGGCTATATCACCTCTGGAAGGAGGGGCAGGTAGCTTGGGGGTACTTCAGGGATGTTGTAAGGTTAGGTAGGGAGAAAAATCAGAAGGGCCAACCTAGAACTTAATTTGGCAGCTACAAATAAAGACAACAAAAAAAAGTTTCTACAAATACATTGGCAACAAAAGAAGGGCTAAGAAGAGGCTTCATCCTTTGCTGGATGCAGGGGGTAGCATAGTGGCAGGGGATGAGGAAAAGGCTGAGGAGCTTAATGCCTTCAACTGCCTCAGTCTTTTATATCAAAACCAGTTATCCTTAAGATATCCACCTCTCAGAGCTGGAAGATAGTGATGGGGAGCTGAGTGAAGCCCACATGACTCAGGAAGAAATGGTTAGAGTCCAGCTATGCCAATCAGGCACCCAAAATTCCATGGGCCCAGATGGGAAGCACCCAAGAGAAATGAGGAAGCTGCTGAAAGAGCTTGCCAAGCCACTTCCAATCATTTACCAGCAGTCTTGGTTAACCAGAAAAATCCCAGTTGTGTCTCCTTTCAAAGATACAGGCAGGACTGCAAATTGCCCAGATGTAGGCTTTTCATCTCTTGTAAGCTTGTAATATAAAAGTTCTTGAGGGTAGCAGGGGTTTTTATTCAAGGATGTGGGGACAATCATCACAACTTCTTCCTGACTGTGCGTCTTGTACATGATACTACCATTAGCTAATCCCTCATGTGGAGGTAAGCACTCTCATATAATCTCTCAGTAGACATGGTGCTCTGAATTCATGTTTTCTGAGTCAGTTATTGTTTGGTGGTTTTTTTGGGGTTTTTTTAGAGAGCAAATTAGATAAATTCTGGATGAAAGTCTCTTCTTTGGCATCCTATTCCAGAATGTCAGGTAGAATAAGCATTATTCTTTTGTAACATTCTGACTGATTTAATCTCTTTTCTTGATTTGAATTCCAAATATTTGAAGCACCCTACATGCTTCAATTGACTCTGTGTAAAAGTAATGCATCTGGATATCTAGGCTTTACTTTCATGATACCATTTTTTAAAATCAAAATTGTTGTGGCTACACACTGCAAAATAATTTTTTTAAAAGAACCTGTGTTTTGGCATCATCAGTGAGAACCAAGGCTTATCCAGACAATAAGTGAGAGAACCAAAGTACTGGAGTACAGCTACACTATTAGCTGTAATCACTCTGTTGTTTCAGATTTGGGGACCCAAGAACTAAATAGCCATTTTAGTCTAAGGATGAAGGTGGACTTAATTTGCACAATGAATTATTAATTTTCCTTTTAAGCTCAATCCAGTTTGTGTTAGTTGAAGTTTGCCTACCTTGTGGTCTTCCATATTGGTTACGGGAAAAATGTAGGCAATATAAGATTGGATTTTCAGAAACCTATGTAACAACTACTCATGTTCTCAGGACCATCTGGGTGGGTAACTTTGGTAACTGTCTTGGGCAACTAATGTCTGTGGCAAAAGTTAGGTAATTCTGAAAATAGAACTTCAGAAAATTGGAGATTTTAGACAGATTTAGTGTAATTTGTGTGCCAAATCTTTTTTAAAAAAAGAAAACACAAAATAAACATGCTGCAGTCTTCAATATAGAACTGTAAGTCAATGACATGAAGGAGGATTCATGTTAATTGTGGTATAAATGGTATATTTAGTATGTACTGTCTTGCTCTAAAAGTTTCAGAAGGTCCAAGAAGCTTTGGGAAGGTTATTATGTTTTTTTATTTTTTTTAAAAAATTCTCTATTATAAAGAGTGTATAGAAAACCTGGCACATATTAAGAAATAAAAAAAGAAAATACTGGCACAAATACATGTTAGGGGCTAGCAGACTGTGTACACCGAGCCAAGAGCAAAATACAATCAGAAGTCTGATGCTGACATCCAGGAGTGAAATATGTTGAGATCTCAAAAAAAAGACAAAAATCTTCTCTGAAAAACCATTTACAAACTTAAAGGTAAAAAGGAGCACTCATTCATCAGCTAATTTTGTTTCCTCGGGGGCTCCAAAAAAATAACAAATATATATGTCTCAATTCAGTAAATATGCTATAACAGATAAACATGATTTCTATTTCTTCATGATGATGCACTCTCTTTCAGAAGTATTTTTGTCTTCATATATCATAGTGGGAACACCATTTGAAGAGCAAGTAGGGATCATCAGAATCCTAAGCACTGTCTTGAAGATAACAATTCATTTCTATCTGGCTAATTTGCAAATATTCTGACAGTTTGGGACTTCAGTATAGAAGTGACAGAAGTACTGCTGTATAAATGTTACAAGAATTTGAGGATTTTAGAATGTATTAACATTTTCTTTTACAAACAAAATCGTCCAAGTTGGAAAAAAAGAGACCAGGCATTTTCATATTTATATATGAAATACAATCTTAATGTGTAAATTCCATCCTGAGGATTTTAACTATATAAAAATTTGATATATATCATAATGTATTTCTAGTATTTTATCTTCCTTCTTACCGATTTCTTTTATATCAGAAAATGTTAACAAGTTTTTTTTTGGTTTTGTCATAACATACTTGAGTCACCAAAATAACCTCCACTGACTGTGATGAGCAGTAAGAATATGATCTCAGAATTTAACAAGGTTTGCTCATTAAAGAATATGAACTTTTGTGAATAAGTGTTTATGAGATGGAAATAATAATGGAAAATCTTTCTGCTATCTCAAAGAGTTGAAAAAGAATTTTTATGTTTCTTAATTTCAGTAGTTTTTTGCTTTACAAAAAGTCAGAAATTCAGTATATAGAACTACAATCAATATATAACTATGCTAAATATATGGAAGCAAAAGGTGGACGAAGCAGAATAATTATTACTTTGTATATTAATTTTTCATGAGGAGCAAAAAATTATGGAAGTCGCTAGCTTTATAAAATCCATGACTATATCCAGATTTGCTGTGATTCAATCATATTTTCTCCAAAGCCGTCACAAAAATCATGTCCTTAAATATAAGGATTTATGCTACCCAAAGAATAATGCTATATGTACAAAAAATAAGAAGACAATCACAACAAATACAATTTCAGAGCAAAAATAAAGCCCTTTTCTCATCCTTTCTCCTTGTCCTGTGTTTCTCCTTCTGTTATAATGGATACAGACGTACAGGTTAATATGGTGCTACAAATTTTGTAAGGCAAGAATAACCAATAACATAATCAGCTGAACAGAAGAAAGTGAGTAGGATGGTGAAAGAACTGTGCACATACACACTATGCTTTGCCTTCAGTATCCTTTAATTAAGTACCAGACCTCTTGTGTATTTAAGCCAGGTCACCAATAGTCTCTGATCTGAACTCAACCAGTGACCTAAGTGGAAAAACCTGAGAGGGCCACTGCTTGCAATACAACTTGGAAATTCAGACATCAGTATGATGTGGAAGATACTTCTTTAGCACCATGGGGTCAACAGAAGTTTAACCCATCTCTATTTTAGACAGCAATTCCATTTTGACAGTAGCACTGCTTGAAAGACAAAATTAAGTGCTTCTTTATAGTGATTATATTTTGTGTTCTCTAAGAATCAAGGGGCAAATATGTTTAATTACTAGCCTTTTTAGGAAAGCATTTTCCCTCTCCTTTCTAAGTGGATTTGATCCAGAAAGCACAGTTATACCCAAGACATCACACTGCTTTGATTTATGGGTGCTTTTATTTAGCAGGCAATCCTCCCAATCAGGAGAAACCATTGTGATTTTTATGATTTACAATATAATGAAACAAAACAGAACAGTACATAGGCAACATCCAAACTGTAATCTTCATGCCTTACTTCCTTCCCCTAGCCCTGATAAGTGCCAGAAAAGGGACTTTTTCTTTTCTCAAGAACTATATCCCTGCAAAAGCAATAGCTTCATTAATTAATTACTGTTTTAGGGAAGAGGGGAATAGCAGAGTCTACTGCTTAGTGACCACTAGTGAAAAATACTCCAGCTTTTTGCTTATTGCATTTGTATTCTGGTAACCTTTGGTTTTACATATATATATTATGAAGAGCAATAAGGCTGCATATGTCTTACCTCAAAAATGTTGTCTGGTAGAATCACTGATCCTGGAGGATTCTGGTAATATTGCACAGAGATTACATAGTTACTTAATTTCCCAGGGATAGAAGCAGAACCAGGAGTACTTAAATGCAAACTTGTCTTGCAGTGCACTTCATAATCTATTCTTTTGAATAGGACTCCAGAAAATTTATGCAGCACCTGGACTGTTAAATACTTTGATCTACTCCAGGGAAGGCTAAAAATGAGGAACAATGTGAAAGTCTAAACATTAATATAATAAAGGCCAGTCCTCAAGACATATTGAAATTAAAACAATGCCAAACAAACCCAAAATGTTCAGGCAAGGTTGCAGCTGGGATGTATATGCTTGGGTTTGCATACAGTGCTCCAGAGCTCTGATTTCAAAGATAAGGATTGGAGTAAGAACCTACTTTATATAACATACAAGACTTATTATTTTTACATGTAAAACTATCTAATGCTCAGAACTGGAGAGGAGGAGACTGAGGGGGGACCTTGTTTCATTATACAGCTTCCTCCCAAGTGGAAGAGGAGGGGCACATACTGATCTCTTCTTTGTGGTGACCAGTGACAGGACACGAGGAAATGGCCTGAAGTTGTGTCAAGGGAGGTTTAGGTTGGATATTAGCAAAATTATAATTCTTCATTCAGAGGGTGGTTGGGCACTGGAACAGCTCCCCAGGGAAGTAGTCACAGCACCAAGGCCTAGAGTTCAAGAAGTATTTGGACAATACCCTTGGTGTAACTCAGAGTGTCCTGTGCAGGCCTGGGAGTTGGACTCAATGATTCTCATGGGGCCCTTCCAGCTCAGCATTTTCTGTGATTCTGTGACTTGGATTATTCATGTTGCTGCCTACACCTCCTCTTACTGGGCCCAAGAGCCCAGCCAGCTGCAGGCCACATCCTGCAATAGCCTTCACCCTTTGCCCAGGTCACTCCAAAGTCTCAACACTGAACAAGCACAGGGTCTTCCAGCAGAACCCACGCTGAGGGGTGAAACGTCCTCTTCAATGGACTGTTGTGGGTGCAGGAGCACTCAAACTTTCTCATGGACTCTTAGAAGTACATCCTGACAATGAGACAAAGTTTATGTCATACTTCCCTCTCACCCCTCAAGTATCCCAGAGCACTTTTAAAATCATTTAGGTTGGAAAAGACCTTGAGAATCATCAAATCCAACAGTTAACTAAACCTTGTCCCTAAATGTCATGTCTGCACATCTTTTAAATACCTCCAGTGATGATGACTCCACCACTTCCCTGGCCAAATGCTTGACAATCCTTTCTGTAGAAGAAATATTTCCCAAGATCCAGTCTAAACCTCCCCTGATGCAACCTGTCCTATCACTTGTTACTTGGGAGAAGAGACCAACCTCCGCCTCATCTCCACCTCCTTTCAGAATAAGATTCCCCTCTGAGCCTGCTTTTCTCCAGGCTAAACAACCTCAGCTCCCTCAGCTACTTCTCATAACACTTGTTCTCCACACCCTTCACCAGCTTCGTTGCTCTTTTGGATACACATTGATCGTATTTAGTCTGCCCCAGAAAAATCTGCCTCTAGAGTGAAAAAGTGAGCTGGCTCCTGCAAGCAAACCAGATAAGGAAGGCAGCTCTCATGTATCCAGCACTGAAGTCGAGGCATTTGGGCACAAGCGATCTTAAAGGCCTTTGACTTGCTTTTTGAATTGGGGTGGGAGACAGGGACAAGTATCTTCAAGCCCTGTTTGTAGTCATGCACTGTAAGAAAAGTAATTGCCACTACTCAGTCTCTCTTCATGCAGCAGACCAGAACTGACACAAGCTGTGGGGAGACAGTGCTCATGCAGTTTTGCACCAATTGAATCCCTATTATGCAACAGTGTTTAAGGTTTTATTAATCTTATTCCACGCAGCTCCAGGACATGCTATTTAAAGTTGATATTTTTTTTCTCCCTTTGAAAACTCGAAGAAGACTTCCCAGCCTCTCAACCAGTTCTCAGAAGAAGCCACAGAATTATGATGGTTCTTTGTTGCTGATAAGGATTGCTGTTCCCTTCAGAACATCTTTGAATTCTTTGCAAGAGCTGGTAGAGCAAGCAGGATGGATGTATGTCCAAGCATTGCTTTGAAAATGAACAAACTTAAAAAGCTCGTGATTCAACCAAGTATTACAGATAGGTCTTGTGTATATCTGAGGAAAGAAAAAGGTAGAGCAGAGTAAAACTCTCTGTGAAGACTACAAGGAGAAATATGAATGTATTTGATGTGAGTGTCTGGAACAAATAATCAAAGTTAATTACAGTGGAATTTTTTATAACTAAAATGATGAGGGATTTTTGATTATTTATTCTTTGCATGTAGGTCACCTCAGAGTTAAGGGTGAAAACTTAAGGGTGGAAGTCTTCCCACCACAATTTAACCTTAGACAAAACAAAAATAAGACCACCAAAGGAAAGGGAGAATTTGTGCTGAATTCTCAATCGGTAAGATGGATTTTGCCTTTCACCAAGGCTCTTTATATCTACTATGGCTCAAAGCAGTATTTTTGTTCTTTTGAGGCTCCATTTCTTGTGCTGACTTTCAGCCTCAAAATACATATTTGGTTCAATCTCTAACGTGAAAATGTCTTGCCTTCATCAGGTCCTGGAGACACAATTAAGGAAACAGTCCTCTTTCTAGTTAAAGAGGAAAAAGGAACTTTCCTAATAACATTGACAGTGCTTCATAGATTTAATTTTAAATACTAGCACTAGTACAGTAATGAACGTTATCCTATGTGTGTAACTTGTCTTTGAAGAATTTAAAGGGACAAATAATAAATAGGCTTTCTGACTGCAGACAGACATGAGGTGAATATGTTCACTGGCTTTAGCTGTAATATTTATTCAGCTTAGAATTTGTTTCTGATGCCTAAATCCAGAAAAGGTCTTCTTCTTAACTTTGTATGTGGCACAAATTATTTGGAAGCTTTTAAGTATCAAACGTAAAGATTTAAGCAAGTGTAATGCTCCTTTTTGGAACAATCTTAAAAGAGGATTGTTTGAAGTGAGAAATCCTATGGTTTGCCTTAAGCTTTTCAAGTTAATTTTAACATAAATCTATGCTTACACTGAAGAAACAAGTAGCCTTGAATGCAGAGTGGATCTAGTTATTCATTATCTTATAAACAAAAATGTCTATTTCTGTATAGCACAAAATATATCCTATCAGGGGAATCTTTCTTGAGTGGAAATCCTCTTTGTTGATGTTCCTTCATTTTGCAATTTTGCTCTCTTATCACAGAAAGAGAATAATTTTTCAAACTATAAACTAGGTGTAATCTAGGAGTTTAGTAGGTGAGAGAATCCTACCTGTGGTTAGATTTAAAGATGACATGTATAATAATGTCTGTTATCAGAAAAGTAATGATGAAGAGTTAAATGTGTGAGCAGAATTAATAGAATCATAGCATGGTTTGGGACATAAGAGACCTAAAAGATTATCTAGATCCAACACTCTTTGCCATAGGCAGAGACACCTACTGGACTATCCTGTTCAAATTCCTATTCAACTTGATATGAAACACTTCCAGGGATGGAATACCCATAACTTCTCTAGGCAACCTCTTCTAGTGCCTAACCAGTCTCATAGTGAAGAATTTCTTCCTTATATCTAATCTAACCTGCCCTCTCTCAGGTTGATTCCTTTCCCTGCCTTGTTTTCTTACTACATGCCCTTGTAAAAAATCCCTCTCCAGCTTTCTTGTGGGCTCCCTTCAGCTACCGGAAGGTCACAATTAGGGCACCCCAAAGCCTTCTCTTTTTCAGGCTGAACAGCCCCGGCTCTCTCAGTCTGTCTTCATAGGAGAGATTCCAGCCCTGTGATCATCTCTGTGGCCCTGCCCCAGACTCTCTCAAGCAGGTCAAAGTCTTTCCTGTGCTGGAGACCCCAAAGCCAGACACAGTACTGCAGGTGGGGTCTCAGAGGAGTAGTGGAGTAGAGGAGCAGAATCCCCTCCCTCTCCCTGCTGGGCACAGTGCTTTAGGTGCAACCCAAGATATGATTGGCTTTCTGGGCTGGAGGCACATATTTGTAATGCTTCCTCAACTTTAAAACTACAAAGCTATTACATTTGCAATTCACATTACAAATGAAATAATCATTTTCACATGAGTGTCTATCTTTTCTAATCTTATTTTAACATGAAGGGAAGTTGTATAGAGCCTTTAATAAGCTATCACTTTTGTCACAATGATCCATATTCACATACTATACATTATTTTTTAGAAACACAGGTTTTTTTCTGAAGCATAAAGCTAAAAGTAGATTTTTTTTTTTAAACATGTTTATTTTCAAGGATTCTTTTGACACTGAGTTGGTAAACACTTATGTGTCAAGTAACACAAGAGCTACACTTTTCTGTATGCTTCTATTTTGAAAACTATCCCTTCATGAAATTTCATTGAATTCTCATCTTGTTTTTAGAAAATTGGGAGAACGCTCTTAGTGGGGGTTGTTTCTGGTCGAACTGGGACATTACATTCTGTGTTATATTCCTTCACACCTGTGTTTGTGAAGGGTTAAGCAGGTAATACAAAAGGGAGGTAGTCCTCTTAAAAAGGTTAAACTTCCCACTCTCAACAACCTGATATGTCTAATGTACGAGGTATCCTCTTTAAAAAGGTTGTTAAACATGAGTTTTGTTTACATATAATGTCATGCAGTTATCAGCATAATCAAAAACTTATTTAATCCTTTTCTAATTCTAAAGTGATTAGCAAGGGCTGAGAAATCACCTTATCTCACTAAAACACAGGTACGAACACAGAGTAAATATTTTGGTAAACAATTATTCTGCCCTTGCATATTCAGCAGTGTGCTAAATTATGCATAATCTTGCATAAGTAATAAGTGAAGGTAGCTTAAATTCAGGGTTTTTTTACCTGACCTATTTCTTTCAGTGCTGTTAGCTTCTTAAATCATGTATGAGCTTTCCGTAAGGCTTCAATGAGTAGTTCTAGTGGAGAGACTTCAGTAATAAATTTCAGGAGAAGACAAGTTTTTTGACAGGCATAATGCAACACATACAGAGTTTGGAACTCACACTCTGGGAATTTAGAGCAATCCTTGCAAAGCAGCTTTTCCCTGTTACATTAATAGAGAAAATGAAGTATGAAAGTCCTCAGGAATTACTGCTAGGTGTAATTTAAATAATTTACCAGAAGACAGTTCAGCACATGCATAGAACAGGGGCATACAGAGTTTGCCATAAGCAGTTTATAAATAAACTATATTCTGCTGAAGTAAGTCAGGCATAAATTATAACTATTCCTTTTGTGGCTATACTCTGTTCCTCATTGTAATAGTTATTTAAAAAAAAATCTGGGTTATGACCTTCTACTAGAAATCATAGGCTGTGCCTGCCTTGTGCCTTGCTTATGAGCATGCTTACATTTAATAGTTTGGCTGCTATGAGATCAAAGTAAAATTACTATTGCTGTAGGAGAAAAAAAAAAAGAGAAAGTGCATTACATTTCTATAAACAGAATCTAGGTAGAATTTTGTAGTTCAGTTGAAAAAGGAGTGTTCTGTGCCAAATACCATTAACTAGCATCTGACCATTTCAGGAAACACTTATGCATTTTGTTAATGTATTATTCTATTTCTAGCCTCAAGTACTGAAAGTTAAAATGACAGAGCTTGAAAGTACCAATAGAAAATATGAAATTAGGATGCTAGGGAGTATGGAGAGGGCAAAGAATGTTTTAAACACCTTTGAAGAAACTGGATGGCTCCTAATTCTGCATAGGATCTGCAACAATAACCCTGTTAGGGTTATTAAGGATTGTTACCATTTACCAAACAGAAATGTTTTCATTTATTTTTTCAGTGCTCAGAAATAAGAATCCAAGGTGAGAGGTCAATGATCCAGACTGGTTCATTGATTTTTGTATGCCAAATTAAAAATATATCAACTATATTTTATTCTGACATCTGTAAGTACTGCATAAAGAAATGGAAAACATGAAGATGATTTAATGTTGTTTTCCCCTTTTTATGTTATAAAAGTTTAGTGATCTCTGATTCCTGTAGAGCACACATTAACACAAATATTCCTTCTCTGTTTTTATTAATTTTACCATCTTGTTTTTTAATAATACAATTTTCCTAATTTAGTCCTAATTAACTCCTCTTGTCCATCTAATTAAGTGCAAAACATTACAGCCACTGCAGCTTATAAACAGTCACACGTCAGAAAGATGGGCTTGCAGGTTTTTGTAATTTTGAGAAAAAAACTAACATGCTTAACACTAAAAGAAAATTATTAAATATAATTTCCAAGAAAAAATATATAAGTTTCTGTCAGAATTTGGTATTTTTCTGAATAAGATTTACTAACTTGTATTCATGAAGTCATTTATAAAACCAGAAAATTTCTGATATTTTTTGTTGATTTGTATTGGCTAAAATGATATATTTTTCATTGTTTATGTCATAATATTAATACATGCATAATAATACAAGTCTATTTTTACCTATTTTTATTGTATATTATCACTTCAGTAATTGCCTTGATGAAATATATATAGGTATTAATAGAGCTACACAATGTATAATGTCTGTATAAATAATTCAAGCTTTCTTAACCTAACATTTGTCAGTGCACCCAAAACTCATGCTAGCGTAAGAGTGAACATGAGGAAAAGGTTAAAAATGCTCTTGCTTTTGCTTCTCTACTTCTAAAAATATTTATGTAGAGGGCGTAGAGGAATCTGCATGCTGTGTGAAATCCTGGCTGCCCATCTCAAGCTGCCTGGGGAGGTGAAGGGCTGTCTGTACTTCACCTCTCTTTGTCCATGTCACAGTGGATCATTTTTCACGTCCTCATTCTCAATGGCCCTGCTTCTGCAACATTTTAGAGGGGGTTACTTCCCACGAGTGGCACTGAAATGTGCTCCTACCTCGGTGAGCAAAGCTTCACATGAGAGCAGTGAGAGCCAAACCAGACCTCAGGTACTGCTTGGCACACTGGCCATATTCTTGAGATAAGACACTATTTTAACTCTTTCATAATTTTGTACTTATTGGTTGCTTGTTGTGACTAAATATGGAGTATGGACAGGGTTTATGACAGATGTCATTTGGGATGGAAAATCCTCAGTCGTGTTCTTGATAAATGGAAAAATATTTTCCATGTCCAGAACTGATATGCATACGTGAAAATTCCAAATACTTAGATATTTCCCTTAACTGTTCTTTGAATGTGCTGTAAATTTCATTTTATTTTCTAAGAAAAATTTGACTTATTATCATTCTGGTTGAAGCAGTTGTCTTTTCTAGCATAGAGCTTTTTCCATTATTAAACAGATCCGTTAGAAAATTAAGTAATGTTAACAAGAAATTTCTCCTTAATATGCAATAAATATAGGTTGTTGGAATGATAAAACAGTTTAGTTCAAACAATTTAATTAACATCCTTGCAAGGATCGCTGAAAATAAAGTGCAAAATAAAATAAAATCACTGTCATGATCCTGACCCCGTGCTGCAAATTAAAAACACAGTTAAGTGTCATAAATTTCAGCAGCTCAATTTGGGTTCACTTAACAGAACTATGACAAAAGCAAATGTTTTGTCACTTTCAGACTGTTGCCAGGAAAAAATGTAGTGCATAATTAATGATAATCCACTCTTTAATTTGTATATATAAAGGCACAGAAAGTTGCCACTGATAGCACAGAAATAATGTAATTTTCAGTGTAAAAGCAATAGAACTGTTTCATCTAAAACAAGGAGTCAGAGGAAGGATAATGGAAGGTGTCAGAGGCACAATAAATAAGATTAGAGTGGACAAGAAGTGAAAAGTATTAACTGTATTGAAATTTTCAATTAGAAAGGCAAAGCAAATCCTTTATGAATCCACCTTCTTTTAAACCTTTTTGAATAAATGCAGCTGAATTGCCTGAATACTAGTGATTACAAAATCAAGCTATTTCAAAGAAATGAATTATGGTTTTATGTTGTAACTCTAGACACTTAGGTAAATTTTAAGAACAAAGATAGGCTTTGGTAAGATCTTGAACACCTGTGCTTGAACAGGGTAGTGATAATTGTCAGTCACCTTCCTAAGCAGACCTGAAATACCAGAGCATCAGTGAAACAATGACAAAATACATTATGTGCTGGATACTATGACCCACAATGCTTTCCCAGTTTCCTTATGTGGATGGTGTTTCTGGGTAATGCATCCTGCCAAACATGAGCATCACAGAAAACCCAACATGAGGTGAATGATTAGATGAAGACAGTTTTCATCAGTTCACTTCTGATATACTCGTAACATGAATTGACACTGAATTTTCTCAGTAATGAAGCAGGTTTATCCACATGAGCCTTCTAATTTTGTCCTTCTTTTCCTTGCTTAGGAAATGTGACAATTGTTTCTTCTACCCAAGGACAATTTCATCTGTTCAGACATGAATGCAGACTCAGCAAGTGTTAGGGACTGTGATTTTTAAAGCCATTGCATAGCTGGAGGTGCTAGGGATCCAACCACCTTTTGAGACCACTATCTGAGAAAAAAAGATACCTGCTTAGGTGTTTTACTACCAAAACCAAGTCACTCTTAAGTTAGATCTCTCACAATCATATGTGCAGATTAGCTCCAGAGTGGCACAGGTGCCAGTAAGTGAGCCTTATACCTTCCTAGTAAAAGTTTAATTTTTTCCTTTTTTATAAATTTTTGTTTAATTAATTTAATGTTTTGTAGTTTTGAAAATAGTTGCCAGTTGCTGTGTGAAATATACAGGAGTCTTAAGGTGATGAAATTTCAAGTCCTTCAAAAGAATTTTTTAGGGATATCTTTTATATAGCTAATCAATGTGCATGCTATAGTTTCCAACTACCGCAAAAGTTGTTTGGAGTCCTGTCTTTGTTAAGATCCTTTTTGCCTTCTTTAGTGAATCTTCTGCTGTTTCTCAGATTCCCAGGATCCTACACAAAAAACATGAAGTGCTGCTAAAGTTATTATCCCATACATACTAAGTAATATCCAGAAAACTTTCTCTTCCAGCTGTGAAGAACTGATGTGTTAAACAGATTATGCACAAGACCTGCCTTCCTGTAATAAACCTAAAAAAGGCAGCTGAAATAGGCATGCTTTCTAAATACAATACTTAAGTCTAGATGGAATTTCAGAGTAATGTTTCATGCCTCTTGTCAACACATAAGCATAAAATGCTGTGTCAAAGACTCAGCATGGTAGAGAAATGAAAGTAAGAGGCAGTACAGAATTTATGTTCCAGGGGCACTATGACTACATCCATGTTAATAAATTCAGTGTGAAAATGCTGCTATCCTCCACAGAAAGCTGACTGCTAGCTACGGCCTTTGGAAAGTCCAGCTTTTGCATGGCACCCATGAAGCCCTTGAGAAAGAACTGCCTGACATGAACCTTTTTTGTAGTGTACACAGCTGTGAGTCTTTTCTCAACAGCATTCCAGAGACTGTTCAATTTACTGGCACAGATTAGTAAGCTATAGGGCTACTTTTCACATTTTTATCTTTGAAATGTATTCTGACATAGGAAGAATCAAATTAAAGTTCTACCTCTGGTCTACTCCTCCTCCTCACCTCCCTCCTGCACCATGAACTTTCCCAGGTTCAAAATAAGGATGACGTGAGGAGGAACATATTCACAACTTTCCTTCCCCTCCAGGAGCAGACTTTACCTACCAAACCCCTTCTACCTTTTATCTCTTTGCTTCCATTTTTAACAGTACACTCCATTAGAATCACAAGCAATTAGCTCCATTGTGGGCCATACTTACACTCTCCAGGGTTTGTTCTCTTCATAGCTGAACCTATATGTGAGTTGAATGTTGAAATCCACCTTTGACAGACAGATTCCACCATCCCTAAATGGATCCTCTGGATATCTGCTACATTTGCACCGTATCATTGGCATTCAAAAAGAATGTGTACCATTCCAATCCCAAAGAAATCAGATCCATTGTTAATTGTTCTTTTATCTGAGATTAATATAAAATTCTTACTTGTTTCATATTTGGTAACTGAGGTATTGAAAAGTCTGGTAAACCCCTTCACTGATTGCTGTCCATTCTGAATTTTTGGAAGCAGAGAACAATATTAAGAAATGTGAAAACAGCCTTCAAATCTGAAAACCAATATGTTAAAACCTTTTAAATGTATAGGAAGAAATAAAATGTGAATTTCGTAGCTATCTTAGTGCGTTCACTTGCCAGAGCCACTTCTGTGTGAAATTGTAGATAGAATGGGGAATGCTGAACCAACCAAAAGTAAGGATCAATATTTTAATTTACATAGGACATTTACATGGTGGGTGAGATAAATGGCTGGATATTTCCCTTTTCCTCTCACAGGAACCAACTCCAAGAAGTTGGAGTGTAAGCAATTAGTTTTGTGTCACAGGTAATCTTAAAAAAATCTAACAACTTTAACCGTTACCTGTGTAGTCTTTTACCCTCAGTTATTCATCCCAGAATTTTAACTAATTTTGGTTTAGTTTTTCATATATGAAACCACTTTTACATCATGTGATTCTAATCAGTTCCGAATACATGCTGGTTTTGTGAATATATTTTAGTAACTCTTTCAAATGCTTCTAATTTTGTAGGAAATGGGGGCTTTTTCCAACGCCATTTATTCTTCTCACAGCTTCAGTGAAATTGTGCAAGTCTTGCAATGTTTCCTCATCAGGCTTAAAGACCCAGGAGCTGTGTTGCCTCTGTGAGTCTGATTTTTGTGCTTGTGAGTGCATTAGGAATAAAAATTTCCTAGTAATGATAAAAATTTCTCTTAAAAACCCACTGTAGTGACTGGTTTCTGCTACTAATGACTGCATATAATAAGAACATGGAATGGCAGTTGGTTAAAAGGCTTGGCACAAGTGTCTCCAAGGGAAGGTTATCCTAAATATGAGCTCCCAAGTCTCATGTACCTTATGTCTCCCCATGCACTTTTGATATGACATCTGTGTTTTTTGGAATATCAGTCTTTCATTTTTCTTCTGTAGAAGTCCAAAATATGTAGAGTCATTGCTGGCTGGAGTCCCCTTAGATTCATTCCTCTTTCTGAGTCTGCAGGCCACATTCACCTTCCAGATTTTCCAGAGAAATAGATAGCTCAGTATTAAAGTCCTTCTGACTTTGTGGTTGTAGTTTACATTATAATTAAAAATCATATCTCTGAGTACTTCTAAGTATAGAGAAATAGGTTGCACACTAAGGCATCCTTGTGCAACTGCTCTGCCCTCTCCAGGAGACCCTGGAGGATCTGTCTCCCCAGTGCAGGTTTCAAACATTGCAGTCTGGCATGACTTTGGAGAGAGTGCTGCCCACCCTGCTCTTGAGCTACCCCTATCCCTCCTCAGCAGATCAAGAAGGTCTTGCCTGATATTTTTCACCGTTTCAGTGTGAGCCTTCTGAAAACTAGGCAGCAGAGAGTCCCTTATCTCCAGCACTCTGTCCTGCACAACTTGCAAAATGCTTGAGCCTTGCAAGGTCCTTGGGGAAGAAAGGAGAAGGTGAACTCCTCCCCCAGTTGCACCTCCAGAAACTAAACAGCTCTCTGCAGACTTGCTAAATGTATCCTCATGCTCCTGCTTGCCAGCTGGTGCTGAATTGCTGAGCAATGCAGTGGGACCTGCTTTGGTACAATGAACTGGCTGTAGGAGTCATCTGATCATAACTGCAGTCATAAGGAAGGAGGGGAACAAGGGGAGAATGGAAGAAAGAGAAAAGAACAGGGACAAATATTCCATAATACTTAGATAAGCCCAACCAATAAATGTATTCTGTGATCAGTGCGCTAATGAAGCTCAGTTTCACAGAAGACAGCTGATGGCCACTCTACATTCACTCACCAATTTGTACTATGGAGAACTGTGAAGCTATGGAATTGGAATGGCTGTTACATAAAAATATAAAAAGAGAGAGTAATTTGAAAATTTAAAGAGGTCAAACTTTTTTTTTGTGCCTCATCCAAGATAAAATGTATGTAGGGTTTTTTGTTTTATTACTTGCATATGTGTGCGCATGTGTTCACACATTTGGATGTATGTAACAGCTTTTATCTTTCTAAAGTAGAAAATACTTTCTTATTTTTTTAGAAATAGGGATATTGCAGGTAATGATTTTACTTCTCCTGCATTCAAATGGTACTGAGTTTCTGAAGTATATTTTAAACCACAATGTGGACAGAAAAGCAATTTCATGCCACTAAGGCATACATGTATAAGCATTAGGAATCAGGAGACTTCATATATTCCAGCTATTGTACAGCACCTTGCATAGCATAGGTCCAAAAAAGAGTTTGAAATGTCATGGCTTGTTTCTTGGGTTTTGAGGTGTCCATGACTATTGCCCTCTCCACAGTTTTTTGTATAAAGCAATAGAATATGCTGCTTCATAGGAGGAAAGTTATTTAAAATAACATTTTCTTTTAACAGCTCCTTCCCACCGGACCTGCAAAATTTGGTGGTGCAGGGCAGAATCCTGAGAAATGCTCAGCTGCTTGAGCTGGATTCTTGTTTGTGCTTTAGGAAAGGGTGTGTATGGTTGGCTCATTTCATGCCTAAGAGATTTTCTCTTGAGTGGGGGAGGGGGCAAAAAAGGGCTCAGCCACTTTGAATACTCCTGTTTTCCTGAACTCTGTTGAGAATGAGTCTCCTAACAGCGCTGGTGTAATTGTGATCACAGTGATAGGGGAAAATGAGCTCTTCAATGTTGCTTTGACTCAGTTCCTCCCCAGTCAGCCTGCTGGTTCTTTACAGACATTGCCTCATGCCTCAGAGAGTGCTGGATTTGCAAATTTTGCTCCTGAGTTTATCCCTGGAATTTAATTGAACATTTCACTTTCATCATAACAAAGATATTTGCTATACCTTAATCCAAAATCTATATGTTACAGACTCAGTAAACTGCCCTTTTTCCTTGGATATTCAGGATTTTATTTCTTTCTGTGAATAATATCTCTCTGCAAAGTGGCTAATAGTTTCATCTGCTTTTATATTAGCAGTAATAGTAGTGTTGCAAAGACACCATTTTTTGGCAATACAATTGAGAGGTTTACAGCAGTCATAGCTTTTAAGATCCCCGTTTAACACAGCATTTAAGCACATATTTATAGCAAATGATCTGAAGCAGGAAAGCTGGGGCAAGAGTACTTCTGGGTCTTTTAAACAAGGAGCCACAGACCTTTTTGGAACACATCTACTGTTTTACATTTATTTAGATATTGTTCTGGAATCATTTGTTCTGTAGAACTCTTCTTTGGGGTCAGCTTTAGGCTCTAATGGTTTGACTATCACAAGGGTAGCCAGCTAGGGATTACAGCCCTGAAGGAAAGTGCACACAGACCTATACAGCTTTCTGTGTTTTGTTTCAAAGGCCACACCTCAGAGCTTGCTGCCCACCACTGTGCACTTTTGCCTCACAAAAAAAAAAAAAAAAAAAGTGTATTATTCAACAAAACAGAGCATTTAAAATGGAAGCTTGTGTCATCTCCATTCTCTTTCCCTTTGACTTCACCATCCCTTATGTCCCTGCACTCTTCTGCCCCAGTTTCTTCATTTGGACCATGTTGCAAGTCTCAGGATGTTCTGTACTTACCTTCATTATTAGATGTACCAGATTAAAGGTCCAATAAATAACTTAATCTTTCTGGCAATACACTGAATATTAAAGCAAAATATTGTATATCTGTCAAGATAGACAGCTCTGGTAAGAAACCAAGTCTGTGTACATGCTCAAATATATATACGAAAAAAATCGTAATGTAGCTAAAGACTGAGGAGCCTGGAGAGTGAAGAGTAAGTGGAAAGTGATTAAATGGTAAGTGATATCTTAAAAGCATATGAAAGAATTTAAAAGGATCCATGCAGAAAACAAAGAGCTATTAGTTAAAAAAGGTAAATTGCAGATAGCACTACTCTAATATCAGTCCCACAATAGCCATCAGAGATGAACCAGTAATGTAATTTCTTTTAAATGGATGCTATTCTAGTCACACTTATCATCTGCAGAGAAATATTTCTAATATCTATATCAGATGATAAGACTATTTTCATTTATTATTGTACTAGATTTTTTCCCAAGATTCCTACTACATTTTCTCCTTCCTGCATACCATTTTTTTGCTTCTGTAACAGATATTGAATTTGCAAAGTTGCATCATTTTGGTTTTTTTATATATAGGACTCAAATGTTGATAGAAATTTTAGAAATAGGAAATATTTTCTTGCTTTCAAAATGAGATAAACCATTCTGAATTTCAGCCTACATGTAAACACAGATACAAATGTACTGTACACAATATATATTTATATTGTATAATTTAGATATATCTCAAGTAAATAGTTTTTAGTAATTTCAACAGTAGTCAGTTCTCCTCACAACATTTTAACAGGACTATCTGATTTACTTATTTCTAAATGAAGAATAAAATCTAAGTAATGTTCAGAAATGGATTTTTGCTGAGTTAATGAGTGATGGATCATGGTGAAATAATGCAATAAGTACATACTGTTGCCTTTAGGGAATAAAGCAAAAGGGTTTTTCCCATTTTGTACATTAGAACCACTTTGTATCTCAGACTTCATCTCCATTCACAGTGGAGTTTAACCCCACTGTCTGGCTATTATGCCTCTGATATAAATACACCAAATGTTAGCAGCATTGGAGAAGACATAAATGAAACCCAACAATATTACTGATAGAGTCTGTACAAAGTTTGCTGCCTAGCCAGCTGAGAGGAGTCATTTCTGTTTTCCAGTCAGTAGTTGGAGTGTAAGATGCACTATGTTTCAAGGCCTTGAAAGCTTGTTTTGTAATGAGACTAACAAGCTAAAATCATCTATTTTATCTGACTGAAGGTAGGGATGATTTGACTGTGATCTATGAATACCTGTGTAAGGAAGATATTTCTTCTCATAGAAGGTTCTGTAATCCAGTAGAATAAAGTGTAATGAGATTCTGTGTTTGAAAACTCAGAGCTATGCACATTCAGACAAATATTACAAGAGAAAAGTCAATTTACATTGGAATAACTAAGCTAGAGATCTCTTGGATTCTTTATCACTGTGTAGGATACATGCTTTGCACTGAAAAAAAATGATAACAGTGCTTGCTTCCCGAGGGGTTTATTTTATGGTCTTGTGCCTATCTTCACGAAACAAGCCTTCCCCTTCTTACAGTGAAGCAGTTGGGCTCATTGAGGCAGAAGAACAATATAGTCAACCAGAGTTTTCACCAAAGAGATTTGGTATTTGTGTGTTTATTTGAAAGATGAATGCTGACAAGAAATTATTTTCCCTTAACTAGGCCTTCCCTGCTACTTAATGTATGATTGCAAGTATGGTATAATCAACTAGAAAATTCTTTGGTACACTGATATTCCTACTTCATTGTTAATTTTAATATCTGTGTTTGTTAATATGAGTTACTGGTCTTATTTAAATCATCTGTAAACCTTAACACTTGAGGTCTTTTTCTGTAGCATGCACAAAGATGTCAGTTTCTGCTTTAGTGACTGCTCTTAAGGAAAATAAATTTAACAAATTTAATTCTGTATTTTAAAAATCTATATAATTCTGCTTTTATGAATACATATATATCCAAAAAGGGAGCAAAAATGACCCTTAGTCAAGAAAAACTGTGCACTTCATTGCTATAACTCATCTCAAAATCTTCTCTCTTCCTTACTTTTTCTATTTAGGGTTCATATTGTTTAATTAATCTTGTAAAACTTTTCAGAAGATAGGCATAAAGCATTCTATGTCAGGTAAACTATAAAGAGAAAGCAAATTAGAGAAATATTGAAAAGAGACATCAATCAGTAGTGTAAAGTGGAATACTTTTTTCAATCAACTGTAGTTGAAGTATTCCATTTTTAGATGCAAACAGCTATTCTGAGGTAATTTTTAAAAGATATTAAGGTAGGATGCTTTTTTCTGTAAAACTGGTATTATTACATTTTAGCTGAAGCATACCAATTAATTCTACAAGTCATTAGATTTTTTTTTCAAATTAGTTATGGTAAATTTGTTTTTATTCCTTCAAAATCAAAGCGTATCCTATCCCATCTCCCTTGGGCTTTTTATCTTTAACAAAGTCCCAATCATATCCCACAAAAATAACTCTAGTGTTGCAACTTTCAGTAATTGGATGGATAGAATAAATAAGTCCTTGGCAAGATAGCAGTATTTGCTTTAGATTTGCAACATTTTTCTGTAGTTTGGAGTACCATGAAACCACCTGATCTGAATATGAAAGAAGTTATGTTATAGTGTTTAAAATATACTACATATCAGGTTCTGAGAGTTTACATTGATCTAATGCATTGAAAATGTAGAAGATTGTATGCTGGAAGACCATTTAAGAGATCTGACTGTTTTAGCACTTCTACTTACAGACTGTACTGATATGGCATGCCTAAAAAACAGATATCTGTAAAACATCTTCTAAAATATAATTTAAATTTTCCATTAATAAAGCATTAAAAACTTTTAGAGTCTGCTAAAAAGTTGTAAGGAACGTGACTGTACCTTCTAATAAAATGCAGCTTTCTCCCAATTCCCAAACCAGAATTTGCTTACAATGCCATTTAAAGAAGTCTAACAGCCTTGAGAAATGATGTGCGCTGTTTCTCAGGCAACTCTATACCAGTGAAGGCTGCAGAACAAGCTGAACAAGAGCATCATAAAAGATGTGAGTTATTTGAAAGGGCAGAGAACTGTGCTCCCAGATTTTCAGGACAAGAACTGGAGGTGCTCAGCTGGGATGGTGGGAGGGAAGGGGAGAAGGGGAGGCTGCCTGCACACAGCCCTTTCTCCCTGAGTGGGTTGGACAGACGACAGACCTTTAGGACACTCAGGGAAAAGAAACAGACCCCTTTTTCCTTTTCATATACTGAGTGGTCTCCATGCTCTTTCATTCTGTGTAGGATTGAGACTACAGAAAAGTATTGTACTCAGGAAGCTCCATTTATGCTTCTTAAGTTGCAAGCCTCAGTGGATTTTTATATACAGCGCATGTACTCACAAACACAAATACAGACTGCCATTGAAATCTAGTCAAGCAGCCTTTCCATCATTTATCCAAGTCACATTTTCAGAGTCACTGTCTTTTTAGTCCCATTTAAGCCAGTTTCGAGCATCATATTTAAAAATTTGGATTCTTAGAGGTCCCTTGTTGAAAAGCCATATAAGCTGTAAGCATATCTGAATATCAAAGGATCAAATGGTATTTTTGTGGGGAGTTAAAAGTCTTTGGCCACAGTGAACTGTCATATTCTATCTGAATAATTCCTTTCTGCTTATTCATTTTCATACTATATTCTCATATTTCATACTATATTTATTTTCATGCTATATTCTCTGCAATAATTTTTGTATGTACTTAAATGTTACATCTTTATACCTCTGTTGTGGCTACTCCTGTGGCAGAATGGGAAAAAGCTTTTCTTCTGTGAAAAAACCCACAGAGCAGAAATCCTGTGCGATGTTTTATGCTTCTTGTTGGCTAAATACACATGGTCACCAATTGATTTATTTTTCTCTCTTTCTGAACACTGATCGCTCATATAGTGCTGTGAAATAATTAATAAAAAGAAGTGATGTGTTCCCAGTTTTTGCTGTTGCTAATAACATTTTGTTTAATGGGTGTGTCATGTGTTCTTACAACAAAATGAAATATTGAAAGAGAGATATTGAAAAATGTACCAGTCCGCATGAAAGTTATTTGTTTTGAACAGTTACACATATTAATTTATCTGCAGCCCAAGCAATGAACAAAGGTAAAGGATAAGTTCTTTTCTATTTACTTGATATTGGTGTGACCCAGCACAATAGTCTTGCTACCTGACTGGTGAGGCAAGAAGCCTATTAACATGACTCAATGCAAGTTCAGATGGAAAATATGAAGTAACTCCAGAGGGGTCTAAGCTTTCAGAAGCTCCAGACAAAGTCCTCTGGCTCTGTGATGGTAGGACTTATAGCGCAGGTAATCATTCAACTCTTGAAAACACCTAAGGCTCTCAGACCTATGATCGACCCGTCTTTAGCACCAAGGCTGCATGACTAGCAGGTGTGGCAATTTTTTTCTGACAGTAACCTGCAGAATTTTTAATTCGTGAATTAGAAACAAGATTTGTCCCACTTGCACCCTTTCTAGAAAATAAAATGTAGAGTTTGGGCTCTGGTCATGGTATCTCTCTGCATTTACTTTTTTCACTCCTGCATTTGACTGTACACAGAAAACAATGTGTTTTCTTTCTGACATATTAAGCATGTTAGTATTCCATTCAGAGCTGCTGGGGCCCTATTAGGCAGCATTCAGGTTTTGTGCTATTAGAAGGTGATATAAACCTGAGAAGTGTATTATATTATAAAGTGTAATGGGAATTCATCTTTGCTAGCCCCTATAGTTTGTTTTGGGGCCAGCTGGGGATCAGGATGGATTTTGTTTAATTCCTACTTAAGTATTTCTTAGTAAAATTTCAGCCTTCCATTTCTCCATGTCCTGGTTTCAATATGCTTTTGTGTTATCAGATACTCACTGCTACTAAAGGCTAATACACACATATTCTTTTTTCTTACTGGTCTCTTAGATATCCATTGGAGAGCTGTCCATTGGAGACAGTCTGTGCTGATATACTGATGCTGAGTTATGCCAGAGAGCATTCCTCAATACCATGTGTTATTGCCTGTACTTTTACCCAGCCACAGAACAGGCTGTCACACTGGTCCCAGCCATGGAGAGGTAAATTGTTAGGGTTTTATTGTCATATGTATTACCCTGCTATAAAGAGTGTAATTTACCTATTCAATTAACATGAGCCATGGTTGTAAGGGCTGCCATTTGATTTTCTAAACTGCATGGGCATTTCATAATCAACTTGTAAAAACTGGGCCATGAAGCATTAGGAGCTATTAAGCCATCATTTACAAACACTTTGAAATAACGCTGAGTTCCTTTATGCTTAAAAGAGGAAATAACTGATGTATTTCAGTTTGGTTGCATTTGATAAATTCATGCATGTAAAGCCTAAAAGCACTGTTAATTAATCAAAATCAAACTAATGGAGCAAACACATTTGTGAATCAAGGGGGAGGGGAGATTTTTAATAGAGCTCAGGGGAGTCAGAGTCCCAACTTCCGCTGAATTTAAATGGGAATTTGCTGCCTTGATGCCTTGGGTGTTTCTAAAAACCTCAGCCTAAGCAACTGTTTGTGTCCTTCCCCATCCTCATTTAGAAGAAGCTGTTGATGAAGTAACAGCTAATGCTTAATGGCGTGTATTGTGTTTATGCATTTAGCGTGCTGTGTGCGTCATATGAACATTAAAAGCAAATTATTCCACTTTTCCCTACAATTCCTTCAAAATAAAGAGATTTTTGGACACTCTAGTTTTTCAAATAGAATCAAAATTTTTCTTATCTTTCAATATAAAGTTTACGTAAAAATTGAAAAGGGCATAGAGCAAAATCATGGACAATAGTGTGGAGAACCATAAAGAATTCAGTGTTTCCTGTGGAGCCTTAAAAGAATACTTCCACTGGTAGTAAATATAAATTAACTTAATCTAATAAGAACTTTGTTTCATTAAAATCTACAACTGACACTACTATTGGGAGATATATTTTGAATCAAAAAACCCTCTGTAAATCTATATCTATGACATGTAAAGTTTCATCAGAAATAGAAGCCATTCTAAAATGTTGGTTTGTGAACATGATATCCATTTAGAGCTGGCTTATTAATTTTTATTTTAAAAAACATTTTTGGAGAGAATTTTTTTTCTATAGTATCTGCTATGAATACTATGTTAATTTTTATCAAACATTTTGTTTGCTAAAAAACATTTTAAAAAACACTGCAAAACGTACCACCAAACAGAAATGTTTGTGTTCAGTTTTATGACTGAAAACACAACAATTTTTTTTTTTCCTACTTGTAAATGCCAGTGTGGTGTTTGGTAGGGCATGTGGGGCTCTTGCCAGACCTCCAGAGTGGCAGAGCAGTCTTACTGGCCAGGTTACAACTGACTGAACTTCCTGTGCTTGCTCCTCTGCCCACTCAGCAATCCTAGCACACACTGAGAGAGGTACACCCTTCTGAAATGCGTCTACCTGGAGATACAGCAGCAGTTCTAAACTAACAAAAAGATATTGCAATATCTTGTGAAGTCACAATTTTCACTCTCTGAGACGATTCAGCATTTGTTGTGCAACAGGCAGCAAAAAATTGACAGACCGAATTTTTTTTTAAGTAGTTGTTCATTTTTTAATTTTATATAGGAAAGATTTGCCCAAAAGATAAATAAAAATGATGGAACATAGTAAAGAGCACCTGAGCATATTTTCAGAGTCATCACCACAGGGCATAATATCTTCCATTTATAAGTATCTAAAATGAGAGAAGGTTTTGGAAGTCAAGGGCTATATGACTTTGCTAGGTGTCTTCCCTGATTCAAGTTCCTATCAAAGCCATGCAGGAGTCACTCATTTTAGATATGTTTTAGTAAGTACTTAAGACATATTTGAAACTTATTTTTGAAAACCTCAGGTGATGCCCTGTAGAAATTTTACAGCAGTCAAGACAGGCTAAGATATTGTTAAGTAATCTTAGTGAATTAGTACACATTGGACTTACTTACTGACTGTTTTAAAGATGATCAGAATGTGACAAATATAAGAACAGATACTTATTTCCAGGACACTTGTCTTTAATTGTGCTCTAAGAATAAAGCAAACTGCTTTTTTTTTTAGCTTCCACTAAAAACTTCAGAAATGTTTTCCTAAGCTATTATGCATGGGTATTTAAATTATGCTAATATAATATTGTTTGTTTGTCAGGGCATGGAATATGACAAGCTTTCCTCTTTGTATTTTAGATTTCACATACACCCACTAAAGTCTAAAACTAAAGGTTACACAAAAGAGCTGCCAGAACTTTCTAAGAGCTGTACAGAACTGTTGGAAGGTCGCTTTTTTCTGAAAAAAGGTACTAACTTACAGGTTTTTAAGACATTTGAAACCAATTTTTTGAGAGTTGTAGGTGGTGTCCTTTTGGATATCACAGAACAAACAAGAACTGTGCTGGATCACGCGCATAATATGTCCCACAGTTATATGTGTACTACATTGTTATGCCTGCCTATGAAAATTTGCCTCTGAATCTCTGAACATTTGTGTTTGAAAATCTGAGTCCTGATAAATAAATTGTTCTAACTGGAATACCAACTGTAGCTTTTCTCAGACTATGTTGTAAACAAGTGTTTGTTAGTCAACTGAACCGTATCTACAATTCTTTTCAGGAATGCTAACCAAAGCAACTTGGGATTGTTCATGAAATTGGCATTGTTTTTACATTACCATTTAACATATTAAAAAAAAAGTAACCACATTCATATTATTGTCACTTGCTAATTTTGTTTTGGATGGAGGCCTGCACAGTCTCAAGTAAAATCAATGTGTGTCGAGTATCTAAATAGCTAAAGACAAAGGACAATTGGGCATTCCCAAAAGTGCCCTGCATCAAGTAATTTCAAGATCCTGGACTCAGAGCTGTATTTCTATCTAACTTATCATGGATAAGAATCATCCATGTATAACATAAGGACAGTGAGACAAGAGGAAAGTGATAGTTTAAGAAGTTTTCCTCTCAGTCTTCTAACTTCTGTTCAATGTCAGGAGAAACTCAGATGAAATGTAAAAAGCTTATGACATTTGAACAACAGGGGAGAGAAAAGGCTGGGAGGGGGCGAATCGAGACTGATGCTACAGTTTCACTCTGCTAGTTAACGTTCAATAAAACTTTCACAAACCACCACAAATCACTCTACACACTTCATCATTTGAAGCCTTTTTATTTCATGTTTTCTGAGCCCCTGAAGAGTCATTTTAATTCCTTTCTTGTGACGTTTTCCTTTGAGACTCAGAAGCAGGAGAGTAAACTTGAAACCCTATAACAAAAAAGCATGTTTGTATTCTTTTGGTTTTTAGAGGGAATTGGATTAAAAAAAAAAAAGAAAAAGAAAAGAAAAAAATAAACACCATTCTATCTGTAAAAGTTGCAAGCCCAGAAAATACCTGCCTAAACTTCAGCTACTAATTTTTTTTAATTTCTTTTATTGTGATAATAACTTTGCAGACCTTGAGAACACTACCTATGAATGCATGGCAGCTGAATTTGAGAGAGGTTTAGGTATCTTTCTTTTAGATATGCATCTTGGAAAAATCTTATTATATTTTGCTAATTAGTTCTTCCCTTCCCATTTTTTTCCCCTTCCCCACTGGGTAGTGAAAGAATGAACTATTGCAAGACTCCAACATTCAGCTACCTCTGACACACATTTGACCGACCATTTCTTTGCCATGGAAATGAAATTTCTACAGTCACGTGGTTTTCTGTTTTGGCTTTATTTTGTGGCATGTTTTCCAGACTGAAATTTTTAATTGAAAAATCAAGGTATCTCATTTTAGTTTAAAGGTCAGACCCTAAATGTGCAGTTCCAATCTCTTGAATAGCAGTTGAATGCTGTTTTCCATAGCATTTCACTGTGATATGATAACTGTAAGCCAGACCACTGTTGCTTTGATGAGTAAAGATCTCCAGCTGATTATATTACTCATCACTTTCATAGAAAATACCTTGAGTTTTTCTGTTTGGTTGGGGTTTTTTGAGCTAAGCAAGTTTAGGGACACCATGTAACTTAAATTGTTAAATCAATGTGTAGTCTGGGTAGCCAATATGGAAAATCAGAGACTCAGTAACAGCTATAAGATACAGACAAGGCATATCAATTAGCAAAATCTATTCAACTGTGAATTTACTCAAAGCAAAGATTTTTAGACTGCTTAGATCCATCAAAACGAAATATTCTAATGCAACAATACAAAAAAATGGTTTTTTGATCCAAGAAAAAACAAAATACATATTTGATTTTGATATTGTAAAATCAAAATACTGGACTTTCAAAACCTCAGTTTGAAATCAGAATTCCAGAAATGCTGAGATTTCCTGCAGGACAAAAAAATGTAGATCTCAATTAGTATCATCCTAGCTGTTTAAATTTGCTAAGGATATAATTATTCCTTGTACATGAATGTTTTTTCTATTTTTGCCTAAATACTCATTCTTTGGTTTAAACTCTACAAAGATAGCTAAAAGGGGCTACATAGGCAAATCTTACAATCCCTCCTTAATTAATAACTCTTTCCTTAGCTTTGATTTCAGCACATGAAGTGTGTTATGATACGGCATGCTGGCTGAGAAAAGGAACCTAACCTGTCATTTGAACTGTCCCAGGTGCTGTGGTGAGGGTCTTTGTGCCCTTCTGTAGGTAACTTGTGTCTCCCATAGTCAAAAGAGCACTTTAATGAAGTTTTATTTTAGATCGTATTGTGTACTTCTGGTAGCTATATAATGAATGCAGTATGAATGCGCACATGGAGGAGAGGAAGAATTTGGCCAAAACCAGTTAATTTTATCGCCCTTAATTGCAAATCTCAGAGATGTGTTTGGTTTTGTTCCTCTCATTATTGTTAAAAATTAACTTCTCAGTCTGGAAGACACAGATGCAGAAAAGGAACCAACATAAGATTTCCTGTAGTTAGAAGATTTGCACCTGAAAATGGAAGAGGTTGAGCCTGGGTTTTTCTGACCAGACAGATTGAAACCCTCTAACAACATGGTTCTCTGAGAAGAGCATTCAAGTACCCAGCTGAGACCAGTTTGGCTATTGCACCACTTCTTTAGAAACAGGGCTGCCAGGCAGCTCTGAGTGCAGGGACAGAGAGAGCACATGAGGCTTGGTGGTGAGGGAGCTGACCTCTAAGAGAACACCTATTTTTCTTGGATTCTCCACTTAACTTTAAAAAAAATATCAGATTATGCAATTTGGAAGAAATCTCCAAAGTGAAACAGGAAATCAGATGATGGATTTTTAAAATGAATGTTCCTGTGTGAAGCATCCCTTACTCTTCCTTGCTTCCTCCTTATCGTGCCTTAGAGGCCCTGCCTAACCTGTAGTCTGACATTTGGGACACACTGAAGTATATGCACAATTTGTAAGTTTATCATCAGCTGTTTTAAAAGAGAAAATTAACTATTTTCTCCTTCCTGAGAAGAGGATTTATATGTTTAACTTAATGGGAAAGCTCAGATTACCATCCAGCCTTGTAATAGGAAAGGGATACCATGCCAGAGACACTTCAACTCTCTGGATGCTGTTGGCAATAGGTGTCCTTACATTCACGTACCTGTTGCTGTGAATTCAGTGAGATTAGAATAACTGGTTTGATTTAGCCTGAAGAAGGCCAGAGTGCCCTTCAGATACTTAATAAAGAGAAAGTCAAGACCACTGTTCCATGGGACTAAGGTAAGAGATGAGGTATTACTTAAAAGGTTTTCAGGGAAACGGAACTAAAATGTACAAAATTATTACAGAATCTGCACTACTGAATACTTAGGCAAGGACAAATACCTATCTAAGATGGTTTAGTCATAGAATAGTGTGCTGGGGAATTATATGACTTCTAAAGGTCTCTCCTCACCTTTTCCCCTAGCTGTGTTTCTTTAGGTCCCTGTGCTGGGCCTGTAAAAGCCATATGCATTATACCTCTTGCGACGTGAGTTCAGGGAATTCCTTTGCAGCACAGTGTGGGTTATCTCAGTAAGGATAATTAGTCCAGACAAACTACTCTACTAATTTGCATATACAGCTTCCAAAACTGATGTCATGCTTCTTCTGGTGTCCTTGGATGCCATCCACATTCCTTTGCATGTTATATTTTCTTACTATTTGAGCTTCCACCAGTTGCCAGCAGGTAATTGATGTTTCTCTATCCTTCCAAGTTCCCTTCTATACATTACCTCTAATTTTGATCCATTGACTCTAAAGGATTATTAATAAGTATTACACATATTTAAAGGACTTGTAAAAAGTTAAAAAGCAGAGCATTTATGTTAAAGATATTAGCTAGATGAAATATTTTTTACACCTTTTTTAAGTCATTGACAGATATTCAGCACACATAAAAACTCCCTTAAATACATATATTTTGGGTGTTAGAGAAGATATTAAAAAGGCAAAATAAAAAAAAAATCAAAAATCGTGATTTGCATTTAATTTGGGCCTTCATTAAAAAAAAGTGAAGGGGGGAAAGCCTACAGCACTAATTATTTTCATGAACAATGCAATTTGTTTTGTGCTTTTTAGTTCAAGCAGGAGAGAAGTTGATTTACATAAGTTGATGGCACGTGTGTGTATATACACTTCACAAGGCCATTTGCAAGCAAGCAGTTGCATTTACCTGCTAATTGTGAGCTGACAGAGGTTACATGCAGTGTGTAAGTCTAAAATTACTGTATGAAAAAGCTGCTAGAGGCATGTTCTCATTCAATAAACATTCTCCTCTTCTGCATGGATGTTTCTGCGGGTTTTTAGCTTCTTGGATAAGTGTCACTGTTATAATCTTTTAATTAATATTGTGCTGTAGAGTGAAGGCATGAATGGATGCTACTGGCTGTTATTGCCATAGTGCCCAGAAGGATGCTACTGTTTTGCCAAAAATGTTCTGTCACTAATGTGAGGCCTGTTGACAGACTGTTGTTTATATGTGTCAACATGATGCCAAGTCGATTGTTTCACTACAGGAATCCTGGCTTGGCCCCAGTGGCTGTCTGAGGCTTTGTAGACAAAAAGATACTTTTACAGTGGCAGCAAAAGTGAACAGCTTTCTGGACTTTTATCTTGATCTTGGAGTTACTATTCTCCCTTATAGATACTAAAAGGATTAATAATCAGGAAATTTTACATACAACTTGGTACATCATATTTTGTACTTTCTGGACAGAGGAAGGAATTTGAATTTAAGTGGGGTTGTTAAGTGAGTCTAATCTAGTTATTGTACTAGATGTTTAATCATATTACTCAGAATCAAGCATAAAACATTGCAACATGTCTGGAAGTGTGTTTTAGTGCAAGAAGTACCATTTAAAAAATTTGTTTTCTATTTAGTCAGAGCAAATAATAGATTCAGTGTGGGTGGAGAACTGCAGTGCAAATTTCTTAATACGGACTTTGCCTTCTGGGGTCGCTGGATTCCACGCTCAGACTCTGTTCTACACTTCCAGTTTGTGTAGCACATGACAATTAAGAGGCTCCAGTGGTGTAGAAGGAGGAAGCTGGTGCTTTCTATTTCCCTCAAAGAGTTGATGTATTTTTAATAACTCCGTTTGTCTGCTTCAGAGGAAGAGAACTGATTATTGCTCAGTTTGAAGGCTTAATATTTATGTAAATATATTTATTCAGTGGGAGAAATCTTATCTACTATTTGGAAAAGGTTATCTAATGAGTAATCTTTACTATTTCCATCTTGATTCCTTCTCATTGGGTTATCTCAATTTCTCTCAAACTAGCATTACTACTGGAAAAGTGTCTAATTTCTTGCCCAAACCACTGGGATGTTTGTTACAACTAGACTGCCAACTGTCATTTTTGGGCAGAATCCTTAAATACATGGTCCTGTCGTCTAGTCAGAAAAATGTCTCCAAATCTCACATGAAAATGCCAGAAAAATCCATCACAAGGAAGTAGAAATTGTGTGAAAAATACCTCCAGCTTTTGATCATTCTGCCCAAGGCTCACCACATGGTATCCCAAATATTCTTCGGAGATGCAAATTTGGTGTATCTGGTGCTATAAGTCAGTGATAATAATGACAGTTCTGTTGCTCAGAAATGCGATCAATCATATTTACGTGTATCCCAGGCTGAACTACACTACTGGAGAAAAGACTGACATTGTGAAGGACCAAGTCTTTCCAGGTGGGCTTCAAAGTGCCACCTAATAATCAGATCAGCACCACTACTACTCGTAACAAATTGTCAGTGCCAGACCTGCATTTCTCCTCATAAAGGTCAGACTTTGAAATATATTCTTCTGATAAAATATACTTCCTTTGTAACCAACAGACACAATTCAATACTTTGGTCTTTTGCCCCCAGTCTTTAGGGAGTAAAATATTTCTCCTTTAAATCCAATAAGCCGGGCATGTGTGCATCTTTTCTAGCATAGGCAAGTGGTATTTCTTAGAATCTTCTGCCATGTAGGCAAGTCACAAATCTTTCAGCTGTTTCACTACCCACTACACCCTACTTCCTGCCCCTGAGCCCCACCAACAGCATTCCCTGTGGCTTGACACACCTGCCATAATGGAAAACAGAAACTTAAAATGTACTGCAAAGTATTGTTATGAAAGTCAGATAAATTCAAAGCTGACGATCTCATCTAAAACACCTGGCTCCAGGGATCTTCACTGTAGTTTTGGTACTAGCATATTTCTGGTTTTCTCCATCATATTTGGAGGCAGAAGAGTTACTACAGTGAAGGATTTATCTGTCTTCAACGTACCAAGGTTCAAGCAGAAGATGAGAGTTTTAGTGATAAATCCATACACAATAAAGGCAGACTGACTGGTTTTACCTTCCGTCCTCTCAGAATTTTGGCTACAGATATTTTGGTTGCACCTATTTAAAAAAGAGTGAAGGGAGCAATATATAGCCTTTATGTCCTTTGTATAGCTTGATTAGTACTCTTTTTTCCAATTTTTTTTAATGCTTCCTTTTTCCTTTATTTAGATTTTTTAAAACCAAGAGCTTTGTTTTAAGGCTCTAAGAAGGCTTTAAGGAAATGAATCTCTCTTTTTTCTTTTTTTTCTACTTAAATTGTAGTTGCGGAATTCTAAATTATGTATCTGGTAGAGTGTATGTAGTGAGAAAAGAGCAAATGCCAAATGAAGCCAATGACAGTTTTAAAATTCATGAAAAATCCAAGCTAAAATGAGAAGCATGAACACTATAAATCATTACTTCCTTGCCTCACAGCCAGCTAATTCAAGAATCCGCATCAGTTTTATTTTGCCAGTTGTGTAATCTTACACAGGCATTGAATTTTGGGAATCCAGCTAGCTGCTGAGGAGTTCGGTTCTGCCCACCCCACCTGTACACAGAATCTTCTTCTAAGAGGTAAGGTATAAAAAGATTTTATTTTTCCCTAGGTCACTTCTGAGTCGCTGGGAGACGGCGCTTGCTTGTCTGCGCACGCTGAAACTGGTCAGCCTTCTCTTGGCTTACCCCATTAGACAGGGATGTGGTCTCACAGGAACTGGAGATCTGTTATCTCATTTCCAGATGCATTGTAGGTAGATCAGATGGGTTTTCTAGCCTCTTTAGGGGATGAAAATATATGGATATCACATATCACCAAGTTTTCCTTCTCACCGTGACAATGTGACTTTTGCAGATAGCCTGCTGTTCCTAACACATCTCAAAGAGGAGGTGTTTCAGTCTTCAGAGTGAGAAAGAGTTGCCTTTGACTCATCACTGGCTTTTGACAGTTTTGCTGAACTAGGGCCAATAGTTCCCTATTTTCTACTTGCTTAAAATCACAACATATCAAATCGCATTTGTGTGAATAACATGCTTTGGAATGCTTATTAGCAACAACTAAAATTTAATGGTGTAGTTAATTTAGTTAATGTTTAAAGTTATTTTCCAGTCAAAGGATTTCTCTCTTAACCAATAGCAAGCAGTTCTGCTTTGCTAGGTAATTTTAGACTATTTATAGATATTATTGTTTTTATTATTTTTGTGCTAGACATCAAATAGATCTAAATAGGCACACAGCGCACAAATATCATACCATCTAGGTAATCAGTCTTGCAAGGATTTCTTATTTAGTCAGACCCCTTAGTCCAAGTGTAGATATTTAGCACATTAAGGAATAGCTTTTCTCGGACCGCATGTTTGGCTCGATATTTTGAGATACATTTCACACTGAGATTGCAATCTTTATCTTGAGCAAATGGAGATCTAATTAAAAATATATTAACTTGTCTTTCAGCTAGCCTAGTTTAACCAATTTCTGAAAGTCAACAGCTATTCAGTTTCTTATATCTTAATGGTGGTCTATTACCCTTGATTCATGCAGCTTCCACAGAAATTAATAGGAATTGCTTATACCAAAGAAATTAATTCATATCCCTTTTCTTCTGTGCTAGCATGATTTTACAAAAATGGAGCAGCTGAAATTAGTGAAATACTGCAATTCCTCTATTTTTTTTTTTCTGATTTGGTTTAGACTTTGAATTGAAGATTTTATTCGTCATTTCTATAGAGTTATTTTATGGCTCCCATTTCTCCCAAATGACTACAAGCCGGAGCTAATGTAGACATTCGCATTTGCTGTAAGTTTTTAAAGCTTCTAGTAGCAGCTCCTTTTCTCAGTTCTCGATGGGAAGGACCCATGAATATAAGTCACCTAACAAAAACTGAGGAGACTGGATGCATAACGAGGTGGTTATGTAAATCCCTCTTCCACTACAATCTGGTCATGGCTATAGACTGTAGTCTGTCTTCTCTAATTAAGAGAAGAGTGCTCTAATATAAAGCTGATTGAGCTGCCATTTACACTTCAGTCTGTCACAACTCTAAGAGGGCACCTTTATCCAGAGAAAATAACCTGGAGCACCATTTGCAGGTGAAATAAGGTAGACCAGGTAGGAGGGCCAGTCCTGCCCACACCTGAAGCTCTGTGGCAGATTTAAAGCTTTATGCAGGTGCTGCTGATCTGCATTAGACATCTGGTTGTTACCTTTCTTTGGTGGGCATTTTTGGGTATTTATTATTTTCTCACTTAGCTGTTTGTTTAGGTTATCAGAATGGAAAAAGTATTCCTAGGAAGTTCTATGAATGACAGAATTCATAGTCTTTTTTCTGTGACTAGGTATAATTCCTAAGTGTAATTCTGGAAGTAGATGCGTACTCTGGGAAATAAGAAAATAGTCTTGTACCTTAGCATTTCAGTGCCGTTGAGTAAGAATTTTCTTCTATGTGTTCCTTAAATGAAATATGCTTCACCTCAGAATACTGCTTGACAGATAAATATTTATTTGCAATAGTTCCAACAGCTCTGCATGTTGCCATTTTAACAATAACAATATTGGCATCAGAGCTTAGCTGGCAAATATGTTAATAGTGCAGAAATTAAAATGTGAAACATCCAGTTCTTAAACAGGTATATGTAAGTACTCTATAAGGGCTTTAAAAATATTTTGCACAAATTTCTCAGGCACATTTGGGACTGTTTTTTAAGACTCCCTTTCCTATTTTTCCTGTACAATTACTGCTGTAATTGTGCTTAAGTGGATTGTAGGGTTCTTTGGTTTACGGAGTAGAAGGGGCCAACAGCTGCTCTTTCCTATAACGTTCATCATTCACATTAAAAACTCCCTAAAAAGTGCATTTATTTGTCTACTCATAAATTACTTGTTTTAAAAGCTACTATTTTTTCCCTCAGAAACACTTCTAGAATCTAATATAAATACTCACTAGCTCTTACTGTGTTTTCTTTTCCTCTTATAAAAAATAATTTGCACAGTGGTTACACATGACTTTTTCTCATTTATTCTAAATTGAGCATGTATTTCATTCATTTTACCCATAGGTAAGGGCATACTTTCATTTTATTTAATAAATATTATCTGTATCTGGCATTTAGAAGTTTGGTAATATTTAAATGCCATGTTACAGTAAAGTGTTAAACAGGAGGAAGTTAAAAACATGTATTTGATAGAATCCATCACCTATTTTAAGCAGAATCCAACCAGAAATTTCTCTGAGAGCATGGAATAAACATTGGTTGTACCCTGAGCCATCTTGCTGTGGAAAAGCCATCTGGCGCTTAAAAGCAAAGTTTATTTTAGGAATAAACTAGTAAACAGGAGAAGTCCTGAAGATTGATATTCTGAAGGTGGTACAAGCAATTATAGTTCATTCAGAAGCTACAAATCCACCACCCTGACTCTGCAAACATTGTAGAAAGCCACTAGAGCAATGAAATGGAAAAGTGAAGCTTGAAAGATTCATCTCCCCAAGGAGAAGAATGAATTCAGGCCAAGTAAGAGAAATAGGAGATGCCAATATATTTTGAATTATTCCTAATGGTTGTAGATCTTTAAAAAGTTAACTCAGCAGTCAAGAATATAGATGAGCTGGAATCCAAGTTGCACATGCAAACCTAGTTGCTGCTTCTTTTAGAAACCTCTGCATAGCACATGAAATGCACAGGATAAAATGGTGAGGTCTTTGAGGTAAGATTTTTGAAATATGTCATACAAATCTTCCTCAGTGCAGTCGGAATATAATGGGTCTTTCTGGTAATTTTTCTCCATTTTTCAGTATTTTATTTTTCCTCTAAACCCAGCGCAGTGAATAGAATCTGTACTCACTTTTAGTGGAACAGTAAAAGCAGAATAAGGCTATTGTATATCCAGTCCTGTATTGCTGTAACTTGACTTAGTCATTTAAAGACAGTGTGTTCTCTCACCCATCCCTGAGGGAACATGGATGAGCATTTTATTTTGGAAGGTTGCTTTTGTGTTTATTTTCAATTTGCATATTCCTGTATGTGTTAAGAAAGCAAGGTCACAGGAGTTAACCCTGTATGGAGTATGGAAACAGGAAGGCAAAGCGGGTGATGAGCAACATTTTCCTCCTCCATACGGATTGGTGGCAGATTTGGGAGTGTTACTTTCATGAATCTCTAAAACTTCTACACATACTTTTGTCCTCCACAGCCCATTTCAAGTAGAGCAGTGGGATACTGGGAACTTGGCAAGTATAGGCAGAGGTCCAACAATACCTTGTGCAGTTTGGAAACAGGTTACAAACAACACACTTGGACCCATTCTGGCCTGCCTCTTTGCCAACAATTGGAAGTGTAAGCAGTGGAGTTTGAGAGTCACAGGGGAAGGGATGGGGCATAGAGGGAGGAAGGGACAGGAAGGGAGAGAACAGCATGTAATATATGAAAAGGGCTAGGACAAAAGGAAGGGAATTGAAAGAGAGAGATGGAAGAATGCACACACACTAACATGGAGGAGGAAAAAAGACAGCTGAAATAAAATTGAACACTACATGAATTCTTCTAACTTCTCCTTAGTGGCACCTTTTCTCCTGTATGAACAGCATTTAACAAGAATTAATACTGAAATCAATAGGGATTACTTGCAGAGTCAGGTACTACTCATTGTGACTAATGATGGCAGAATCAGGTCTTGATTTCTAAAATGAAAAGCAAGATGAATGTGAAAAATGAAAATATATCACTTGGGCTATGCAGCAAGGGGATCTCAGAAGTCCATGTAGGCTGCACAACTCCACTCATCATCATATTCCTTATTAAATGAGAGTCTGTGTTACATTCCACTTTTAGCTACGATTATTTTAGATGGTTGCAGGATCTCTATGTATGTGCTTAGCTTTTCTTGTAATACAGGGAAAGCTGAGGTGTCTCAAAATTTCTAAGAAAGTTGGTGAAAGTTGACATCTTGAAAAACTTAAAACTTTAAATTGTTAATTTGGGGTTTTTTGGTTTGGGATTTTTTAAATCTTCTGTCAATGATACACAGTCATACTTTTCCTAGCTGTATTTTCTGTGTCGGGATAACCCTGAAAGAGCAAACAAAGACAGGTGAATTATCAATTCATTTTTGATGCTACTTATGAATAATTATAGAAATATTGCCTGGACTTTTGGCATGAAGATTTTGAGTTTTTACCACAATTTTCTGTAGTTTGTTGCTGTATTGTTTTGTTATGTATTCAGTGATTGTGGTAGAATGTAAATGCATTTGAAGACTTGTTTCTTACTTTATGTCTAAAATATTTCTAACGTGTCATATTCTGACTTGAACTTTCACCAATTTCTCACAAAAACAATTCCTCTCAGTGAAGTAATAATGGTGTATGACTTATATGGTACACAGAAGACACTAGTATGCTGGTATGCCTGCATTAACCTATTAGTTTGTGCAGTAGATGTGCTTTTGAAGAAAAACATCCCCACATACTGCAATTTTATGTGAAACTAAAGGAAAGGACACTCTCTGGGAGCACACCTAGTCCACAGCAGCTGGTCCATAGCACCACACTAAAACTAGCCCACTTTAACCACCACCCAAAAATGTGTATAATGTGAATGCTGGATCCTCAGCCCCAGCTGTTTAGTCTAAAGATCCACTCCCACTGGGCAGATTTACTTGATAATGGTGATGTGTACAGCAAAAAACAAAAGGGAGAAAATACTCAAAAACCTGCTGTTCCCAGCAACAGGATCAGTTTAACTTCAGAGAAGATTCATGGAAGATTTCTCTAGAATATAGCAGAATATTATAATATCCAATAGAGTTTCAGAAAGTCTGCTATCTTTGCCTCAGAATCCCTTAGGATGGTTCAAAAGCCTGTAGGAAGTATATAATTTTCTCAAATTATGTAAATTATTTCGGAGTAATTTCTATAGGAAATAACTAGTGGTATCCTTATTAAATCCTTCAGGACTTTTCCATAAGGGAGGGATTTCTGTACTTTGGAGATGAAGCTATAGCATTTTATTAACTCTGCTGAGTTTATGCACCTAATACTTAAGCAGATTAATAATGTGTGTGGCAGAGATCTTGGGGCAACTTCACAGGGCCAGTAAGAATAATAGTTAGCTGGTAATACAGCCACAGCATTGAGGCTTTAATTATGAGTCATTTATTACACTAAAAGGTACAAAGAGTGTTTGCAATTATACTAGTTCTTAACCACAATGACATTTTCATTTTATTGCTTTTGTCCTATATTTGGGTTCTGGATCAAAACATAGTAGAAAAAACCTTGTAGACTGACCAGTTCAGCGCTCAGATCTTCAACTGTTTATTTTGAAATCCTTGAAATAATGTGAAGAACTTGCAGGAGAATTAAGAATGCAAATTATCCACTGGTATATACATTAGAGTGTTTCATTGTGTCCTTAGAAAATTTATTTCTCTATTGTTCTTGGGGGTCAAAAACAAGCCCTAAAACCCAGTCACTTTCTTACTACCTGTTACATTGGCTCCCTAATGTCTAGTTATTTGGGGACATCTGCCTGAAAAACTCCATTTGTCTGCTTCCACATGCAAACTGAAGTGTGCATTGGGGTTTAAATATTAGAATGGCTTTTCCGCTTGGATATGGCACCTGATAGCAGCATGAAATGTTGAGCAAGCACTGGATACTTAATACTTTTCATTTAATGAACTGTTTCTTTATTATTTTGCAAAGCCTGCATAAGACGTTTTCATGGTTTAAAAAGTGCATTGCATCCTACTTCATAGGAAGGGGTCCTCATTTAGATTAACCTGTGACTTCAACAGCAGGTGGTAGAAAGAACCAACTACTTCAATTACTGCTTTTGCGCATGACTTTCATGTGTTACTAAGATTATCAGAGGAACCTGATTACATCCCCTTAGACACTATTGTTGGCACAATGATTAAGCTGTTATTTTTTTCCTTTTTTTTTTTTCCTTTCTTTTTTAGACTGGAAACCTAAAGAGCTTTTTGGCATGAAGCAAAAGCACTGTGTATAGAGATCAGTAAGATAGTGAGTATCATTGCCCTGTAGCTTATCTCCACATATACAGCTCCCTGGTGGATCCCTATGATAAACATTATTGGAACAATTAGCTGCTGCTGACATAGAATCCAGACACAATGGCAATGGCCAGCAGCACCGAGCCAAATATCATGAAGCCAAAACCCATAAAAAAGCAACACCAAGCTACTCTCTCCATTCAACTGCTGTCATAAAACCCTCCCAGTGCTATGTTTGCATAGCTGGCTTCACCGATATGGCACCAAAATACAAAAGGAGAAGCTGCAGCACTCGTCTTTGTTTAGCTGAAATTACAAGTCATTGAATTAGTATGTCATCTTTATTGTGCTGTCATGCAGCGGAGGTGAGGAAGGCTCCTGGTAATGGATGGAAGAGTTTGATGGCCTAAAAGACAGGCTCACAGATGGCTGTCGATATAAAACAGTTTTAAAAAAAAAAGGGAGGGGAAAAAAAGGCTGAACAGAATAGGTCTCTCCTGATTTGAGTAGCTTTAACTAACAATATTTATGTGAGGCTGATCTTGGAGGAGTCTAGGGCTAGAAGGTGAACCAAGAGTTTTTCTAAAGATTAGGACTCAGAAGTGCATGCTAAGCCATTTAAAAAAATTTAAATATCAGTGAGGCAGCATGACCTGAAAGGTGAAGCAGGAAAGGTCTTGCTCGGAGGAAGCTGTTGCCGCTACCCTTGTGCAGGGGAAGGTACCCTTGTGTGATTCTGCAGCAGCAGCAAAATTCTCATCAGCAGAATCAATGGAGATGCAAAGCAAACTCAGGATAAGAAGAAATTATTTGTACATTTTAGGGAGCACTGTGATAGTCTCTTTCCTTCTTTGTTTAAACAGAAGGTAGGAAAAAGACATTGCTAATCAAAAGTTGCTGTTAGGATCTGAGATTAATGCTGACTTGTGCACAAACTCTCTCTTTTCACCTGAAACACAAAACCACTTCTTACCTGGTGCATAATTCCATGCAATTTTCTCTAACTGATGTTACAGTCACATCTAAAAGAAACTATTCACTGAGTCCCTTTATAAATTAGTCTTGTTGGTCTAGTTTTGTCAAAACAATTTCTTTTAGCCAGCTCAGTCTTTTCAAGAAACATGAAGACTGTTCAGACCCCTTGCTGAAGTTGTCTAGCATCTTCATTACAAGATTGCCAGTATCTTGAACTAAAGACTGCTACTGTCTGCTCCTTCCCTTCCCCCCACCAATTTCCTTGCCACCTCTTAGCACTGTAGTCTGAGTGGTGGTAATTAAGGTTAGTCTGAGAGCTGTGGAGTGATCTCTTACTGGTCAGGACTGTTTGTCTGATTTCGGTAAAACCTGTTCAGAGAGAAAGTACCACAGGAAGGAGCTACCAAAGACCAGTGGGGTGCTGCCCCACTTGAGTTCAGGCTTGGATATAAGAGAAGGGACCCCAGAGCACTCTTACAACTTCCCCCTGCACCACATTTTGCTGTTTTCTATTTGGGCGCTTTCTCCAAGGTGCATGTTATTTTTATATTGCCCAAAGTAACATAATGGTGGGTCATAGCCTCAGAAGTGGTGATGTACATCTAGCGGTGGCGGTGGTAGCGTTTCTAGAAATTTCTAAAATTTCAGGGTGCTGCATTTCTGTAGCCTTTTCTTCACCCTACCGTATCCAGGGCTTTGTTCCCAGAAGCAGGCTGAAATACTTTGTAAACAAGCACCCCTGTGTGCTGTTGTTTCCTGCTTCCTCCTTGGGACAGTTGAAGGCCACCAAGGCCTGTCCTCCAAGCTCTCCTTAGAAAGGTGAGCAGATGTAAGAGCTGTGCAGGAGGGGAACATGAGACAGGCAGTGCACTATGGAGGCATTTGTGATACATCATGACACAATAGGAAAACATATTCTGATAATAACTGCCTTACATGGGGTTTGAATGTAGGAGAAAATGGTTTTGGTTCCAAGCTACCCTTAATAAATCTATATCTCCGGGATGGAAAAATGAGTAATTTGGAAACTACCTTGATACTTTATGAAATTTTTGAATATTGTGTTTTGTACAACAGTGCAGAAGTCAAAATTAGTGATTGCATAAAGTCTGATAAATGTCTATTTAACTCCAGCCAAACACAAGGATTTTCAAGCATTTGGTTTATCATGTTTCATTTTAAAGTTTTTTTTTTTCCTTAGTGTGCAGCACACTCAGATTTCAAGGCATTTGCATGTGTGCTATTGAAATGCTATCACAGATCACCTAATAGAATTTTATTTTTTGCTCTGTCCAACCAAACAAAATCTAAAACAAGACATGAAGCAAATGAAGAAGGAGACTCTTGTTTTTAATTCTCTAATTTCTTTTAATTTATTATGGAGTTTAATGTATCTACCAAAAAGTACTCTGCATTAAACAATCTGGAATTAAGACATATGGATGTCATCTATAAAAATTCCTTGGAGATATAGTCTTCTGTTCCAATTGAGAAATCCATCCAATATCAACGACCTTTCCATTTAGGGAATACTTAATGTGGTTAACTAGATATGATATACTTTGGGAATGCTTTTTATTGCATACATTTGAATTAAGAGATACACCTTGTAGGGAGAAAATGATGAAACAGCACTCTATTGAGGGTTAAAGATGAACGATGGCCTTTAAGACATTTGTTTTGGTTAAACACAAAGTAAGAGGCACTGTCATATTCAGGCCCAGAGTGTTATTAAGGCATAAGAGATGAGGACTGAATTCAGCCTCACTTAAATCAATGGGAATTTTGCCTGCTATTGCTGCAGCTGAATTTGAATCATTATGGTTAAATGGGCTCTTTTTTAATCATAAAATGCTTTGAGTCATAACAATATGTATTAATCCTTCTCATTAATTCTCAGGGGCTTGTGTACCAGGCCACTGTAGATGGTGTAGCCCTTTTGGAAAACAAAGAAAAGCTGAGTGCCTTTTCAGAATAGATTTTAAACATACTCAGGTCTTTGTTTTATTTGCTACTATAAACAGTGAGAAGGTATATTGCAGCTATATCACAGAAGTTTTTGAGTTTTCTGAATTTTATATTTCTTTTGTTCATTTTGCTATTTTTTATTTGCCTATAGCTTTGTGGGAGTATTTGGAATATCACCTGTGGGACAGCTGAAGCAAACAATTTTTCTGAGTGTCTGCCTTTTCATCAGTCAAATTTTTGTGTAATTAGATCTCTTTTGGTAGCTACCTATATCAATAAATAGAGATGCCTGGAGTTGTGAATGGGATGAATCCGTTTGCATATAGTTAACTGCCTCAATGCATTAGCTTTTCTGCATTCGTTCTTGCCTCCCCTCCAATTCTGACATCTTTCTCCTACAGTATTAATATTACATTTCCTTTGTAGTTCTACTCTCTTGGCTCTCTCTTCTCTTGGCTATGCTTTAATTCTCTTAAAACCTTTGCCCTTGACTTTGCTACCTGCCTTACTGGGGAGAAACACTCTGCTGGGACAGACTGTCAGTGATGTATGTAAAGCCCTCATTTATGCCTCCTTTTAAGATAAGCCCCAAATACGTGGATTGGCACTAGATACCAATTAAAAACCTAAAAAAATACTGAATCCAGAAGTGACTTGCTGTTAATGACTCAGTTTGCTACTAAGAAATGCCTCCTTCCAAACAATATTTCTGCTACCGAAATTGTACTGTCATCATGCTGCTGTTAGATTCAAACTTCCCTTTAAGCACTCTTTATCTCAATAAAAACTTACATTTTAAACATTATCGCTTATATTTATATGTGGCTCTAGGAAGTAATGGACTAGTCTAAGAAAACACCTTTTTCTTTTATTTGGTAGTGATGTGTGGGTTTTCTTAACAAATTAAAAAATTAATAAAATTAAAAGATCTAGTTACTTAAATATAATTGTATCATTCAATAAGATAATACAGAGCTAATGTTTTTAGAACTTTGTTCATATAACACACTTATAGATTCACTTAACAGATCTTGTTTACATCATCCAAAGTCTGATTAGACAGCTTTATCCAGTATCCTGTGCTTCTTTTTTTTCTTTTGCTGGATTTTATTCTTACCACTGAAACTACTCCTAAGAAGGCTTTTGAAATTATTTGCCTATTGGAATGCACTGTGAAATTTATTGTTTTTTCTCCTTGAGATCAGCTGAACGCCAGTTTTTATGGGTTAGAAGAGTTTATCTATTAAGATGACCTTGAATTTTACAAAGGATTCAGTTTTTATTCAATAATTCCTTAAATTATATATATTTTTAGTGGCATTTAATGCTTAAATTTTACTGCTGTTCTGTACCCTTCATGCATCTGGAATTTTTCCAGGACTTGCAATGCAGAGCACTGTTTGTTCCCATCTGGCTGCTTCTACCTGAAGATGGTCATGCACTAGGGACTGATTCTGGGAGCACAGACACTTCTGCACTGTATTTTTGAACAGGAGCCAGACATTTCCCTGCTAAATTCTGAACTTGGAGTTGGCAGTTCCAGGATATGGGGTTTTTATAGTGATGATGACATGATCCAACAAATTAGCTGTCTGATACATACCAGACTTAAAATATTTAGGTTTAATGCAGTATGCTTGGATTTCAGCCTAAACTTTGTGCCCATTTCCAGAACTGGGATCTGCCCTCAAGATTTATCACCCACTACAGCTATGTTAAGCTTCCATCACTAAGTTTGTTTGAAAGAACACCCACATTTTTTGTCAACTCAACAGTTTCTGCCTGTATAATAGTGAGATATATATATATATATATATATATATATATATATATATACACACATACACACACACATATATATATATGTTTTTCCAGCTTTATTTACCTTTCCCTGTGTCTTTAAGAAAATGTTAGCGGAGCAAAACTTGTGCTAAATCAGGCTATATCTTGCAGTATGTGAGCAGATGACATAGATGTCCAAGGATGTGATGGGGATCAGCTCACACACTTTTCAGCTGAGCATATGTGTAAAAACAAAAACAAACCTTACTTTTTTTCTTAGAAAGCACTACGTATTTCAGGCAGTTAGGCAGTAACAGATGTTGGAGACTCAGTAGGAAGCTAGATGTATGCTGGGATGTCACTCAACTCCCTTTAACAAGCTGCTGTGTTGGAGAACCAGTCTCCATATAGGCTCTGCTTAGTGTCTCAGAAATAAGATGACACTAAAATAACCAGCTTCCCATGAATACCAAGTCTCTCTTTTAAAAAATATACTGCTTGGGAGCTATGAGGAGAGGAAGGGGTGGGTGTGTGGGTGGGTGGGGGAGTGTGTGTGTATAAAACTTTGCCTGCAAAGGTATTGCATGAGAGAAAGACTTTGTTATAATTGCAGTAACTTTAATTTTGGATAGTGGCAGTATTATGTTTGTTATAGAAGTATTTCATTGGGAATTGTTATGAAATATGATCCCTCTGCACTTCTGATTGACATAGCTTCAGGTAACGTGCTGTGCCATGTCAATAAAAATCTACCTAGCATTAAATAACTGCATTTGAAGATAGATATTCTCCATATTTGAGAAGGCAGTACAAGCATATTCATTCACTGTAAGACTAGACAAACACACACCACTGAGTTCTGGTGCAGGAATAAAGCAACAATTACAACAAAGTACTGTACCAATTACAGATACTGCAAATATAATATTAAACTGGGCTGGATGACATGGTATAAGCTAGGCCAAAGAAAAGAGGCTGCATATGGCATGAACAAATCTTGTTGTCTATACAAAAGATGTTTTCATGGCTGGTATGGTAATGAGTAAGGTCATATCTGGACACATCAAAGCACCCTCAAGAGTATAATTGACAGATATCTATCTAGCTTTAAGAGACCGAGAATGGTGACGCTGGGGACTCAGAGACATCTGAGTACTGAGGGTCGTACAAGGACTTTGTCAGTTGAGAGAGATGCAGAACTCTGGAAATCCAAGCAAGGAATTTTACGATTTTCTTTCAGTGACTTCAATTGTTTGGACCTATCTCTGCCACTGGGGAGTCTGGGATAGGTGTTTTTGAACAGTTTAGCTTTGATTTGGCAGTGGTATTTTCTTGTTTTTCAAATAAACATTGATTTCTTGAAGACCCTTTTGGATCTTAAGGCTGTTTGGGGGAATATTTACTACAGTCTTGTCCTTGGGACAAGGGAAGCAAACTTCTTACCTTAGGCAAAAGATAGAAGAGAGGGCTGACCGTACCTGACCTGGGGCGCTTTGTCACAGGTGCTGGAGGTGTCACCAGAAGGCTGACTGAAGTCAGTGACAAGCAAGAGGATGGCTGGGGAACCACAAGGGATGACAAGATTAGGGATCTTGTAGTTAACAGTCACAGACCTCTTCCCTTAGTAATCACAAAGGCATTAGCAGTCCTGGTGTGGGACGATGAAAAAAGACACTAATATCTTGTTGGGATGAGAGAGATGCTTTTTTCTGCAAACCAGTATAATCCCTGATGCAGCCAGATAACTTGCAGTGCACAAATGATTTGTCCTTTTTGTATCCCCTCCCCCCTCCTCCACTTGCCAATATTTTAAGATATTTCCAAAAGTAATGGGGAGTGGGTGTTGGAGAGTTGTATTTGCTTTATAGTCAGCTTTACATATAACAAATGAGCATTCCATTTCTCCTGGGAAATAAGTAAATTGTATTGAAATTGAAACAGTGGCAGAAAAGAAGTAAGTGGTTTGACTTGAACCACAGAGGGAGATTACAAGAGAACAGAGATTAAAATGCAGAAACC
>VXBQ01009065.1:253121-372067 GCA_013400175.1 Phainopepla nitens | reverse complement strand
CTCTTCCTCTTTCTCTTCCTCTTCCTCTTCCTCTTCCTCTTCCTCTTCCTCTTCCTCTTTCTCTTTCTTATCCTCCTTTTTCCATATTGGCCGCTGTTTGCTTCTTCCTCATTCTTTTAAACATAGAAGTGTACTTTTCTGTATGCTTTTAATTGGTCATATATAGCAAACTAACTAATTCATGTTAAAATTTTTATTTTCCAAAGCATTTCCTTAATTTCCTGCAGGTACAAAGGTGTTCTTAATCCTAAACTAGACTTTAGAACGAACAGATGTTTCGGGTTTTTTCCAACCAGTTAAGCAATTAAGCAGACTTTACTTTCATTCTCTTACTTGGGCTGTCTGGGCTATGTGGGCATGTCCCTCCACATTACCTACTGCATTTCCTCAGAGCATATGTTTTTCACAAGAATTCTTTGAACCAGAGGAAAAAACTCAGGGTTCCTCTGCATAGGAGATACTCTATGGTAAGTAATATACCTGGGAACTTTGAAAACCAGGCAATGAAGATATATATGTGTGACTCAGAAGCATTCAAAAAAAATTATCAAAAGCACATAAATAAAAAACTTGAAGATATTATACACCTGCTACTCAGTGTAAAAGTATCAAGAAAAAAAGACCTACCTTTTGCAAAGGCAAGTATTTTCAAATATGTGTGCAACAAGTGCAGGTAGAAATGCATTCAATAAATAGCAAGATTTGTGGTTGCTCGTCTTTCTATCACTTTCAAAGTTCACCACAAACAGTATACAGATATTCATACTTGCGTCTATGTTTCTCCTTGTTTACCATAGCATTTTTTACATATTTGTGTCTTCTCTGGGCCCTTATTGGAAGCATCTTTTTTCTTTCTGAAATAAAAATGTAGCATGGGCCAGGTAACACCAGTTTTGGTTCTGAAAGCATCTTTTTTTTCTTACTGTCTACTTTTCTATTCATTCTCACATGTGAACACTGGCGACCCACTATTGTTTTAGCACTGATCACTTTAAAGATAACCACATCCCTTGTTATTTCTGCTGAGCAAGTGTTTTAAGAGCACTATAGGACTGAGATACAGATACAACAGAAGCCATACACAGAACAGAAAAATCACAATGTGCTTAAAATTGAGAGCAAAGGGTGAGGAAAGAGACAGGAGGAGACCAGACAAAAGCTCAAAGGAAGAAATCAAAATAGAGGGTTTAGGCACTTTTGCTTGTTATGGTGCTAAATTTTGCTTTTCAGGATACTTTCTAAGTATCTTTTGGGTGAATATTTGAATGAAAACTGTTAAAGGAATGTATGGTACTGAAGTTAAACTCCAGTTCATTGGCTTAGATAGTTTTTGCATAATTTTAAACTTCCAAATAAAAGGGGATTTATCTTTTTCAAAGAGAAGTGATTCTTTTCTAAGGTATTGATCATGTCTCATAATTAGTGTTCATTATTGTGTCCTTTTTTCTCTACGGCTGTCCTGAAAAATATGGTTTCTAGGGCCCTAAATCCATAAGCAAGATTGCATTCATTTGATTAAGAAAAGACAAAATCTTCAAGATCACTATAAATTTCGACTAAACTTTAGAAATCTAGTAATATAGAATTTTTGTCTTTAAAAAAAGGCAGCAAAACCAGTTTACTGCAGGTGTAGTATGAATTCTGTGAGAGATGGAAGATGGGTTTGTCTGTCTATCTCTAGTGTAACATCTTCTATATCTAAGAGTCTCATCTTTCAATTTCGCATACATATTTAGGAAAAGTATGCAAATTTACATGAAAATTCCCTGGAGTATTGCATGGACAAATCTTGCCCATTAATGGACTCATAATGTCTATTCTCACATGAAAGATATAAAGGATATTGTTCACAAGTACTGAAATGGGAACAATTCCATTAGAAATACATGTAGTACACTGAAACTAAGCAGGGACTGCATTCATGTATGAACACAATGTACATTTATCGTAACAATTTTGTATAAAAGGGAGATCTATTTGCATTCACATTCTCTGCAGAGGTATGAAAATTACTTATACAGTGAATTTGGGCCCACAATTAGAGGAAATTTCTTGGGTTTAAAGAATTTTCTGGTTTTTAAGGATTAGATGGCTGTTGATAACAAAATTTTATCACATCGGTGAAAATGGGAGTGTACGAGGGTATGGGAGAAAGACAGATAAAGGAGATTTAATGCTGAAACAAATGAGCCTTTCCTTCATCACATCTTTCCCTTATTTATCATCTCCTCCTTAGAACTTTTAATCATTAAAAGGATCATTGTTAAATGTTACCCTGCTCTCCTCGCTTGATTATCCTGCTACTTATAAAAATAACATCTCGGTTATTTTACTTTCTGGTTAGGAGGACTTAGGTTTTGGTACAGATAATTAGGTGTATCTATCAATTCAAATAATTCAGATTTTAATTTATCATGAAGGAGAGGCTGAACTGAAATATGAAACCAGATTGCTGAAAAAACATAATAATTAGAAATTTCAGGGTTTTTAGCTTGTTTCTACCGCCCCATAATACTGTCAGTCTTAAAAAAAACCCAATGCAAACAAACCTGCCTGTTTTATTATTTTTCAGTGGTAAAATATTAGGATCGAACAGATATTTTTGCATCACTTAGGATATGCTGTTTACTCTTAGGCCAACACTTTGCCAGACAGACTTTTTTCCTTTCCCCCAAACAACAGAAGGTACAAACTTCACATGGGTTTTCAGCTATAAAGGAGGGTCTTTCTGTACAAATAATTAAATTCTGAATATTGTATTAGACATAGTTTTCCTTCAGACCCATTTCAGCAATACCTGAAGTTTGATCTGGGAAAGAACAGCTGAGTAGGCATTCAGAGACCTGAAAGTTCTAAACAGAGGAAGTAAAATGAGCAAATCTCCAAAACTGCTAACGAATTACTATGAGTAAAAGCAAAATTTGTATTTGATGTAGCACCAAATTCACTGCTTTAGTAACATACTTTTGTAGTCCTCCAAAGCTCCTACATTGTCTTAAATATTATTGACTAACACAGAGTTACACAGGAATCCTGACACTGTGTCAGGGCTCAGTGACCACCTCTACAGCCTCAACACTCTTCAGTGGCAGTCAAATAAGACTTAGATGTATACTGACTTTTCAAGCTCAAAATCTTGAACATAAAAAGAACAGTTTGGTGATTTTTGGGATTTTTTGGGTCTTCTATTGGGATTATATTTTCTCAGATAGTTTTAAACAATATTACATCTCATTCAGATTCTACCAAAAGTTTATGTTCTACCTCTTCTATTCTTCAAAGCTGAAAAAGATTCTGCTTTCTCTGGGACCTACAGAGGAAGATGTATGATAATGTAGAATAGAAGCAACACCTCTGAGAGGAAGAGGCCAAGTTACGTGTGATTCCTGTAGAATTGGAGTATATCCTGTGGATCTATACTTTGCTGTGCACAATCTTTCTAGAGCCAGGATGCCTTGTATTAGGTTGCAATCTTATAGATTTACTTCTTATGGCCAAGAGGAGACCTATGCAAATAAATATGAAAAACCAGATTTTTCAAGTAAGAAGTGTTTCTCGCCAGATCAAACATCAATACACCCACTAAAATACACCTCTTAATTCATAAGAAATTTTAAAAAAATATATAAGGAAATTATGATGCAAGCAGCAAAAATAAAATTTGAATGCTGGATAACATTTTAATTCTTCTCCCCCTTTTAACTGCTTTGCTTAAGACTTAAGATCATGAAAGTATAATACTAAAAGGTCCTTCAATAAATAGAAACAAATGAGCTTTTCCCTAGCACGGAATTACTTAAAATCAGTCCTTCTTGTGAAGCTAATCCCCCGACAGATAAGACTGTGAATTCCCCCCCTCCCCTTCCTACACGCTCACAGATGGGTTGCAACAGAAAGATGACAAATGAGTTGTGTTTGGCTGGATTAATGGGTATTATCATGTTAATGGATGTTTATGGTGCAGTTTGGGAGGTTCACGTGGTTTTCAAAAAGTGTTGGTGTTCTGGGGAGCTGCAGCCTGTGCATGTGTGAGTGTGTGTATGCATTATTAGCCACCTTTTTACGCATATTGTACATTTTTGGTCTCCTTAATGGGTCACAGCTAAACTGAGTGTGGAAGTGTTGGCCTTATGCTCAGATCTTTCACCACGCCATCAAGAGTGACATGCGAAATACAAGTGTCTGAGACTTGACTTTCCACAGTCCCTGTGAATGCAGGTGCCTCATAATCCTGGGTCTGCTTTGCTGCAATCAGTTTTAAAATCTGACATATTGATCAGGAGTTTAGCCTGAGTAACTACTGCACATCTATCAACTCTGGCTGCGAATGTCAGGTCAAATTTGTTGGCAAGGTGGTCTTACAGCCAAACAGGGCAATTCCTGCCACCCACATGAGCTGATGCTCTGGGCCTCATTTGGCAAGGGTGGTATTTATTGCAGCACCAGGGCATTGGAATAAGGTGCCAAGTGGGGCAGACCCTCAGGAAAATGTCTCACCAAAGACCACGATGAGGGAAAATCTGCTGTTTAAGCCATAATATAAAATCACTCAGAGATAAATAAGCTTCCAATCTGGATTTTAAAAATTGCGGTGGGGGGTGGTATGGGGAGCATAGTATGTTGTGGTTGTGGGGTTTTTGGTTTGGTTTTTTTGATTCTTTTGGTGTTTTTTTTTTTTTGTTCTGTTCAAAGTTTCTTATTCTGTGAAAAGATGAACCTTTAAACATTCTTGTTTGCTCTCATTTTCATCTGCCCGCAAGGCTTGTTTTCCTCCTACTTTCGGGATATAGGCTTTAACTTGAGCTGATAGGCTTGTCACATACTAAATATATATATATTTTATATATATATGTATATGTATATGTATATGTATATGTATATGTATATGTATATGTATATGTATATGTATATGTATATGTATATGTATATGTATATGTATATGTATATGTATATGTATATGTATATGTATATGTATAGGAATACATATGTCAGACACTTGTGTGTAAACTTCTGCTTAAAACCCTAAATGCTCGTTTGAATGCTAAAATGCATCATTTGCATGCAATATTGGCGGAGTTGTTCGCATAAACATACAGTTGTGTTGACACTCAATTTTTCTCTGAAAAGAACAGGTATTTAAAATCTGGAATTGCCATGGAATACCATACAAAAAATAGTAGAACTTCATCAATTAATACATTTATTGACTTAGACTGTATAGAAAAATGATAAAGCTCTGAAGTACAATAAGAATGCTGGAAATATACTGGTTCATCTAATTCATAATATTTTTGAGGTTTTTTCCTAAATTTGAGGAAGTCAGATTTTCCTTTCAGAATACTATAATTTTGGGATGAAGACAGTGAAAATTATCTTCTGAAATCAGTAACAGAGGGAATTTTAATGCACGGAAATAATGCATGCCATTTATTTGGTATTCCTCCACCATCCCGTATAAAATAATTCCTTCATGTCTTTTCTTTCCTTAAAAATTCACTAAGCGTATGTGGACCTCACAGATGCAGCTTTAATTGAAAGTAATGTCAAAAACAGTGTTTTGATCTGTTTCCTTTCTTTTGACATTTTCTGTTTTTGGAATGTGTTGAGTCTGTACGACCATTCTCTGTTCAGAAATTCATCTGGAAATTTACATATTTTAAAGGCTTCTTGCTCTATAATACAGCTGAGCATAATAGTGCAAGCTCCACAGAAATTGAGGTGTGAATGAAAAATTTCCCAATTTCAGTCCTTAACTGAAATATAAAAACAATTCTTCACCATCTGGGATTTACTGTGCAAGTCTTTATTCTGCATAGGCTTGCTAGAGGGATAAAGTTTGTATGATCCAGCAATGGATACTCTGTAGCTGGCTTTAAAAAATAATAACAGGAAAAAAAAAAAGTACATTCATTAATTTACAGCACTGTAATTGAAATGCACAGAAATTTTCATACATTCAGAAACATACTGGAATACATTACAAATGAATACATTATGAGTGAACCTCTAAATTTGTGAAATCAAATAAATTACATATTATTCCACAGGATGATAAAGTCTGTCTCTGACCAAGTAAGTGATGTTTCTGATATGGAAAGTTCTAAGTACCACAGGAAGCATTACATATCAAGGATGCTCAGCATTTTACTGGATTATGCCCCAAGAGAAAGAAGGACAAAAGAAAAATAAAGTAAGATAGACATTAATAAAGCTTGTCCTTTTTTTGTTTACTTCCTGTCTGAACAAATAGAATCAAGAAAGGTCTTAGTCTCAGAAAAAGGTTGTACATAATTTTTCTTCAAATTATGAAACCACCTGCTGTTAAAAATAAACTGAATCTAAAGTCAGTGTACATGTATTCTGTCATTTAAAGGTGGGACTAATTCTGATAGTTCAGTTCCAGATGTTGTGACTAGAAGCACCTTTCAGAGTGGACTATACATTCTGGAATAAGAGTGCAACAACAGCAGGTGTGTACAGTACAACCAGATCATGCTGATATTGTCCACTTCTGTAACCCAAATTCATCCCTTGCTAGTTTCAGAGCTACAAAGAATGGGAAGGAGACAGGCTTACTAGCACCTAAAATCTCAAAATAGTAAAAATTGTGAAATAAAGCACTTCTAACAACAGCTACTTTGTGCAGGCCATCTATAGGGATTACACGAACAATTTGAGGAATAGAACTCATATACAAGACTCCATAGAAACAACATGAGCTAGAAGCGCTAAGCACTAAAAAAAAAAAAAGGAGTAGCATAAGTCTGTGTACACAAGTATCAATTTTTTATGTGCATGTGTTCTGGTAAATACAGGCACAGGGCTCAGTTCCTCCAGCCTCCGAGTTCAGATGACGAAGGACGTGTCCGCGATACCTTGTGCTCAGATCCAAACTCTTAACACCCAGAAACTGTAGGTACAAGATTAATCCATACCGAGGATGACAGGTTGGGGATCAGGAGTCCGAGGATATAACTTGCTCTCTGGCCCAGCAGCCTAAACTACAATGCAGAAAGAGCCTTGATCTTTCTGATCCTGCTTCTCACTTTGAACATACTGACAGCTATGCTTCCTTACTTCACTGGGCAGCGGTGCTGGGGAAAAGCTATTTCTTACCACTCGTCAGCCTACTTTGGGCTGACCAAGAATATTTGAAAATCTAGTTGAAATAAGTAATTGTTCAGATCAAAGAGGCCTGGGAGGCAGTGAGAAATATTAATGGTGTGATAGTTAATTAGGGGCTTTTCAAAACTGCAACTTTCAATTTTGTATTTTGCAGTAATATTTTCAGTACTATTAAATTTACGAGTTTAAGCATGCAAAGCAAAAAAAAAAAAGGTATTTTTGAGTTAAGTATTCTGTTTAATATGCATTTTTTCCATCTCTTTTTTTAGGGGGCTGGGGGTGGGAATAAACCTCCTTTGGTTCAAGCTAAATAATTCCCCCATTCACTAAATTGAAAATATCCGTATTATTCAGGGTATATACAGTGCACAGTGCAAGGAAATCTCTCAGTAAAATGGTGAGTACCAGATAAGATATTTTAAAAGGCAATATAGCACCTTTTGGCTCTTTCTTTGAGACAGCTGCAGGATCTGAGTTAATAGATAGGCTTTGTTTTCTGGGTGGAAAAGTTAAACTACTTCAGTACACAGCATTTATGTGACTCTACTTACTTTCTTTTTAAAAATATATACTTAGAAACACAGTGTTTTATTGCCTGAGAAGTGTGTAAGTGGCTCAGCGCTGTCCAGTGATTCTTTTCTGTTTGTTGTCACGATCTTGCTCCTTGTACACCACTAAACTGTGGTATCTTCTGTGTGCCCTTGAACAAAATCTCCTCTGCTTTGAACCGTTCTGCTGTGCACCCTATGCCACCACTGGTGTGCTACAAGGAGCACTGCAAAGCCTGGAATTCAGTGGGGCCTGCATTGGGAGATAAAGGACCACAGAGGTTGGAATGGGTCTGGACTCCACGTGGGTTCTAGGTAGCAATGGGGCTCTGCAGAAGGACAGGGTCTTGGCGCTTGTCCCATGCATCCACGTTGGGCCAGGTGTGCAGCTGTGCTCCTAGGGACCAGGGTTACTTGTAATAAATTTGTTTACTTTATTTACAAAGCAGCATGCTTCAGACCATCAAGCACTAACACTGAGTGGCATTGTGCATATGTACTGATAAACACGTTGTATTATTGCAATGCCTCCTTAGGAATGGTTTTCATGTGTAATCAGATGAGGAATATGTCAGAAAGATGACAATGGAACCCCATGATGTCTTATATATGTTTTTAATAAAAAAACAGAGGGTTTAGTTTGGTTGCTGTTATGAGTCTGAATGTGAGGTATTCTTCTGCTTTTCCTGATAAATAGGCCATAAGAGTCTTTGCTTTACACAAGCTGCTGTTATTTCGAGTGCAGCCGCCCTAAACTTTGGCTTTGCTAGTGGCTCATCTTCCTACAAGTAGAATTTGGCATCCTGAGTCTTAGGACCCCTGCTCCATGTTGTGCCATGAGTGTGCACGTCTGTCTGCATGCACGCCTGGGTGTGCAAGAGAGAAGCACTGTGCAATGAAAGGCAAAGACACTACTGTGATCTGTGGGGTGAGCAAGCCACGCTGGCTTTAGGGAAAAACACAGATTCCATCAACACACCCTCCGCTCTCCAGCCCCTCCGTTTTTCCAGACAAGTGTTATTTTTCAATATTTTATTGTGCTAGCCATAGGAGAAATCTTGTAATAAAATCATATCGCTGTTTCATCCAAGGCAAGTTTGGATGTTATCACAGTGATATACTTTGTCATAGATTTATTGTTAAGTCATCACATAATGTATTTGAATAGAGTTATAACAATTGTACTCTAACAAAGTTTTAATACAAGATTGTGAAATTTTAACATGAAGTAGATTTCTACAATGACAGACCATTATTACCCTCAAACTTCCAATGATAAATCGTATGACTGAATGCAAAAAATGCAATTTAACAGCATTTGTTATTATCTGTACAGCTTTATTGTTGTCTTTTTATTGTATTCATAATCGGAAAATAATGTAAAACAGATGTATGTCTGATCATGTAATGACCAATGGCATATTGTATCTTGTTTAGTAGGTGGTTGTCCTCTTGTCTTATTTGGGAATATACAGTTTAACAAGATCCTAACCATCATTTTCTTAACAGGGATAATAAACAGAACAATTCTGCATAAAAGCTCATATCAGCTTCTTTCATGCCTTTTCTTTTCAGAAGGCTGCCTAAGGGTTTAAGCAATTTAGTTGTCTGACCCGCATGCTTTCTCTGCAGTCTGCAGTTCTTTTGTTTAACATTAGTATGTGGGCAAACAGCATTCAGAGCTGTGCAGAGCTTATCAGCCCGTGCTCAGTTGACCAGAACCCCATTCTGTGTATCTTAGAGGGGCCACGTTTAATGCTTCACAGTAGGAGCATCTGCAGTTTCCAAAAATGACTTGTTTATCAGATAAACTCTGTCCTTGCACTGACACATAGTGGCTCTTCAATATCACACTCTCCTGTATGAGAACTGAGCAAAACAGGGTATGCACAATGAATAACAAGTGAAATTTATGCATATGGTAGGGTGACACAGGTACCCTGTAACACTGGCCAGTTTCTTTGCATCAGCTCGGTAACCGCAAACAGAAACTTCCTCATTACATTCCAAAAACATTTTACTTACGCATTATCTATATATTTTGAGCACATGTTCTGAAGTCAGCAAATGTTAATTAATTTGCTTATTTTGCTTGGAATTTAATTAGAAGTAGCATGAAGGGTCTGTCTTGTATGGCACAGGCAGAGAGACTCAGAGCTAAACTGAGGTTTGTGGTGTGCCCGTAAGAGTGGCAGCCTCTAACAGTACAGTTGGGACTCTCACTTTTGAGTTTACTGTGTTACCAAAGTATGCTTTCACAGCCCTCTCTCTCCTCTCTCTACATGCTTTCTCCACTACACTGATTTTTTTTCGGGAGATCAATTAGACCCTTAGGCACTAAAACCATAAATATATTCTTTTAAGAATGATGAATTTTCTGTTTATAATAAAAGCCTCATTTAATATTTTAGATACCATAGAGTTTAGCCTTTGGCTTAGAAATAAAATGTTTATTAAAACACCATCATTTAAGATAAGGTAGATGCAGCAGCTTAGAGTCGTCATCTGAGGCTCAAGATCCAGTGAGAGTGAAATGCTGTGAGCTCTTTTCAGAGAAGTGCAGCTGGTCTCTCAAATTCTCTATCCAACTAAACAAAGCAAATCTTGTAAGAGAAGTTGGCTTTGCAAGATTTCTGGACTGCTCTGGAGCCTCTCCTAAACATGTTGGTGGTATTTGACCAGTCACAGAAAGGGTAAGTAGATGGAGTAAGAAGGAGAGATTTGGATCTAAACCAATGCCATCTCCCTGCAATTCAGGCAAGCCTGCATTCTAGAATGATACCCTCGACTAATTGTAATGATTTTATTATGTGAAATTGATATTGCACTGCAAATGGCAATAGCCTAGAAGGAGCCTGATAAAATTAACACCCTCATCTGTAAAATCAAGATTTTAGGTATAAAGATGAGAATACAGTAACTCTAGTAGCTGTTACACTCTCTAATACATACAGTGGTTCAAAGCTGAAACAGTATGCTGGGAACAGAGGCTTACACCAGGCTTTCACCTTTCCCTCCCCTCCCCCCCTCATCAGCACATGCTGGCTGGTCAACTAGTCAGAGAAAAATTGTTAATGAGGGTTAAATGGAAGTTATCTATTAAATGTCATTCTAGGATCAAGACATTGGAGCTTTATTTTGAATGATGCCCATATTTTTTCTCTCCTTTATTTTTCCATCTTCTCCCTCCCCCACCTGAAAGAAAACATCCAGTAGATGCCTGGCAGCATCCTCTGATTGCTTGCTGTTTTCCTGACACTAAATCTACTGTGTCATATTCCTTGCATGGGCTGCAGATTTTGGCCTTTTCACCTGCTGTTTTGGTTGGCTTTAGATGCAAAGAGAAGAATATGAAAAGGAGAGGGGGAGGGAGTGAAGTTGGGAATGCTGGAGAAAAAAAAAAGGCAAATGTTTTTAGCGCCTTCATCTAGACATGTGTCCCCTCACTCTGTGACATGGCTGCTCCAATGTTGCCATGGTGAGGATTTCTAATCATCCCTACACATGACAGGCTCCTATTTGTCTGCACTCCCTTGGGTGTAAATTTCTAGGCTTAAAAAAAAAAATCCATGTGAGCGTATCATCCGCCGTGCAGATGTTTCACTGCTTTAGAATATCAGGCAGCTGCTTGTGCCACCGTCGACAGCTAATTGGAGACTGCATCGCAGGAACAGAGGCGTAATTATGGCATAAATACACATCCTCTGGTGCATCATTGTATCTCTATTAACAGAAAATTTTAAACAGTGTTCAGAGTGTAATTAGTGTAGTTGATAAAGTTGTAAAACATGTAAATAAGGGAAATAGCAGGTACGTGGCCAATCCACTACCCAGCACTAGGGGATGCAGATTATTGCCTATTTAGAAATAATTAGCAAAGCTGCATTAGCAAAGCCTGTGTCCAACAGAAGCAATGCAAACATTTATTCTGGTAACAGCTCTTTCTGTGCTAGCCATGAAAATCTACTAATATTGGTAATTTAGCCCTCATTACAGAGGATAAAGCATGAAAAGAGCTCAGACATGAAATATGACAAGTAATATTAATTTTTATTCCAGAGGAAAGGATGCTTTCTCGGGTTGCATGCTGATTTCTCGGCAGGGTCTCAGTAGTGTGTGAGCGAGCTGGTGGTTGAGGATGCGGCTCTGGAGCTGGCTCCCTGCTGGAGCTGTGCCCTGGGGTACCCGTGACAGGAGCTGATGAGGCATGCTGTGGTTAGTGCCCAGCCAAACCTTAGGTCACAGTTCAAAACGAGCACTCAGGCATTAAACTTCTCTCCTTATAGACTCGAGTCTTTAATTTTGTCCTCAGCCTCGCTCCTTGCCACCCCCAAATGATTTTGCCAAATCACCTGCTCGGCCCCCAGCTGTCCTCCCCAAAATGCGTAACATGCAGCTGTGCCAGGCGAGCAGAGCTCTGAATCTGTGCGTACTTACTCTTCAGGTTTGTCTTGTGCCCTGGATGAGAAATGATTGCTTCCCCCTCACTGTTTATGCTTTAGATTATGTTTCATAAAGAACATTACCCTGTGACCATAAAAATAAATGCCAAAATTTTGACTTTGCTATACAGATGTATTTTCTAATGAAGAAAAATGTGAAAGCCTGGCTGGCACAAGAGACATAGATCATTTTTTTAAAACAAGAGGATGAGAAGGGCTGAATGTTCTGGAAATGGGGAAAAAAAATTGTTGTGCTTTTTTTTTTAACATCTCTGATTTCTTCTTTTTTTTTTTCCTTCCTACTGGATGTAGAAACAGAATGAATAAAAACTCCAGCTTATAGTGTCAGCTAAGTTCTGCTGCATCCTCAATAAGTGTGCACGTGCATGTTTACGAGAGAGAGAGAGGAAAGGGGGAACAGGAGAATTCTGCTTGACAAGTGCCAGTGTTTCAAAAAGAAGTCTAAGAAAGATGTTATCTCTGGCTCAGGCAAATAAATTTCCCCACTTAGCCAGTGTTTCCTGAACATTTTCAGAATTCAGCTCTCACCACAGACTGCATAAAATCCTGCCAAATAAGGGCTGAATTTCATGTAATACAATACTTAAGAAAAAGAGAAAGAAGAGGGGGGAAATGTAGAGATGAAAAGAAGCTGGACAAGCTACTGTCTGAAGTATTAAAATGTAAAATAAGCTTTAGAGCTGTAGCAGGGGGAAAAGCCTTTTACAGATCCAAAGAAAACACCGTGTATATTTTATCACCTACAGTGACATGAAAATTGTGAAAATACTGAGCTTGTTGATTGAAGAGGGTTTTTTTCCATGCTTTGGTGGAGGTTCAGTACTCATCCCAATACCCTATTAGGTATAAAAACCAAAGTGGGAGAGGCAAGCTCAGTCCGCCTTTTGCCTGTTGTAGAGCAAAAAGCACACAAAAGCTCAGACAATACCCACCTCATCTGCACTAATGTAAGCATCTCATCGAGTTCGAGCATACTCAATTTTTATAGCCATAGCATATATTTTCTCTGTTTAAGATTTATGTAGTTATATGCAGATGTGCATTCCTCTGCCATGCAAGAAGTAGATGGTTTTATGCAACCGTACACTTTATGGGTAAGCTGTTTGGATGTGACCAGGATGCCCTGTTAAATGCTCTGGTGCCATTCTGATCGTGTGGAGTTCATTGAGGTTTTTACCACAGACTTCCCTGGAAGAGGAGTTGGTCCAGCTTCTGCTGCTTTTCATAATTCTATCACTGTGTGGCTCTGTGTGAATCCTGCAGAATATCTGTAGGGCTGTATCCTCACAGAGATGATGTTGCAGTGTTCATGTGTAACTGTGCACATATGGGCAGTAATGCGAATATTTGGATATATGTGTATGTGTCTTCATGTGATTATCAATGTTTAATAGTAATAGATTTCATTGGTAACTTGATGGGTCAGGAAAACCTGACAGTCTGCATGTCAACATTTATACATATATAATGGGTATACACACTTATACAAAAGTGTAATTTTTATTTACATGCTGAGTTAATGTTACCTAAAAAAAAATTAAAAGAACATTTCCAATTCCCTCCTTCAACTTCACTCCCTTTATTTATCACAATGTATTGTTTGGTTGTTTTGTTTTTTTTTTTTCCTAAGCCCACTGGACTGCCTTCAGAAGTCTTTTATTGTGCATCCATTACAAAAAGGAGAGAATTATCTTCTGTGTCAGGGAAAACCATATCTTTTCCCTCTTCTCTCTTTTTCTTCAAATTATATAAGTGTACATTGTTGAATGTTATTGCTGAATGAATAACAGTATTGCAAGCAGATGAGGAGAACAGTCTGGACACTGGGTGTGCAGGGAGAGGTGTTTGGAGATGGAAAGAGTTAGGCTTCTGTAGGTACAATATGCACAAAGGGGTCCTGAAATGGTTTTAGGCAGATTAGTAGTTCTAGTTCTTTCCAGGGCAATAGAGCTATTGCTCATTCTTTGCTATAGAAAATAACCTCTCAGGTCATCAGTAACTGGAAGCAATTTCAATGTTGGTTGTTTTATTCCCTTTTTAAATACTTATATGCTATTTGATGTTAAGAAAGAAGTTTTAATATTTTGGTGACTTTTGTGATTGATAAGCACTATAATATCAGTTTGAAATAAAAACATGCTAACTTATCTATTCGGACTAAATCAGAATAAGGTCACGTTTAATATCATCCCTATAGTCCAAATTGACTCCCGTGTAAATTACAGTAACTCTATTAAAGTCAATGTGAGTTTCTATATATCACACTAGACTAGTAAGAAAAATGAATGTTAACATGTATGGCACTTCTTTTGCACTGAGCTGTGTGTGCACTGTGGCTGAAAGTCGTCTCTTTCCATTTCATCTTTGTAGGAATGAGTCCCACAGCAAGTATGTAGGTTCTGACAGAAGAATAGCAGGGGTACCTATCTCGATGCACTGCTTGCTTTCTGCACGGTAGGGGAGACCTGAAGAGGTTAAATTAGGGGTGCTAAGTAGCAGGGGCTGGTTTAAAAACTGATTTGTACTGAATTAAAGTCGAGTAATTGATTGGGTCAGGAGGAAACTAGAAATCAGAGCTGGGTCTGGAAGCTGAAGGAATTGAAACCTTGTAGATGCTGGGTGATTTCTCCAAGAGTTACAACTACGTCATAGGTGTGAAGGCTGCAACAGCATCAACCTGAAGCCCACTGAGTTTGGTGATAAGTGATATAAAGTGAAAAAACACTATCAGAAGAGAGAGTGGGTGGGAAAAGCAATGAAAAAAAATGTGGTTCTGCCATTGCAGATCTCATAACCATTCACCTTTCATTTTCTGCTCATTTATTTCTGTGTTATTGGTGGGAAAGTTTTGAAATTAAATGTTTTAACCATGTTGTATCTTAAAAATAAAGGGGATAATGAGTTGAAACTTATGATTAATTTTCCTTTGAAGTTATTTGACTTCTTCTCTCAGTCTTTTCCCTGCATATATTTTCAAGGGGGTAAAGCACATCAGGGGAGGGAACGCGCAGCAGGAGCGGCTGCGGCTCACAGCAGCGAAGTTGCCATTAGCAAGCAGCCTAGCCTGGTAAGAACAGATCTGTGGAGTGAAATTGTCGATGCTGAAGACATGAGTTTCTGTAGTGTATGCCCTGCAAATTTTTTAAGATGTGCTACTCCTCATCTGCTCTTGTGAGACCAGCACCCAGCAGGAGCAGGAGCAGAGAGGTGTGCGCTGACGGTTTACTTGGAAAACTGTACGGGCATTGTTGGATTTCTCCATGATGCAAGCTGAAATGCAGTAAGTGGAGAAGTTAGGAGATTCACTTCAGAAGCACATTCCTGCTCTGAACCAAAGTATTGGTATGGATGTCCCCTATGCCTGGAGGTCTCTGCTATTGTCAGCTCTAGTACATTCACTGTGCTTCAGTAAATGTATGCCTTCCAGCCTCTGGATAATCGCTGTTTCTAGGAATATGATTCCTTTGTCAACAGCTTGTGCTTGGATGCCCCGGTAAGAATAGGTGAGCCACTGCAAAAGCTTTTGGAAGGAATTCAAACCATTCATGATCCTGAATAGATATATTTCTGTCTTGGTTTAACTTTGCTGTCCTAATAAGAAAAATTAGGATAAATCAGTGAAAAGGCAGAAATAAAAATCATACTTTCCTGAAATATTATTGGAAAGAATACTCTTCTATATCACCGTAAGTACTTAAGTCTGCTCAACAACCGCTGAGCATGGGAAAACCAAGTTTTTAAGAAACTAGTCCTGAATTCCTTTACTATAGACAAGGCAGCTTTGTTTGGTATGGATAAGAGGCACACCACCAGAGAAAAAGAGGGCACTGGATTGTAGTAGCAAGGTCAGTGGTTCAGTCACACAGGGGCTCTAGAGCATTTGTTACTGATATTGTACTGGTACGTTCCTCCCACATTGACAGGTTTGCTTGCTAGCATAGGCAACATCAATATTAATTTTGTAAATGTTTATCTCATGTAATGTATATGATTAAGACTTGTTTGGATGTTCTATGCTGATTAAACCGAGACCTTTCTATGCCAACAGCCCTGTGGCATTGAGTTACTGTGAGAAAAACAACGTGTGACAACATTAGGGGAACACAGCTGAGCATACATACTTTGCCTAGTGCACTGGGTTTTCTCGAATTCTCTGTATTTTTGTTGCCACTGATAGAGCCACATACAAAACCAGATTTGAATTATCAAATGTCAATAGTATATTTTCCCTTACTGAGTCTGTAAGTGGCATGCCATTTATGACATCTTTGGAATAATGTCTATTTCTTTAACTTACACATTCTGTGAGGTGGTAGATGTTTCCTCCTTGTCTGGTAGCGTTAAAATTGCATATTTAGACTCATGTGACAAATGCTGTGAAATGCTCACTTTTAGTCAAGTTTCACTTTATGTTGAAAATAGCAGACAGAATTCACAGGTTCCTCAAAATATTAGCTCTTAGGTGTCTTGGTAAATGAATACTGCATTTCTTGGACCAGGCTCAGTCTTTGTAAAAGTGTTCATTGAAATTGATGAGAACTGACCTTGATTTCATGGCATAGTCATTACCCTCTGGAAATCTAGAGATGTGAAAGGAATTGGGAGGAAGGAAATGTTTCCCACTTTTATACATGTCACACGGCTGCAGCATACATGAATCAGTAGCCAAGAAAAACATTTTACTGCTTGCCTGCTGAAGTAATATAAATTAATTTGTTTCACCCTTTTTCCAAACAAGTAATGAAGAGACGTGACTGTCAGCTACAATGAAGACCAGTTGTTCTCAGATGCTCCTAGTGTACACAAATGGTTTTTTGTTCAACTAAACCATTACTGTAAACTTATTTTTTTCATTTTTGACCTCTTCTTTGGAGAGGAATGAGTTACTTCAGTTTGAAGAAAACTGTGCAGTAGACACTGCATGAGAGTGAACGGGAATTTTTGAGTCCTACTCCTTAGTCTGGCTTGTGGTCTGGATCTTAATTTATTTATCTGCTGGACTTGCACTTCTCAGATATTCTGTGTTTGTCAAGCATATTGAAATCTTTAAGCTTGAAAGCAAAGTATGACTGCAAATTCATTATCCTTAAAACTATTAGTATTGCCATTATTATTATTCAGGTTTCACAAAGTTAAGTGTGCCAATTTTGGAAGGTTTTATTAACTTTTATGGATCATGTTTTTACAGGTAAATTCTTGCTTTTGGTTTCTGTTTCACTCTTTAGTTACAAATAGTACCTACTATTCTGAGTTAGCTATAACCTTTAGAAAAATAACCAGTGAACTTATTCACCTCAACAGTTGCTCTACATGTCTAGTTTTTATTCACCCCTGTCTGTTCTGTATAAACACATTGTGTGTGTGTGTGTGTGTGTGTGTGTGTGCGCATGTGTGTTTATTTTCAGCAACTGCACATTTTTATTTAGCAATATGGAGAAACTACCCTGCACTGTGGATCCATGGGTAAAGAAAGTAAAACCACAGGACATAGTAATACCTCTAACACTTGTAAGTGTGTGCACTGTATGGTAGGTATGAGTGCACTCTTTAATTTAAACTCCCCAAGTCTTTGATTTTTACTGGCTGTGAGAGCTCCTGTGTGTCTGCCTATCTACCACTGTGTGCTGCAACTTGGGCAGCCACTGAAGCTGACTCTGGGATTACAGCTAGTGTTTTAAGGCCCATTGTAACAGAAACTGTAAGATCAGCAGAGTAAAATAACTATATATTCTCAAATGGCTTTTCATGTTTACTGTTGAGGTTGTTTTCCTTGGAGAGTTCATATTAAACTTTGCCTGTAAAAAAATTCAGACTTAGCTAATATTATTGCAGTTCTGCTTTCAGAAAAGCTGTGCTGCGATTGCTCATGAAGCCAGGCTTGTAGCACCAGGCATTCTTTTCCTGGTTCTGCATCTGTTCATGGCTTCATGTACTATCTACAGTAAAAGCCTCTTATCATCCACCAAAGGGCCTGGTATTAATTTGGGCATTACAACAGGTAGTGACATAATATAGCAGAACTAATGTAAGGGAACTTTTCACAGAAGCTGAAATTTTACTGTGTGTTAGGACAGGTGATTTAGGTTAGCTTGTGCCTGGTAGGACGGGTTTCACTGTAACAGTAATCTAACCTCGATACAGTTCCTTTCATCTACAGGATCCCAGAGTGCTATGCAAACCTAGCAAATTGGTATGAAAAACTGTATGGTGAACACTTCATACATGCCTGGAATGAAATGCAGCAGCTGTTCGACAGCATACAGTAATATTCCCAAACTCTTTAGAGAAGCAGTACTGAATGCTAAAAAAATCAAGACAGATTTTTTCAAAACTGGGCGTGTTAAAGTTATCTGCTAAAATACCTTTTTGGCAGCTAAATCCCAGTAGGTGGGCCTGACATTCACAGGTGAAGAGGGCTGGCATCTACCCTGAAATCTGTAAGAGCTGCAGGAAGATCAGTATTTCAGAAAAAAACCCAGGATCCTAGCATCCTGAAATTCTGATCTCTACACCGCTAATAACCTTTAACATGACATAATATTCTTCATAAGATAATTCAGATAACATATTCTGAAAGTTTTAACCTTTTTGTGAAGTTAACATGCTCTTTCATGCCTTTATGGAATTCTTATTAACACTGAAAGCAGCTTTGCCCCAGAAAATATAGGAGCTACAAAAATCCCCTTGGAACATGGTTTCACAGGGCTCCCACTTAAAAGGAAGGATGATAATGTGGAAGAAAAGCATATTTATCTTCCCAGATCAAGTCACATTATCGAATAATAACACCACTTTCTTTGGTAGTTTGATTTGATATGAAAAAAAGTGAAATGGTGTGAGGAAATAAAAGTCCATGTTTGTTGCCTATCCTCACCAGAGCTGGTGATTCCTCTGACACCAGGGGTACTCAGTGCATCCAACTTGCAGGATAGATGGGGCTGTTCTCTGCTCTTTCAGAGAGGATTTAAATGAATGATCTCCAGTGTCCCAAAAAAAAAAGGCATAGCCATAGCCATAGATAGAAGTTATTTTCTCTCTACTGTTGACATCCCAGTTTGAATCCTAGAGGGAAAGAAATTTTTCACTTTATCAGTTAGGCAGGGGAAGATATTTAATATGAGATCTGCTTTGTCTAAATGAAGTACTTCTACCAGTGTCCCCTTTCATTACAATATTTTCTAAGTCTAACCTGCTTTTTCAAGACTCCCTAAAAGTGCCTGAAAGCTAAGTGTTTTGGAAATAGCATGTCAAACTTTGCTTTCCACTTAAAGCATTTTTGTGTAGTTAAATATTTCATCATTCTTTAAAAAACCCTCTGTCATTTCTGTTTCAGCAGAAGAAATAACTTCATCCTTCTTAAAAAACCCGCAGTCATTTCTGTTTCGGCAGAAGAAATTCATTCATCAGTTCAGCCTGAACCCAGGAGTAATTCTGTGTGCCCCAACTAAAGGGAGAGCTGACTGCTCTCAGCCCCACTCCTAGAAGCAGATCTTGGCAGGATCCCACTGTTTTAGGTCTCAAGGAGTCTGAGCTCCTCACCTGTGAATGGGAGGCCGTGCCTGGAAGAGCACAGCTCTGGTGTGCAGGGGGAGAGAGGGAATGTGCTGGACTGCCGGGAGCTATTCATCGCAAAGTTTAGCTGTCTCTGCCTGACTAATGATAACTAAGGGACGGAGTCTAATCTGAAATGTGCACTGGTGTGTGTCTTGAAAAATACACTACAAGGAAGAAGTGCATTTATCAACATATTCCTTACTGTTCAGCCTACATTTGGTCCATGTCCAGCTTATTTTGTGAAAATATCTAACTAATAATGATCAGAATATAATTAGTCTGGAATTAGTGAAATAGTTACAAAGCAAGGGACCAGTTAATGGTCTGGTTTACTGATTTATCTTCCTACAAAATCAATTTTGAGCTCTTCTTATCAACAAAATATTCACTTGTAATCAGTAATAACTATTGCCAGCAGTGCAGTAGTTGAGAGACTATTTTGCAGGCAAAAATAAGCTGTAAACATAAGAAATATTATAGCCCTTTGATGTAAATAAAATTTTCCCTTAATAATTGATTAGTGAATGATGAGAGAAATACACTTTACACATTAAATATTATGACTGACATAGGAGTTGACTTCACTTGTGTCAATATATCATATATCACTTAATTTTTCAGTCAGTATCTTCAGAAAGAACTTTCTGTGTGCCAAAATAATTAGTAATCCTCTTTGAAGCATTTTAACACAATATTCAATAGCTAAGGAAACTATCAAAATACCATTATATGTATTTCTATATGTGTATCTCAGTTTAGCTTTATGTAAAAATTCAGATGTCTGACATTCATAGCACTGTAAAACATTTTATTAGGGACATAGTTTGGCAAACATTTTGTCACCCAGAAATCCCTTTGTAATTCTTGGAGAATATTAACACACAGGCTTTATTCTCAAGCCTGGGAGAGTGTCATCCTGACCTCTGTTTACTGCTATTAAACATAGAAGGTTTACTTTGAAGAATTCATTTGAGGAAGTGAATTATTATTCCTTTGCTTGACCTTAGCCTATGGAGTATATATCATGAGGTCCCATAACATCATCATGCACAAGAAAATTGGTCTAGGACAAGAAAAATTTTTAAAGAATCTTAAAATATTTCCAAAAAAATCAGGATGAGGCACTAATATGTATTACCTGTCTGTTAAATAATCTATATATGCTGAAAAAATATGTATTTAAAACTTGCCATTAAATATGTAGTAAAGCCTAATACAAGTATCTTGAAACAAATCTTATTGTTGAAGTTAACGTTATGTGAGCTATTGCTTATATTTATTACTGGGAAAACATTATTTTGAAAAGCATATAAAAAATAGTTTTCAAGCTGTTTCCTTAATGAACTGGAAATAGTAACCCTGTCAAATGTAATACAAAAATAGTGTTATAAGTCTATGGCATCTATTTATTACTGGAGAACAAAAGCCTTCATCCATTTCCTTTAGAGAATGACATTTTTGTAATTCGCTGCCCATTTCATTTGTTCTAAAAGGACTTCTTAGGTTGACAAATATCCCACAGAAATGGCTTCTGATGCTTGATAGGATAATGTGCAGCCCCTTAGGACAAGGGCAAAGGCAGCAAACTTATCATCCTTTAGTTTAGCTTAGTATGGGTCAGTAACAGCGCCAGGGGTGACAGAAGATGTTAAAGTGTGGGAAGCAAGAACTAAGAGCTGTAGGAGGGTAGTTTTTATAGTTTATCCTTTCTTTCACCATGACGCTGCAGAGACAGCTTGAATCACATTGTTGATTTGGTTCACTGCACGCCACACTAACTGCTCCAGTAGGAGGGAAAAAAACACTTACGGGTCATTTTCCCCAATAGTGTGTGACATTTCAGCACTTATCCTATAGAAGGAGGAAACACATGTTTAATATTTTAGCTTGAAGTTTGTATTTTAAAGATGCATTATCACACTTGGAGGTCTGGTGTGATAAATTTGAAGATTATTGTAGTATTACCAATGTGAGGATTTTGGAGGAGAAAGTGTTCTGCATGTTTAATTGTCCTCTACATTTTATTCTAATTTTTTTTTTTTTTCCTCAGCAGGGCAGGGTAAGAATGAACATTTGACTCCTGTGGAGTGCACATTTAAAAACAACAAACTAAACTTTAAAATCATGATGATGGCTTTCATTCATCAAGAGCTGAAATCCGTTTTGGAGGTGTCATTTTAGAAATGTGTTTAACAGAGTTAGGTCTTCCTCAGTGGTGGATGATTGCTTCTCAGTCATAGATCTTGTAAACTTTGTGCTGATCTAGCGAGACATTCCATACAATGATTTTCTGCTAAAACCAATTGGAGTGACTGAACATAATGAGCAAAATCATGTCCTCTTTCTAAAACTTGCAGCTAGTCTTATACTAACTAGCCTGCTTACCCCTGCAAAATATTTTCCTGCTGTCACATTCCTTAGCTTCTATTTGGCACATTGAAATAATAAAAATCATACTTTTATTCCCTGATTAAAAGAAGAGTCTTCACAAACTGTATCCAAATGCAATTATATTCATAAGAAAAATCTCATACTCCTTTAAATCAATTCTGATTGCATTGGATGAGGTTGTATAAAGTGCCATGAACCCAAATGGCTTGAGTTCAAACCAGATTTTTGTGCTCTGGTTTGCAGACATTAGACAAAAGCCAGTCTCAGCCAGTTTATTCATCAGGTCAAATGTACTTAGCTAAAATGAAAAAAAAACCAAAAACAAAAACAAAAAAAAAACCACCCCAAAAAACCAAAGGATGACTATAACTAATCCTCATAAATATCTTACAAACATTTTACACACAGACACCTTTGGAGCTTTTCTCCAGTGTAGTTTTTTCAATTGCCTCTCTAGATTTTTTCAGAGATAACTTGAACCATGGCAGGATGCAGACTCTTGTCAAAATGTCTGGAGCTCCTCCTGGAAGGGTGGGACTTGAGGTGGTCTCTAATTAAATATAATTTAGGTTTATGAGCATCAGGAGTATCTCTGATAGTGAGGAATAGATTTCTAACTAACTTCTGAAGATTTATATTAACTCTTAGATTTTTTTTAATGGCATTTTGCTGAAGGGAAGAAGTTTTGATAACTCAGGCATTAGAGTGGGGGGAACCTGGTCTTTAATTTTTTTTACAGAACTTCTGCTATTGTGAAGCGAAATTGAGGTAACACTGCAACCCATACAGCCAAGGTTCAGACTATGGATTTGTGAATATTTGGTACAATTGTAATAAACCTTTCATAAGAGCAAAAAGCCTTTTTTATATTTCCACAGCAAGAAATATATTTCTTCAAAAGGTCTGCCAATAACCATTCTGCAAGCGCTACCCTTGATTACAGCTTGCAAACGCTCCTTGCCTGCACCAGACACACCCACTACATATTAATTACAGAAGCTGTCTTTGCTGCAATAGCCCTTCTGGTTGGATCAGACCTGTTTTACAAAGAAAGTGGAATAATTTGTTGGTGTAATGTATGATCTGAATTAATGTATTTTTAAGAATCAAATTATCCTGATATGAGAGCCTCTAAAGGGACTGATATAGTGGAGAAGGACTGGAAGTTTTGACATGGTTTAATGAGCTGTATGCTAACTCCACCTGAGTAATTAACAGGCTTGACAGTCCTTTTGAACAGTGATATTCTCTGTAAGGATGTTTAATGCTCTAAGTATCAGCAGTGCAAAAGCCAAGACAGAGGCAGATCTGACTAGGGATTTTTTAGTCAAAGGAGTTTTGACTACATATTTTTTACACTTCATGAATGATTAAGGCAAATACTTTCAGAAGCAGTAGCTAATTTTTCAGTAGTCCTGTTTTTAAGTGTGCAGTTACATGCTGCTTTCTCACAAGTTGTTGAGATATCATCTTGCCATTCCTTAAATATGAAAATATGGATGCAATGTGGCCCCATCTAACACAACCACGTGCAAACACTCTTCTGTGACTAAAAGATAAATGATTCTGTGGCAAGCAGTTTCAATACATTCTTTGCTGTAATTGTTAATATGTGCTAACATGCATATCATCTTATAAATCATTCGTTCAGAATTAAAAGAAATTGTTTTGTACCCAGAAACAATGAGATGATAATATGATTAAATGCAGAAGCCTAAGCACTATTAAATTTTTTTCTTAACCAAAGCAGTACCCTGAAATGGCAGAGCACAAATAATGTAGGGAAATTGCTAACATATTCCAAACTTGGACTGACCATTAACAACCAACTGATGTCAAAGACCAAATCCCTCAAAACTGCTCATCTTCTAGGTAGAGTCATGACCAGCTCTTTTCCATGCCAGTGGAAGGGGGGGGTGAGGAAAGGTGAAGCCTCTCAGCTGAATTAGACATAGACATGATCATTAAATAGTGCATTTTATTTTTTTTCCTAGACTTTGTCTTATTTTTCCTCTTTTTCCCTGATTTTTGTAATTTGAAATTCTTGAATAGTTTTATCATATAACATGTAAATCTGTACACGTTGATGGCTGTAAGTTTTCTGCTTAACAGATTTTACTCCTTACTATGCCTGTCACTGGTTTAAGCAATCTGTGTGTAATTGATTTCTTCAGTAAAACAGATAACATTTGCTTAAAGCTCCTCTGATGGCTTTACAGCCTCTACATTAGCAACAGCACTTCCATTTCCACTGGCATTCTGGCAAAATATAATTATTATATATCCATCACAGACACGAAAGTGAAAAAAGTAGCAGAGAGAGTCAGTGCTGCATTTTCCCTGAGTTCAGCACTGCCCAAGCATCAGATTGTTCAGCTCTTACTGTGGTCACACTGAATGACTGCTAATGCTGTCTCTCTCCCTGGCCCCATGCCACATAGTTTTCTATTAAATGATTTCATATCAGAACCAATGATATTTGTGACTCAGAAATGAATAGGGCTTTAATTGCCTTGCAGATAAACTGACTTATTTTTAACTTCAGCAGAAACTTTTCTTTAGCCATAAATATATTAGAAAAACAGAATTTATTTTGTACAGTATAAAATAATGACTTTTACATTTTCTACTACAGATAATTAAAGCAAAACAAAATATAAAACCATCCCTCAGGACAAAATGTTTTTTGTCTGGAAAGGATATAAGAAAGGGAAAATAAGACAGATGCATGGAGGAACTTAATTGTAGCATACAGAGAACACTCAAGGGACTGCAATGTGGCCTCTCTCCTCTTTTCTCCAGTGTTCTGTGGATTGCAATTAAGCATCAGAGTACTGGACAGTGGAGGTTTCCTACTGAGAAAGGAAAGGCTGCACACTTGAATTTTTAAGTGGTTTTATTATTAGTTCCAAGGCAATCACTACCGTTTTTTAAAACAATTAACTTGCTTGATTTAGCACATATGAAGAAATAATATTTCCCGTTTCCAAGGATAAGCAGACATGTTTGAGGGATTTAAGTGACAAGAGAGTACAGGTTGTAACAGACAGAGCACAAACTGCATTCTCATTCCTTGCAATATACTAGATCTCAGAAAAGGAAAAAGTGGATTTTTCTCCCTCTCCCTTGAAAATCAGAAGTGAGACAAAGCCTTCCTGTCTGATCCTCTTTCTGACCCTAAGCAACAAACATATGAGTGATGAGTGAAGGTCATTCTCATCAGGCACAGAATAAAAAGCTCTTGAAAAGTAATACTATTACATCTGAGCTGAATCAAGGAAAGGACAGAAATGCATGCTCAACTCGGGCACACTCCTCATGGGTATAAATGGTTTTCTGGATTGGTGCCAGAGTGTTCAACACCTTACAAGATCTGTCCTCAGGTGAATACCCAGAGGTGATCACCTGAAAATGAATTCTGCTGTATAGCCCACTACCAGCATCTTGGCATGTTGCTGCTGCTGGGTGCCCCCAGCCAAGGTCTCCCCTGTCACTCTGGGTGTGTGCACACAGGGCAGTGCCTTAGGCAGGTAGGAAGTAGCTGTTCTCTGTGTGTATATGCTATGCCAAAAATACATATTTGCTACTCAGGGAATATCCTGGAAGAATACCTTTCTTCTTTTTTTTTTTTTTTTTTTAATTTGATCTTTTTCATCTTGTATACGTTCTAAATGAGAGCAAACTGTGTGCTGAAAGCTCAAAAAATTATTATTAACTAAATCCAAGATGTTAAGGGAGAGTGAGGGTTCCAAGTAAGCTAAATAAATCAGATATGCAGAGCATTAAACAAAAAAAATTGTGTGTTTCATACTGATGTGGCAAAACCAGAATTAAAATTTCGTTCCCAGCTGAGATCTGACTCTCGTGTGTGTCTTGTAGATGCACTTAAATGAAGAGCTTCATTCCATTTTCACAGAATAAATATGTCTGATAAAAACACTGGGAAAAGTCACTGAGTTGGGAAGTGAAAGATAGAGCTAGTTTTGCACATAATATTTTAGGTTTTGTTTCTTGCTTAATTATTTATCTGTTCATTCACAAAACTATAGACAAAGATCTATGCTTGTTAAAACATTAATACTTATATTTTAAATAGTAAATTGTTCTTGTCTTTCACTGAAAGATGGCTGATGTGGTTTGGTGTGATATAATTTTACATCCCAAATAGCTTCTTAGGGAAATGTTATAGGCTGGTTTGAAATGACAGTACTGAGGGTGGTTTTTTTTCCCCTTCAGCTTGCAGAAGGTGTTAAAACAGTGATCCTCAGCTGTGAGGATCTCAAAACCTCTTGCTCAGAATTAAGATTCATGGCAGTTTAGTGAGAGCAGAAAAGATCTCTGTGTGTGAGGCAGCTGATATTTTTCTCCCACCATAAATCTTGATTTCAAAACTCTGATTTCAGAAGTGGGAAAACTGAAGCCCAAAGAGCTTAAGGGGAAAACTTAAAAGCACTTATTTGGCCTAGATTCAACAGTGTTAAACTAGCTTAGATACTTGGGCACCTGAATACTACCAACTCTCAAAGACTTTCATATTACAAGCTCTGAAAAATTAGAATATGCAGATTTGATCATATTGCCCCTTTGGCAAGGAGGATTCGGGCTTCAAGTATGTGAGGGGGAGAAGATGGCCAGGATCTGATCTGAATGCATCTATGTAACTAAAGATGCACTTAAAAACTGATTTAATTACATCAGTTAAAAAATTTGACACATTCGCTCCTAATTCATTGCTTCTATTGATTTAGCTAGAAGCTGTAATTTAGTGTGGAACCTGCTGTTTGGTCTGGAACTTGCCTGACTTCTCCCTGATTTTCAACAGATTGCAGAAATGGTGCCTCCTGGACCACTGTAGGCATTGCACAGGGAGCCAGGCAAGGCTTCCCTCTGCCTCCTTCTCCTTCTGCCTGAAATGTAAGAGGTGCTGGACTTGCCATCCCTTCATGGTTATGTCAGCAGTCCTGAGACAGCAGCAGGCAATGCAGTGATTTTCTTTCTCTCCAGCAAAGGAAAGAAAATAGAGAGCACTTATTACAGATCTCACAGATCAGATGTCACTATTGCTGCTGCCAAAGTATGACCAAAATGTATATTTACAGAAATAAAGGGTACATCTACTGCTTGGAGGTTACCAAGCCACACTGCAGAGCAATACATTACCTTGGGTGGCATGTGATCCTTGTTTTGGTTTGGCCCTGGCACATCCCTTCCCACAACATGCACTTGCCTACCACTCACTCATCTGCCTTAGCACTATCCAGGAGCAGCATCCCCAAATCAACAAAATGCTGCAGCTGGGAGCCCTCTGGGACAAAAACATAGACAGGCCCTGTCTAATCTCTGTCACAAGTTTCTCATCCTTGCTCTGTATGTTTTAAAGGATGTGAGTAGAAAGTGAAATACCAGTGATCAATTTTTGAGGATGCATTGTAGTCTACATTGCCCACCATAAACTGAGAACCCTGTTCAGAGTGAGGACAAAACTGCAATATCATATCCAAAAGTAGCCTGGCACTATGATCGCAGACACACTTTTTACACTGCTTTAATTAGTTTTATTCTCCTTATTAAAAGACTCCCTTGGCTGCAACAATCAACATGTGCTTTAATCTACAGAGGCAATTTTGTAATGGATAGCTGCTATCACCTTTTTTACTCACATCCATAAATGGCTTGCACAAACCATAGCTGAGGAAAACATTCTGTGTATGTTAACTTGCACCTGATTCTCACTGCTGAAGAAACACCCTTAATAGCATTTGTGGAGCAAAGCTGTCTCACTGCCTCTGGCTCCCTGCACCAGCAAAGGCTGTTGCTTTCCTTCTGAAAGATGGAGAAAGAGGCCAAAATAGACAAGACAGCTTGTTTAAAGGAGACTTCAAATATATTTTAGACCATATTCTCCATTTTGATGGCGTTTTCTTCATTCTAAAAAACTGTTAATATTCCAAGGCTTCAGTATTTAATTGCTGAATTCTTTCACGAGCTAAGGATTGCTCCAGAAACAGATATTTAACCTCTTCCTCCTCACTGAGAGATCCAAGAACCCTTTTTTTTCTCAGGCCTAGTTTTATTGGTCTGTGCAAAAGTCAAAAATACCAATACTGATGTTCAAGCTCATTTCTTCCAGAGGGTCTGTAAAGTGTGAGCACTTGCTTGTGTAGAACCAGTGTAGTAAATAAAAGTTTTGGAAGTCTGAACACCGTGTGGCTCATCTCCCTCTTGGAACAACACCTGAGAGTTTCCATGAGATATCTCAACTAGTAATGAATCTTTTGCCCTTCTTTACTAATTTTTAGGATAATCTCAGGTATCTCTTCTCTCTTTCATCTCCTTTCTTCTTTTCAGAAATTAAAAGAGAAAATGGAGGGCTAATTGTTGTAACTGATAGAAAAAAATATGTAGCAGAATCTTAAGGAAGAAATTTTATTTTCAAGTTTCTTTTTAGAAGAGAAAAATGTCTGGTACCTGTATCCTATTTCATTTTTAAATGTAGTGAGGAACTTTTTATTTGTTATTTATTTCCTTGGGCAAGGTCTGAGAAATGCCTGTAATACTAGAAAGAGTTCTTAATGTCTTCTTGTCCTCCCTTGTATCATAAGCCTTATTACCATCATTCACTTTTCAATTTCTCTTACCTGTTCCATCATGTTTTTACAAATCAGGGAGTGACATGTAATGTGGAGGGGTTTTTTGGTGTCTAGTCAAATTTGGCACATAGCCTTCATAAGAAAAGAATATTAATATTCAATAATAGTGACACAAGTTGGAAGTTTGGCAGTTCATCCACTTTTGAATTATTCCCATGGGGAGAGGAAAAAAAAAACCAACTATTTTTTTCTTGTGTTGTTCAGAGAAGTTGAGGGAATGAGGATTAGTTTTTATTCTTGTCATAAATCCAAAATGGCTGCAAGAATTTTGCTCAAACTTTTTAAAAAATCACTTGGGGAACAAGTCAAACTATGCTTTTTAATAGTAACCATGTAATTTACTGTAAAGAGGTTGACAACTGAATTGAGAAGTGGAATTAAATTTAAAAATGTGTTTGAGTGTGCTATCCTTCTCTGCAATGGCAGGAAATTTTTTCATAGCATATGTCCAATCTTTCACTTAAAAAGGCAACTAGTGTCGAACCTGCTATTTTCTTGATGAATGAAAACAGTTTTCTGCCGTTGAACTGATAATAGGCTTTTATTATACTAACATGAAGACATCTTCACCGAATCTATCAAGAATCCAGTATGAATGTAGAGTATACAGGCTATCTACTGGCACTTTTCCCAGGAAACTGATTTATCTTTTCATCAACAAATAGCTACTGCTACTGCTTAATCGGGCAATATTTGTGAGATGTCATTTTAATGGGGGCATATTTGGTCAATGTCAAGTGACTTAAGTGATGTTTTAAGTAAGCAATTCCACACTGAGATTCCCACTGATCACTAAAATAGTGAGATATTTCAGCTTTGGTATTTCAAGATGGAAACTAATATTAAAGTGTAATATGGATTCAGCCATGCACTGGTGCTCCAGTACTTATTTGCCTGTACAGTTTCTACCTTCTGTAATAACTGTCTTATGTTCCCTAACTGTGAAACAAAGATTAAATAATCAAGGCTGGTTAGAACTCATCTCCAAATCTACATTAAAATTGATGAGAAACTTTCCTAGGCAACTGTACCAGCCCGAACTGACCACGCTGATCACACAGACATGACTTCCAAGTAGAGGCTTTTACAGCTGCTCTTTGGACAGAAGGAAGGACATATAAATTGCCTCATTCTAATTCACTCACCTGGGACAAGCAAAACTGGAAAAAAACCTTGGGATGTGTGATAAGGACTTGTAAGACAGCACTCTCTCGCACAGAGGGAGAATTAGGCTGTTGCAAACTCCCCAAAGCCGTGTTCAACAGTACCACTTCAAGTCTTTCCACAACAGGCTTTGTATCCCATGACACATTACAGCTCTAGCTGGTACCAAAATACCAGAGTTAAGGTTGCTGTAAGGATCTTTCATGAATTTCTCTAAGACTTTGATTTCACAAAGAATCAAGATCTTTATCATAAGCACCTCCTTAAAAGCCAGGCTCATAAACTTAAACATGCAATCAAAAAAATTCAGGAAGCTGTTTATGCAAGGATTTAGGATTAGACACACAAAACTGTGACACTTAGATATTGCTTTTTAAAAGAATACATAGATGTATGTTATTATTTGATAAAGAATATACATAATTAAAATATACTTGTTGTTTTCGGTTTTTTAAGGTTTATCTTAAGGCAGCAGTATTCTACAAAGGTGCCATCAAGAACAATAAATGTTATTAAATAATTCTATAAAATTTATGACATACATTATCTCAGTAGAATATTTCATGCTTTGTGTTTTCTGTGCTTCTTATACTCTAAGGTGCACTTGTTAAGATAAATGAAGCCTAATTTTCTTAGGCTAATGTCACTACTGTATTTTCCATTGTGACAATAGAACTAGTAACACAAACAAAAATATTGTTGAACACCAAATCACGAGGCAGAATCCTAACGCTGTGAGCTCACACAGTAACATGATAGAAATGTGATGCCACAGAAAGTGTGAACATATTGAAATAAAACAAAATCTTAACCTCATCATATTATGTTAAGATTTTCTGAGCAGACCTTGTGAAAGTAAAAAGGCCTCCCATGACACTAAAACTGATTTTCCTTTTAAGGCTCTTTGTTAGTGTTATTGTGTGCAAGAAAACCTCTTGACCATATATGATAATCAAGTCCATAGTATTCCAATTAAATGTTTTGCGTAGGAAGATGTACATTTTGCATACGCATATTGAATGATCTGGAGTATAAACAAATATGTTTTCATTAATGTAACTTTTCTGGATGAGAAGAGCTGGTTTCATAGCCTAAAGCTATGAAACAGGGTCCTTTTGTGCTGTTGTTTAAGACAGTATCTTGTCTATTGCTGCATTTTCTTAATTTCTGTTGATTTTATTTTTTTTTTTAAATCTGGAGGAGAGTGGAAGAATTTTGGGTTTTATGATGTTTAACCACCAACCAACCCATTTCACTTTGATTCCTGGGAAAATCATAGACCAAGCTCTCTTTGAAGGCTTTCTAGGCCCATAAATGAGAAGGTGATGACTGAGAAAAGTCTCCATGGATTAACAAAGGATAAAATTATTCTGGCCTCCCTGATTGCCTTCCAAAATGAAATATCTAGGACTGTGGATGACAAAAAAGTGATGGGTGCCATCTGTCTTCACTTTACCAAAGCCTTTCACCATAGTATTCCATTGCATCCCTGTATCCAAACTGGGACATTCTGATCTTGAATAAAGTGTAAGGTGCATGAAAAGCAGTCTGTACTAACAGGATACCAGTGCACATGTGTAATTCCTTGGGGGTCTGTCCCAGGACTAGTCCTGTTTCAAGTCTTTATCAATGACCTGGAGACAAAATGACACAGACTGTGCACTGTCATCAAGCCCGCAGATGGAAGGAAACTGGGGAACAAGCTGGTCTGCACAGGAGAAGGGCGCCTTTGAACTGGGTCTTTAATTCAACAGACACATCTGGGATAGTAACACTGCCTGCAGCTCTGTGGGCTGAGGACTGGCATGCTGAAGGGAGGTTTTAAGTGAAAGATGATTTGTGTGCATATATGGAACTTCTCTAGTCATGAGGATGATTGAGCAGTGAGGTTCATTCTCCAGGCTGCCTGGAGAAGTTGTGGGATCTCTGCTTTTGAAGCTTTTCAAGATCCAAAGGACAAAATGTGTTGACCATCTTGTTGACTATGTTTTGAGGAGTAGGGTAGACTGAGTGACCTCTCAAGGTCTCTTCCAGAATGTACTGCTCAATGCTTCTAAGGATGGAAATTATGAATTTATCATCTTTAGTCCTGATGGTTTGGGTGTTGGTTTTCATTTTTTACATTTATGTTGTTCCTCTAATAAGCTGAGATGAAAATAGTGTCCTTTAACAGTAAATATCTAGGTGAGACCAGCTTTGTATCTTGAATGACTCTAGGCATACAATCCTAATTACTGTGAAAAAAAGAATCACATATTAATCATATATGAAAAAAGAATCGTATCTGGGAAGTAAAATAAGATTCTAACTCCATGCTTAGGACCTCACCTCTTACCTACCTATCTACCTTACCTATCGCTCACACCTGTGTCATAGCTATATGCCCAGTACTAGCCTGATCAAAAATGTGAGGTTGGAGTTCATACATCTGACTTCTAGGCCAGGTTGACAGGAAACATTCAGTTTTCTTTTTAGCCTTTTCTTACTATGCAGAAGCAATTTGGATTATCTGTGCATTAACATCTATCAGATTCTCAGCTATCACATGGAACTAGCATATTGATTTCTTATATCCCACCTTTCTATAGAAAATTATTATTATTGGTCTTGGCTCATTTAAGTAGAAGAAAAAAACCCATCTTCTTTTCCCCACTGACTGTGTAGGGGAATTTAGGCATGCTCTTACTAATGAGGATTGGTATACTGGGTGCTTTAAAATTAGATTCAAGTTAAGTGTCTAACCTGAGTGAACTTGATCCTATCCTCAGTCATTAATGGATTATAATGATACTCATTTTACAAAAAAGCCCGCTTAGAATCAGTGTTAGCAAATTCTGTTTGAAATTTTCAAAAGCAGCAAAAGTTACTTGAATGACTGTTCTCATTCATTTAAATGAACTTGTAGGAAGCTGTCAGAAAATATTCTTCAGGACAGAGGGCATTGTTCTTCCATTTCTACAGTGCCTTGGCAGAGCAGTCCTAATCTGTGACCAGGCCTCTGTATGTTCCCTGCAATTTGTGTAGTACTAAATTCATAGTAAAAATAAGATGATAAATCTGTTCATTAGTGAAGGAAATATTTCCTCCTATCAACTAGCCAGGCAGAGAGAAAAAAAGAGAGAAGCAGTGATAAGTTTTAGGTCATTAACTTAGTTTCATATTCAGATCATTTAATATTATATTTTCTGTATTTTACAATTTGAAAAGCTGAACAGGTTAATTTTGTGTCTGAGGTGGTATGCTCATCTTCCATATACTTATAACATACCTTTAAATAAAATATGACTTGAAAAGCTAACTTGAACAAAGACATTAAGATACAGAACACTCAGAAGTCAGGAAATTGTATATAGTTGTCAAACCAATCATTCCTCTACATCTCTGAGAATATTCTCTCTCATTAAATAATTGATTTAAACAACAGCATTTTAAAACATTTCCTTTATTATGCAGAGGTTGGACAATAGCCAGTGAAATAAAGTGAATTTTTTTTTTCCCGTGGTTCTTTAATATTTTTTCTCTTGTATCTTATGCTCACTATTGTCCTGTCCAAGACAATGGAAGTCAGCTTAAATCTTTCCACCAGTTTCTAGGGCATCAGATCCCTTCCCAAGCAAGGTAGGTGGTAGCCCAGAAGATACTCCTATCCAAAGACACGTGCCAGCTGTAAATCCAGGGAAGAGAGAGGTGGACTACCTTGCTATTTCTGGGATTTTCTCAGCATAACAGTAAGTGATTCTCAGCATAACATATGTACTCTGGAGCCAGCATGTCGTTATCACGAATCTGTTTGGCATTCATTGGTAATGGCTGTGATCATCAATCCGATTAGTGCTCATATAGGTGTCAATGGTGTTCCATTACAAATTATTATTTGTTAATGAACACCTATATTAGGCTCATACTGCACTTTGTTTAAAACCTGCTTAAAAGAGTTAGCTGCAAAATTTAGTGCCAGTCAAACTCTGCGTCTCAAATCAAACCTCAGCTTCCTACAAGGCTTCTCTCAGGAGGAGAAATTTTATTGCCTGCAAGATCACTGCTAGGAGAGACAGAGGACTTACAGCTTTTGGCCTGGGGACAATGAAAAACTCACTCAAACAATGCTCTACAGCTTCTGGGCTCCTTCTGCCTCCATCCTCTGCCTGTCTGCTCAGCCAGAGGCAACCAGCTCTGGGCAGAGCTTTGGCTTGTAATGACAGTCAGGTGAGGGAGCTGATTTCCAAGAGCAGGGACCAGGAGGAGCTTGGTTGCTTGGTTTTGTGCCAGTGGTTCTCCCAGGTATGACTGAGGATCCAGCTGCTGTTGCTCACCCAGCATCCTGTTCAACTCTTGCCAATGTCCTTGCTGTCATAGCAGTCAGGCTATCACTGACAGAGCCAGGAGATACTTCCTCCAGAGGGGAAAGTGGCTCCTAATCAAGGAATTATGACCTGAGTCATATCAGCCTTTTCTTCACAAAATGCAAAGGTCTCACCAGTCAGCTGGTCAGTGTGACTTTGCATTTGACACCGGGTCTACAGGGGCTTTCTTATCTCCAGGGAATTTCCCTACCTACCCCATTTGGTATCCCTTCCTACATTCCAGTGTTATATTTGGCACTCTTCATTCATTTCTGGCTGTTTTTAACTATTAAATGTGTTTTAGCATAATGACTAAACCCTTGCATTCAAGTCCTCCTTTGCCCTTGGACTACTATTGCCTTATATGTCTCCACAAAACAATAAAACATGGTAAAAATGTATTTTTAAAAAAACTTTTTCTATGTGCCTTTGTTACCAACCTCCTTTCAGTTTGATGGGTTTTGTCCCTTTAGAGTTTTCCATAACTGTCAGTTCACCTCCTGCTCCAAACTTTCCAGTTTCCTCCTTTATTCTTAGTTCTATGTTTAACATTTTATTATTTAATGTTGTGTTCAATTTCTTTTACCACAGTTGTCAGAGTATTTAATTTTGTGGTTCAACACACAATTTTTTTTTCTGACTTCCTCTCTGTTAAAAATACTGTTTCTCAATACTTTTTGGGTTATCACTCTAACCATGTCGATTATCCCTTTTTCCACCCTGCAGTAAAATGCAAACTGCTCCTCACTGCCTTTGAGAGCCTTCACAATCCTTACTCCTGAGTCATTATCTTGTATTTCCCATCCTCTTTGACATGCCACCATCATTCCCCCTTCTTTGCATTTCCACCATTGCTGTGCTTTATGCCTTCTTACACCAGGGAATAACATCTCAGAACCGATCCACAGGGCTGTGACTCTAACTTCTGAACCTTAAGATTCTGTTATCTTTTGTAATACTTTCCAAAAGGCTTTGGGATCAATACTGAGAGAAGAGTAATTTGAATTTTTCTGGGAATTAGTAGGGGAGGGTGCAGCATTGTTGTCTTTTTATTCTGGCTCACGCAAATATCCCCTCATAACGAGATCTCTTTGTTCAGAGGATCATGTCTCCATCACACCTCTGAACAGCACCTACCACATTGTTGGTGCCAATGGAATACAATAACAACAATAATAATAACCCCTACCCAGAAAACCTCATTAAGGACCTCAGGTATCCCTTGAGTTACGTATTGATCCATGTAAAGGATTGCTGTGTCATGCACTTACATGAAAGGCCAGATTTAAATCCCCCAAAAAGCCACAGAAGAGCTCACATTACAGCTCCACAAAGAAGCTTGATTAAATGTGAATTTAGTTCAAGGTCTGAAGTGTACATATTAAAACTCCTGAGAATCTTTTAATCAAAACTTGGACCCTTTTGCATGGTTAAATCTCTAATTTTTGTTAGGTGATATTGACACGGATTGTTTGCTGATGCATTGTGATTTAATGCCATGTGACCGTAATCCCTGCATGCAAATGATTAATTACAAAGTGTATTTGATTTTTTTAAAGGATTTATCACATTTCCTCCACTTCTGCTTCTGTTTGGATTGCAGTCTAAAAGCTCGTTCCTTTTAATTTTTTTAAATTTCATTTGAATTATGTCAGAAGATGTAATAATTCACAAGCTATTTAGCTTTTGGATTAAAACAGGTGATTGTTGCTTATAAAATATTATGGCTTCAAGTCCATAGCAACTTTAAACATTTCTGTATTTGCTTCAAGGCATGAGGAGACAGTGACACAGCTCATTTCCTCTGCTGAGCCCTCTTTGCTGCCTTGTACAACACTTATTTCAAAGCACGCCACAGCTTAGAACTGTCGTGATCCCCATTAATATAAAATCATTGACCTCTGCTCCTGCTGGTGCGACTAAATTACATTCTGCTGCTCAGCAGCAGCCGCATATGGGGCCAGCTCTTTTAGTCATGGCCAGGTGCCTTGATGTCAGTGCGGCCCCTCCTACGCTCAGGGTTTTCCTTTAATGAGGATTATGCACCTTCAAAGATTGAGGAAACCCACTCCCAGAATGGCAGCTTTTCTAATGGCATCTGCTCTTACCACAGAGTAACTCTGTGTTGTAGGAAACTGTGGAGGGGTGCTCTGTTTTCTCCCTCATGGTGAGGAATTGTGAGAGCTCATGATTTCGGAGCTGTGTTCTCCCTTGACCAACAAACCCAAGACACTGTGAACAGAAATATCACATTTTTATGAAGCCCTGTGATGTTGTGTTAAAACAGTATCCTATATCGTGTCAAAACCTGGGTGGTATTCCTTCCCCCTCTCCTTGCTTTTTATTTCATGCTGCTCAAAAATAAAGTGCACAGAGCACTGTTTTATAGTCTGCACATTATTGTGTACTCTTACAAAAAAGAAAAAAAAAGAAAAAAGACTTTATAGGATTGATTAGGTTTGATACAGCTTCTGAATGTGGTCAGCTTTTCTCACTGTGTGGTCTTTTTGATCTTTTTTCCCCTGACCCTTTTCACCCACCCCCACCCCCTCGAGACACTGTGCTTTGTGAGCCATGGTGCATTTTTGCCTGTAAGCAATGTACTCTACAAATGGGTCTGAGCAAGTTTCTACACTAATCTTCCTAAACATAATGTTCTTCAATGAGGAAATATCTTATGTCCTGGTCTTGCAATGAGTTAGTTAGACTTTGGCACCAATCAGAGTGACTAAATCCTGATGATGTCTAGAATAACTCTTAAACTACCACAAAAATTGCCAGTGCACTAATTTTGTGTTCAGTCCCACCAAGTACTATTCATCATATTAAGCTTGAGATGGTGTCAAAGTGAATTAGCAATGATCATCTCCGTCTTGATAGTAGTCAAATTCTTATAGATCTCATCATGTAAGAATAAGTAACACAGGAATTTGGCACAAAAAGTTTTATATGGAAAAACCAGAAAATGTTCTATGGAATGTGTACAGCTAAATCTTTCTTTTATTTTAGGGTATCTCTGTATGAAGGACTTAATATCATTGCTCTCTTTGGTAGGTATCACTATTTTTTCATATTTTAGGCTACCTCAGATTTTATGTTATTTTAATTTTGCAATTAACATAAATCTGACACTATTTGTTATTTTTGGAAATCTGATGGATTTGTGTATTCTCCGTTCAAAGCAATCACATAAAATAACCATAAGTGTTGTTGTTGACTATAATAACCACATGATGTATGTTCTTTGTTGTATTCTCCCTTGTGCTCCCAGTGAAAGTTAATTTGACCAAATATGACCTGGAAAGGAAAGTTGAAGGTTTAGAATTTTTTTTTTAGCGGTACCCATAGCCAAATCACAGATAAATCTTTGTAATGGAAAGGAGCAATTCCTCTTTTTTTCTTTGTGTGCACGGGTGAGAGGGGGAGGAGGAGGTTTTTAATTGTGTTTTGTTCTTTATGAAAGGTAACATCTGGATTAACAACTTGCTTCTGAAAGCTGATACCCAAACAGAGTGCTTTCTTTACTGAGAGATGTCCTAACCTCAGTCACACGACTGCTAATTTGGCTTTTCTCTTAATCTCTGCAGAACTTGCTGAACAGAAGCAAAACTATGTGCATGCTAATGGCTCACTTTCTACATACTCCCCTCTCTCCCTCGAAGTGTCTGGTGTGCAGAGCCGAGCTGGAACAAAGATACACTAATTATTCTCCATTAATTTGTCTGCTTGAATGGTCCTAAATACCAGAGTGATTAATTAGCGCGAAACAGCCAGGGCAGGATGTCACACCCTTCTCTGCGTTTAAGTGTCGGCAAGGTTGTGCTCAAGTGTTGACAACAGCATATCTTTAATTTTCTCCAAGAAGAAAAGTTTAGTCAGTACAATTAATTTGAGCTTGGCTAGCTTGCAGGAATAAATGTAATGTGGAATAATATTACTGCTGATTAGACAATTTTTTACATCCTTAGGATACGGTAAAACTTTTTGGCATCTCAGTTATTGAATATTGTTTTTCTATAATTGTTTCAAATTGGTTTAATTACTTTTGTGCATTTTGCAGTTAAAAAGTGGATCACAAACCACATAGAAATTATCTTTAATTACTAGGTATATGTAAATTATTTGATACAATGGATGAATTAAAGAGAGATAACAATTTCAATTCAGTTTCTGAATCTTTTTTATTCAGTGTTTTTTCATAGTGACTTGTCCAAAAATATATGTCAACATCATTTAAAAAACCACGGATTGTCTAGTTTGCAGAATCTCACATAAATTTAGTAAAATAACCTGAAAATGAAATAAAGCTGGTTCAGTAGTATTTACTTGAGATCAGTACTTGCACTGCCCTTTTGTTTTCATATAGAGCTGTTAAAAGAGTATTTAACAAGACACTTGTCTAAAATTATCTCCATAATAATGCTAAGATTTATATATATACTTTTCTGGACTCTGAGAACTGCTTGTGTTTAGCAAGCATAGTATATAAAAATACATAATCAATTGTGGTAGCTCTGGTAATAGTAAAAGTTACTGCATTTGCATGTCCTTGTGTTTTGTGTTGATTTTTTAACCACTTCTTAGAGCATAATTTTTTCCTTGGGGTAGGGGGCATAAATGCAAAAGAAGTCCTAGACATTAGACGATGCCTGTGACCTTTTAGCAGCTACCCTGAGATAAACCCCTAAAGGGGCCATACCAGAAGCCACAGAGAGAGCTTCATCTCTCCTTACATTGTCAGTCACTATTGTTCTCCTTGTCAATTAATTCCCCATAATAAATGTTTGGCCATGTTGTGGCCGATACAAGCTGCTTCAAAGTGTGTTACTTTACACAGAAACTGACTCTTTCTCTTGCTCATTCATTGCTGTGCTTCAGCCATCAATGTATGTTTTACTTCATAAGTGAAATCTTTATTCAGCTATGAGAGTGGACTGAGGTTTTTTTCTTACAATGGGAGTGTGGGGAAGGGTTAAAGTAGATGCCGAATATTTGTTTAAATTGACAGAGCTTATGTGTACCAAACTTTGCAGAAAAATATAAGTGCTATGATGTGTATTGAAACATCCAAATATGCTTAAGTTAGGCATTGAGACCATTATGGCACCTACATTCAAGAAAATCGCAGACAATTCTGACAAAAACTGGGTTTTTGTCAGTTGCTGGGTCCCCCTAAGGTCAATAAAAATAAGTAGACAAAGTAGACTGAATGTGAAGCAGAAGTCTTGGCTGCTAAGTACAGATAATGGAACCTTATTTTAAAAAAGAAGAAAAGGACAGGTAATTAAGCAATACCATCCTTTTGATTATTCTCTATGTTTTGTATTTTTCTGTTTTCTGGGTTGCTTAAGTAGGAATATTTTTGCATTACAATTTTTTGATTGCTCAATTTCCTCTCCAATCAGTGAATGATGCTGAGAAACTCTTATCCCCAATTCATCGTGTTAATTCCTCCATCCTAAAAATAATCCACTACATTTTAGCTTCTAGGGCCTTACTGACACTTAGTTACTTGTTAAGCTTGTCTTCCTTCTTCCCAGTAATCTCATTTCCCCATTTCTTCTCTCTTAACAATCACTTGTCCACAAAAGGCAGCACACTGTATGCATAGTATCTGTGGCTCCCCGTAAGACATCTTTGTAATGAGAACACCTCAGATCAAAATGCTTAGATAGGACATTGGGAATCAGCAGAATTTAAAACTCTTAGATGCTTGGTTTGATAAGAGAAATGTAACCCAACTATTAAGATACATTCCCCATTCTTATAAGTATTAACATTTAAGGTCTGTCCCAACAGCCTTGTCGTAGGCAGTGTTCTTCACACTCTCCTACTCAATCAAAATAACAGCATCCATCAAGCTGTTGTGAAAATGAATAAGCTGCTTTGTGGGAGAATTATTTCAGTGTACTATTACAGGGCCAATGTGATCCAACTTGGATCTTGAAACTTGTTAACTCTGCAGCTTGTACCATTGATCTCAATGGCTCTAAACTAAGTCTTTTAAATGGTGTTACAAAACTTCAAGTGACTACAGAGGTGAGATGAGCAATAAAACCCTTGCTTATTATTGTCTGTTGGCTCTAAATTATTTTATATGGCAGAGTAGAAAGCAGTTCTCAAATATAATAATTTCCTTAGGATTAACTTTAATTAACTAATAATTACTTACTTGCTTTCTGCCTTCAGATCACATGTCAATTATTTGCTTCTTGACTTTATTTTCAAAAGGCTCTAATTCTGAGATATTTGCCCAACGAACTAAAAGTAAGAAAAATATCAAAGTATATTCTTTGCAGTGTTTTAATTTAAAGAATTCTGTTGTATTTTTTGTGCCCTGGTAATATTATTTTAAAGTGAAAAATTTACTCCTGTCATTTTGAAAGGTCAGTACTGATGTCAGTTTATCTGCTAGGTCAGTGCTGGTCACCATGCAGTCCTCCGTGCATGGTGGGAGCAGATCCAACTGTTAGCTGAACTGTGCTAGCTGTTCCACATCTTCCATGCTTGTGTGACATTCTCATTTATACCTCACTTCCACTGTATGGCAACCAAGAAAAAGGTCCATTCTATGCAGAGAAATATTAGACCAACTTCAGAGGTGCCCAACATACAGATGGTGAAGAATTCCACTAATATTGCCTTTGTAATTAAAATTTTGTGAGTTGACTCACTCATTATGCCCTAGCAATTGATCATAATTATTTTATTAAGGCTGTGGTAAATCAGAGGCAAAATGCAGCCATTGTTCCATAGGATATCTGAAGTGCATCCTAACATTTGGCTGATTAAAAAGTCTCAGACCTGTGTGAGGCTTTCTGCAAAGTCCATACTTTGCATGGACAAGACAGGTTAGCCCTTCAGATTACAGATCAGCCACCAATCAGGAACATGTAAATACAAAGCAGAATTCCAGTGCAAATTGGCACAGCTTCCTTGTCTGAAGAGAAACTGCATTGATTAACAACACCTGTGGAGTCCACACATGAATGAGATCTCTGTTTATCACAGCAGGAACATTGTTTGTGTGTGTACTTCAATTGAGTGAGCTCTGGGGGCTACAGAAAAAAAACCAAACCAAAACAAAACAAAAAACCAAACAAACCCCCAAAACAGCCCCACAACAACGACAAAAACCACTAAACCTCAACAAACCTGCAGTTATCTCTTTTGTTTTATTCCAATCCAGGCTCAGTGGCTACTTGGAATCAGCAGATGAAGCTGGGGCTTCCCTCAAAATTCGGGGCTGAGCCTATTTTCTTCCCTTGCAACATTTCCATTAATCTGCTAGCATCAGCTTTTCCTGAAGATACTAACTAGGGGGTACAGTGCTTTTATGATAAACTAACAGAAAGTTAAAAATAGTCCTTAGAACACATATTTCAGGTTCATAAGGAAATGGGATAAAGTTCAGTGTTTCAGCTAATGACTGAAACACTAGCATTCAGAAGCTACTCTGTCTTCTTTTTGTCCAGAACTATAAGTACACATTGAGTTACCTTTCCTAAGCAAATGCCAACCCTTATTCTGAAAATGTGTGAAAAATGTTTAGGCTGAATAGCTCAAGGCATCACCCTTCAAAGGGTCGAGCACCTCAGTAAGAATTTCCATTGCCACCCATGAAAATTGCAGGATTTTATCCCATTATGGAAGAATAGATGTCTAAAAGTGGATATGGAAATTAATTTGATCCCCTCCTTTCATGAAATTAATTTTTTTTCACCTGTAGCACCTAAATTTTTCAGCAAGACGTAGCTGATTGATGCTGTCATTGACCTCCCTCCTTCCTCATTTATTCACTACCCAGTGTTTACTAACATTTGTTTTCTGATAACACTTGAAAGATGGAAATTACTTTCAGTCCTATTTCTGGAACAGAGCCTGAAGTGTTCTTAGCTTTATCAGGGGAACATGTGTATTTCTTATTATTCTGAAGGTCTAATTCTGAGCAATTAGGCCAAGTAAAATCAAAACACTATGCTAACAAGATGTGAAAGGCTGAGGGAGAGAAAGATAGTTTCTCCTGGACTTCTGAATATTTGATGCCGTCATTTCTGAAGGGCAGAAATTCTCCTGTCAATAAAAGACATTTGGTTGAATTCCTGGTCCAAGAGCTTTATCTCTGAGAAAGAAGAAAAGGTAGTTTTGGTAATATAATAGACTTTCTGATTATAACATATCCTCAAGTAAAGGAGAGAGAAAGAGATCAATCCCCTTTCCATTCTGTTATTTATGGCATCCACATATCACAAAAGTAATTTGGACAGAATTTGATTCTTATGCAAGGCTACATTAGAGAAATACTAAAAAAATCTACCTAGTTCCTGTTACTTATTTGCAATCCTTTTATTCTCCTTTGTCACAAGACAACACTAAATAGACACGATTGCATAAGATATAAATCTCTAAAATATGAGAATTTTATTTACTCTTTAGAACCCCCCATAAATGATAGGAATTTGCAAACCATCTGACCTCGTGCTTCAAAAATTGATGCATTACAACAATCCAGAGATGTAATTAAGAAAATTACTTTTAGTATTGATGCAGAAACTGAGGGCAGAGTAGATCATCCAAGTTTCTAGGACCGTAATGGAGAACAGATACACAGAAAGGCAGAGCACGTACATATACAGGCTGGTGTTGCAGAAGACTAGAATCTAGAATGTCTTCCTGGCAGCTTGGACCACAGCATTAGTCCCATTCCCTTCTGGAGGGAAATTCACAAGTCATTAATATCTGATTGATTGCTATGCTGGCTCACAGCTTCATGTAGGACAGCATGGCTGGGTTGAACTGTGTGGACACGGCCGTACGTTCCCACACGTGTACACGTGTGCGCATACCTGCATCTGCACACAGACACACACGTGGAGGCAAGGAGCAGACCTTGCAGCCATCCTAAGGGAGTAAAGATCACTCCAAATCCTGCCAAAACTGGCAGCACTATTTCTGTTTTCAGTAGGTGTTTCCAGGCTGTCAGCCCATTTATTTACCCCCTCAGTATGTGCTGTCACTCCTGATCACTTACTCACAAAGTGCTTCCAGAAATATGTTTACAGAAGAACCTTATTCTGACTTTCCTATTAGTGCAAATTAGTGGGAGTACTTCCCTTGGAAGTGCTCTTGGGAGCCATTTTGGAAAGCTCTTGTTATTTGCTTGCTAATATAAATTAATCCCAAATGTTTGTATATTATTCACAAATATAAAACTCAAACAAGCCTTCTATCCCTCTCCCTGTGCTTATACAGTTTCCACGTCCAGTTAAAATGAAAAGAAAATCATGTTTGGGATGTGGCCCCACAAATCCATTACTGCATAAAGGAATAGATTAACATTGCTCTATAGTTGAGCACAACGTTGCCACTCAGTTAATATGAGATATTTTTCTCTACCTTTACACATATGAAAATTACGCCAGGTATGGCAAGACAGGAGTATGACCATAGGCCACTTCTTTACTGAGTGTTCAAAGCCTTAGTATCTTTCTCTTATGTAGTGCTTATCAGCCACACTGCCAGAAAATTAAAAGTAGGCACAGATAATAAGGTAAATATTGAAATAAGTAGTTCTGACAATGTGGCACAGGGTAAATTGCTCTTTTACACTGAACCAAAATCCTGAGAGCAAAATGCACAAATTTTGCTGAAAGTCTGAGTCACTCCTGATTTTGTAGTGCAATATACACATTCGAATGAATACTCTGTCTCTGAGTGGTTATCAAAGGGAAAAATGAATCTTTGCGCTGTTGTACTACATAATGATCAGTACACAGAGAAGTTAAACTGAAAGTCTGTGGAGTTTTAAAATTTGGGGTTTACTTCAGGAAGATGAATTGCATGGGAAGAAGAGAGCGTACACCCTGCATCATTCTGACAAAATTTCTCGTGGAGGTAATGTCATTAATAGATGAGAAACTAAATAGAAATGTTCAATAAAACATGTGTGCATCTGCACAATAGAATAGTCCTTATATTTTACATTGAGCTACCTCAGGGTCATGGAAGGTGTTTTATTAGAACAGTCAACAATAATTGCATGATTTTTATTAGTAGGAAAAGATAGAGTGAGAGACTACTAATTATTTTTCAGCCTGAGGGGCATTTTCCCTGAAACGACTGTTAATTTGATCATTGTCGTGCAGTTCACAGATTTACATGAACTTATTTCAGTACGACACATGGCTAAGAACTAGACTAAATATGTTGCTTTATTAATGTTTTTCAGTGAGTGTATTAGAAAGCGCTAACCATGTGGGTATAGGGATGATATTGATAGTACTTAGAAGGCTGAATCTTTTTGGAAGTAGCTAGCCCGAAGCCCTTTCTGTGTGATATTTTTTGTTCATGCACTGAGATAGTAAGCCTACAAGAATGAAATAAAATCCCAGTGAAATGAGAATTTGTTGGCATTGTCTTAGATCTATGTGCAGTGATGTTGCTGGAGGTTTTGGGGTGGGTTTTTTGTTGTTGTTTTTTTTTTCTTTTTTTGTTGTTTGTTTGTTTTTGGTTTTGTTTTGGCTTGATTTTTTGTCTTGTTTGGTTTGGTTTGATTTGGGTTTTTTTAACTAATCTGGCAGGTCTAGGAGGCAATTAAATTTTAGGTAATTATTTAATCAATACATATGGCTTAGATGTTTATGTATGTATGTGCACATATATAAATATAAACCCACTCTTAATGAATCTTCTACTAGAAGTGATAAAAAGTCCTGGGAACACATTCCAGCTTTTAGCATTTTTAAGCACTCTGGCATTTTTCTTACTTCAGCTGTCTCCTCTCCTTTTCAGCCCACAAACACACATTCTTTCAATCCCAAGGAGAGTCATATATGCAGTCTGAAAGGCCTTTAGTGTAGATTAAGAGAAACTGCAAGATGAAAGGGAACAAAAACAGAGTCTCCGGAAGGACAAATAGTTTGCATCTCCTTTGTCACAAGCTGCCTTCGCTTTTCCTTACAAAGTTTCCTTACAAGCTTCCTTTGCTGGTGGGGACTTTTCAGAAGTGTGAAACTTCAGTGTGCAGCAATCAGTCAGTACTGCCGTGTGCGACAGCCCCGCGTGCAGAGCAGCAGGATGTGAGGCACAGCTGCACCTTTCATCCCGCCGTGGCAGACTCCAGCATGTGGTTGGTGCAAGTGAAGTGCTCTCACATGGTCATATCCATGTTCTCCAAGCTGCATCGTGAACAACTTGATCCCATAAAAATTATCTTCATTGCCAGCTGTGGGAAAAAATGGTGGAAGAAACTCTCAGACTGGGAGAACAAGCAGTTCCAATGAGCTGTCAGATATTTCCTCACTTTTCTCTCAAAATCATGTTTGCTTAGTGGATATTCACCTTCTTGAACTTTGCAAAGCAGTACCACTGCTTTCCCAAGTGTTCCCCAGGCTGAGAGGTGACTAGGTCAGGAAATTCACTTTTCTTAAACATCTTATTGACTTGTAGTTCAGTCAAAATTAGGGGGTGTAAGTAAATTTTTTGCCTCCCTTAATGCTCTAGATTGATAATTCACTCCAGCCCATCCTTCAATGCCCCCCACCTCTTTAGCTGATGTAAATAACTACTCTCATTTTGATTGCTTTTTGGTCCCGGTTTTAGTCCTGCCTGCCTCCAATCACTGTCTGCTCATCAACAAACCCAAAAGTAACATCTCCTAGTCATGGTTCAGGAAAACTTTTTAGATATTAATTTCCTCTTGCAAGAGATGTAAGTATTTTTATCAGCCTTTTTCATTCTAGATTTAGTGGAAAAGAGGAACAAAATTATGCAAAATAATTATCCTCAGAGAAAGCACTCAATAGAAGCAACCAGTTTTTCAATGACATTATGTAACTCTGAGTTCCTATAAGAAATTCTAACTAGATTTATAAAATCTTTACTGAAATAATCAAGATATTATGGTTTACTACAAAATGGATGGTCAGGTCTCAGCTTCCAATGCATGGACATCAGAACCTACCCTAAACCTCTGTCTGGAAATGGAGAGAGAGAGAGGGAGAGAGACTGCAACAGGCAGAAAGCCAAAGGATAAACACTTGCACCCCCGTTACAGGAGCAAATAACACTGGGATCCACAGAAGCAGAGGAAAATACAGTAACCCAAAACTGCTGGGATAGCCCAATGAGGCAGCACCCTTCCTAATGCTGCCTGATCTTTACCATCACCTTTACTTTGCAATGGGTATTACTTCTGAAGAACCAATGTGATGAAAACATGATTTAGAATTGCCTTTCTTTTCATCTCCTTTTCTGCCCTAAGTTAACTTTTGTCAAAAATGAAAATTTTAGTTGGGCATCCTCTCAAGTTCATTGTGGGCAGTCACAGTTAACCTTCATTGTATATAAATTTATTTTGCTGCCTAAACCATGAGACTGAGACGGGAAAGCCTTCACAGGTAGATTTGTTCCTGGGAGAAGATGACAGTCTCTTGGCTGGAATTGCTACCACCACTGGTTTCTAATATTTATGTCCATGATAAAACTTATCTCAGTCATGCAGAACTGTAAGGCTATCCTGATTCCAGCTAGTATGTCAATGTGCAGAAAAGAAAAGGCTAGAAGAGAAACAGGCACAATCAGGCACTGCTAGGACTGCATGATAGTTAACATGAACTCTCCATTTCTTGTGTTAAGGTCACTCTCTAAGGACTCTCTATGAGGTACCAATAGATCCTGACATGCAACTCCATATCCTAGACTTTGAACTGTCCCCGGCTCTTCTCTGATATGTAAGATCTAAATAGCAAGGTCCCATCTGAACCTTCCAGATACACCTTTTTCTAAGAGACTTTACTTCAAATAAATTAGATCCCTTAGGATTTGAACTGCATTATTTTTAAGGATTTTTATCTCCACAGAATTGTGAGATAGTAATAAATATTTCATTTTTAGTAACTTCTTAGTCTATTTTATATATCAAAAAAAGTTAAAACTCTGATTTCAAGAAGAGAAATCCAATTTTTTAACTCTTTTATTTACAGCTTTTATTGCTTTCTTCTGAGAGTCTGAAAGAGAGCTAAAACTAGAGATTGGATGTTGGAATGACAAAATATATTTATTTTTATCTAAAAGGAAACCAAAAGCCTATTATCCCAATAGTTAGAGCCCTTCAACCATGCTTGAAATTCAAATATTAGTTTTAAATCCAAATAACTAAACTTGAATTGTGTCACACATCTGTTGAAATAGTCTTAATGACATGGCTGATATCACACATTTTTATACCATCCATTGCCTAAAAATGTCCCTGTAACATTTTCCTCAAAAACTGGTTTTATTGTAATAATAGACAGGAAAATAGAAGAAAATTAAATGAAATTAATGTTTACAATGAGTTTTCCTTTCTGCTGTGAAAAACATATGGTAAATAAAAAGTGTTAACTGGAAATCCTATTGCCTTAAACTAAAAAAAAAAAAAGGGGATATAACAAACACATGCATAAAATTTCTCTGATACTCCATTTCTTTTGCTCATTCAGGATATGAATAGATGCAGTTATATGAGCAAAATGTAACCCTTCATCCAACTGCTCTTTAAGTTAATCAGTACTAAATTTCACATTAACCAAAAATAAGGTACAGCCCTACAGTAATTCCTGTAACAATTTTGTGATCTGTTTCCATCTCATAGCTAAAATAGCTCTACAATATTGTAAGGGAACTGTGAGTCAAAGTGATAGGGCAAGAGATACCTGGTAGGTCTCACCCTGAAAAATATTTCTATTATTTCTATGTTGTCCAAGACAACTGCAACTTGAATACTGTAAACTAACCTGGAAGAGAACCATCAAATTTCAAAGGAGAAAATAAGTGTGTCTCATTAAAAACTTTATAACTGAGTAGAGTTAGCTGTGAAGGATTGTTTTTAATAGAAGTCTCCTGGCTGGAAACTCAGTAACATCTAAAAATGTGGGGCAATTTCATGCAATTAAACAAGAAGAAAATGATTATACAACAATCAAAACAATATTGCTGTTTGGATGTTCTTTAAAGTTGTGAATAGCCACCTTTGCTTTAAAATTCACATTTTTGAACTTTGAAAGTGTTCTTGAAGACAATTTGGTGCTGTTTTTTCCTTCTAAAACCATATGGTTGAGAGAATTAAGCACTGTCCTGGGAATCAGGACATTCTCACTCCTTGTCTCATCTTTACTGCTGATGGATCTTAATACTTTCTACTTCTTTAAACTTTGGAAATGCTATTTAATTATGCTATGCAACAACCCAGTTTGCAAACATTAATTAAGCCACATAGCTCCCTTGTGGTCTGAGACAGGTAAAATACCATTAGTCTCAGATAATAGGGAAAATAAGGCTCAGAGGGGTTAAGTGGCATGCCCAAAGTCACAGAAGCAGTAGTATTTGGATCAGTATTATAATTCAAATTGTCTTTTAATCTACAATGACTCTCAAGCCAGGCCAATGCATGTGGCTCCTCTGATTTAAAGAGCAAGAAACAAACATTTTAGCAGTTGTGAAAATTCAGTACCTTTAGGCTCAAATTACCTCTAAGTATTCATTTGAGCTTCACTGATTTATAAACAGCCACATGCATAGGCCACTTCAGTGCTGGGGAAGATGAGCAGAGAATAAAAACACCATCCCTTTAAGAAGTTTCTAAAGCAGGGAGGGGGGTAACACTCTGTAGAGGGCATCACCTCAGGGGCAGGCTGTGGGGCTGGTGTTTCAGAGTGCAGACCCCACAGGAGGCAGTGGGCTTCCAGCTGCTCCACTCAGAGAAACACAAAAGTGATCTCCTCTGGCTGGAAGGGGTCAGGGAAGGGTTTCCATCCTGTCAGTTAATCTAGGCAAGACAGGAAGGTAAAAGAGGCTCTTAAGGAAAGAAGCGGATGACTCTTAGCTCCTGTTCCATGTGGGTCACCAAGGGCATAGCAAGGGGACCCCATGTGTGAAGACAGGAGCTTTGCTGTTTATCCTCTCTTTAGAGATGAGCTGCACCTGGTCTCCATGCCTATAGCTCCCTGCAGAGAACCTAAACCAGCAACTGACAGAGCAGTGTGATAAGCTTTGTCTGGGACTTCTCAAGCAAAGGAGGAGGAAGGATATCCAGCATTTAGAATTAACATGTTAACATCAACCATGAAGAGGAAATATCTGAAACAGCATAATAACTGGGGTACTTACCCAGGATTATGTAGCATCCCCTATTAAAGCACTGCTACATACTCAGGTGGCCATGAGAGGGTATTCTGAAAAAGTACACAGAAACCCTAGCAGATACCTTACTGTATATAAATCTTATTTCCCACATACTATATTCAAAGACTGGCACATGTCCTCATTATAAGACTATATAAGAAGGAATAGTATGCTTTGGTTTTATATGAATTAATAAATAAAGTCTTTTCTACAGTTCATATGTACACATGGGGTTTTTGTTTTATACATTTTGATTCCACATTTTGATTTCCATACGGATTCCACTTCTGCTTCTGTTAAGGCAACCAGTTCCTAAAGTGTGTGGGATCTGTGCTCATGCCTTTTGAAGAGCCTGCCCTTTCTGGGCAAAGCTGTCCACGTGTGCCAGGACATTAATATTTGAGGTGGGCCTTCACTGTCCTTTTGCTCTTTCTGACTCATAATGGGATCTGCAATGCCTACACCAGCTTTCTGAATGGCAGGCTACAGTTCACTGGATGCTCTTCCTCAATAGCCCAACTGAACTCTGTTGAGTTGAAGAAGAAGATATGGATAACCACGTTGGTGCCAGCCATCTGGGGTCCTATTTAGGTTTAGATGACATGTCAAAATGTGATTTGTAGTTTCAAGAACATGTACAAGCAGATTCAAGAGAGTGAAGATGCTTTCTGGATCACTGATATTCCTCTGATATTCTTTTTGTCTAACATGGAGTCTTTTAGGACATTGAAGACATTCTAGCAGTCCAGCTTAGCAGAGACATCTCAAATAATCACAAGGAGATCTTCAAATCTTTTTTCATCCAGCTACAGAATTGTCTGTGACATGCCATAACCATTAATGAGAGCCAGCACTACTCCAGGGAAACTGGAAGACTTGAGTCTTTGTATTTATGCTCATTATTATTATGATCATTATTCTCACGCTTATGAAGAATCTGTCTGCTCCTAAGAAAGCTGGTCACATTCTAGTGCTGCCCTTCGGATGGCTCCAGCTTGTTCCAGGTGCTTCTATAAATCTAACCCAAAAGGAAACCATTCCTGAACTGATTTTAACAAGAGTGCTTGGTACCTCTTCAAGTGATATTTGTCTCCTCTGAAGCCCTGAGGACTGCCTCTCTGCTTGATTATTGTTACTCTGATCACACCTCACTGGATTTCCAAGGATGCAGCCACATTACATGTCTACCAGGTTACAGAAAAGAAATTTTTGAAAATAGTAACCCTTGTGTTATTTTTGCCAGAAAGCTCTGGCTAGCTGCTTAATCTTTCCCTCATCTTTCAGCAGATACTGCTTTCCTGGCTGTTGTATCCAGCCAAGAGGCTATAATAATCACAGGAATCCCTCGAATATTTGTAGCTTCAGATATTTCCTGCTTCTATGCTTCATATACCGTCTTTTCCAAAGGTGTTCTTGAAACATGTGCAGTTTAAAACCATCTCACAATTTTGATAATTAAAACCTCTTTTGTCTTCTTTTTTAATTTTTTTTTATTCTAACTGGCCAAGGCTACACTTCATGTCCTGAATGCAGTGAGCAGGTTTTCTCTTCCTTTTGACAGTGTGGAATTATTTCAAGTCTTATTGAGACTAAGTTTACAGCACAGATGAGAGGTTTTTGACAGTTTTGCAATGACTATCCAAGTGGGTGTCTGATTTGTACTTACTACTTTTTATCAAAGAAAGACCCACTCTGTTTTACTCAGTTTGAACCAATATGATCTCTTTCCCTCTCTGAATAGCAACCTTTAAAGATTTATAGGGCACCAGCTTGGAGTTCACTAACTATACCAGAGACACATGAAATTACAGTTCTGATAGAAGGTGTGAATTCTGACAGAGTCAGAAGTTTCAGAATAAAACTAAAAATTTCACTTAAATCTTGAGATATTTTAATTCCCAGACTGAAATGGGGTGAAAGAAATGGCCGTTGGAGCTAAGAGAAGTTTTTCTAACACTGTGGGACTTATCTAGAGGTCAAAGAGCTTTCCTTGACACACAGCTAAAAGAGAAGGGTGGACAAGCAGCCAGAGGCACCCTATTCATAAGTTGTCAGGCATTTTCTTTCTACAGTCAAGAATATAGCGAGAAAGACACACTGACAGCGAGATGAATTCCTGCTTCCTGTTGAAGATACAATTTGTAATTAGTGGAATATCTCCTGGTAGATTTTCAGATGCAAAGGCTAGTTTTTACAAGGAAGATAAAAACCAAGTCTTGAAATGTATGTACCTTTTCCATTCATCACTTTTTTAGCTCAGGTAGGTCACAATGAGTTTGAATATCGCCTTCTTCTCCACATTTCTCACATTAGGGAAGTGGTGATCCTTTAGAGAGAAAATTTTAAAAAAAGCGTTTGGCACAGTTTGACACAGTTTAATTCTGTCATGGTCTTTTGACTGGATTTTGCCTTGGTGTCTGTCACAGGCACAGCAAACCCATCCCCTTCCTTCTTACAATTTTGAATTTGTTTTTGTTTTAGAGGTTTCCTCCTAGAGGAAGGGCTCATCAGAACAGAAAGTAACTCACACCACATTTTGTGCAGCTTGGCTAAATCAAAATAATGGCATCCTGGCAAACATTTGGTAGAGAGAGTGTAATAATTATTGGTTTGGTTTTCGTTAACCTCTTTTTGTTTAGTCAACATTAAGTCAATCCACCTGGAGCTTAATACTGTATGTTACTATAGTAACTTTACAGCCTATTTGATTGTGACAAAGGGCTTCATCTCGTCCATTTCATGCTCCCGTGTCGACCTACTCCCTCCCAGTGTTTTATTATATCTGTCTTTAAGAGTATCTGCAGGAGCCACAGCTGCTCTGCTTTTGTAGCAGAAAGCAGCTTTCACTGTGTGAAATACTCTGCTCTAAAAGGTCTTATGGGCTGATGGCATTATTGAATTTCAAAGCAAAGACAAACAACATTAAATTGTTTAAAGCTAATATTCATGTTTTACCGTACAGCATGTTTGGGGTTTTTTTTCAGAATGGAACAGTATATAATCACTGGTTGATACCCTTGAGAACAAAACCACAAAATAAAGCAATGTAGAATACAAAAAGACTTGAAAGTAATTCAGTTTTCAAAACAAAACAAAACAAAACAAATGTGTTGAGGGCTTAGGAAAAACATTAACTCCAGAAGCTGGAGTTAGCAGTTTGTAAAATGAAAAATTGAATCATTTTCTACAAACAGGCCTGATCCTCCCCTGTTGAACCACTGTGAAGCCATTGGTTTTAATGGCATTACTTCCAAATTTATACTGGTATGAGGCTGAGTAGTACATGACCCACAAGTGCAAAATGTTTAAGACTTTCTGACTGTTGCCTATTCATTTTACAACCTGGTTGCTCTATAATACTCTAACCAGCCATGTGGATGATTGTAACAAACCACTATGCAGCTTTTGTTTGGATTACCAGCGCCTCAGAACTCTTTCATTACATTGTTTGTTCCTGCTGTTGTTTAAATTTACCTTACTCTAGCTTCTCAGCACAATTTATTTCTTACTGGAGCTCTTTTTCCCTGCCTGCTCTACAGCTACTGGCCTCATGAGTGAAAATACTTCACAAATCTATTTTTCCTCAGTCTGTTCAGATTTGCCTCATATTGCTAATATTTATCTGCATATTTGATTTGAGAAAAAAAACATGTTCTCTGCCCTAGTTTCTCTCACTCCTCACATGTTGTTATGGATGCTTGTGAATAAAGAACTCTGCATCTCTTTGTCGCCAGCGCAAGGGCGATGCGGCGAGGCTCCTCCTGCATTTCAGCAGAGCCCTGCTCCAGTTGTGTTAATTGTTGGGCTGGGAGGGCAGCGAGCACTGAATGCTGCCTTGTTAACTTGCTAAGCAGCTGGTCAGCAGGGTAGTTTGATTCCAGCAAGGCTCTTGACACCTCTGCCAAGGGTTATTGATACCTCACACACCCCAGCTGAGACAGATTGTTTTAGTCGTGCTTCATATCCATAGCACAGCCTGTAGTTAGGAAAAAAAAGTGATTGACAGCTCACACCTCCTGGGCCCTTCTTACTACCAGACACAACATCTGCTATGCCCTGTGGAGCAGTGAACCAACACACACTGAGAGAACTGTTTCTAGTATTGTCAGGGTTGATTTTGTTTAACCCTTTCTGGCTGCTCTCTGGAGATGAACATAGGGGCTTCTGTAATCCTTTACACGTGCTTAAAAAGTGAGGAATATTTGACCAAGTGAATACAGGAGAAGATGGCACTTGCAATGGCAAGGAAACGGGCCGGCAGTTCTTCCTCTGTAAAGTGACAAGCATACTCGGGATTGTAAAACAGAAACTGGGTTATCCCTACAGAAGTGTTGCTTATTTCCAAACAGTGCCAGGGATGCAGCCAATGGGGAGTGCAACTCTGAAATGTGGCCTGAAGCAATTTCACTGAGTGTGCATGGATAAACCGAGGAGGAGTACAGCCTTAAGTCTGTTTGCTAACTAGTTACCTAGGTCAAAGCATGCTGATTAAAGTTTAGGTTATATGTACAAACAGCCGAGGGGTATAGCTTTTGACAGGGAGGAGAGAGAAAAACGGTTCTATTTTCTACCCTAGAAAACTAGCCAGTAACTGTTGGCAATTGCAGAATCTTCACAATAAATGATTGCATGTTTGATTATAAATATGGATCATTAAATATACATGCAAGGAACTTTTGTAAACTTTATTCATCATGTTTAAAAAATTATAAAAATATTTCAAAGGCTCCCAAAATCAAATCGATTGTCTTAAAATACATCTGACACATTGACTGATATGCTTATTTTTCATGGGTTTGGGTTTGTTTTTTTTTTTTTCTCCTAAAATAGCTGAAGCCTAAAGATTAATATTTTTTTAAATTATAAAGTTACAGAATAATATAATAGAATCATAGACTCATCTAAGTCAAAAAAGACCCTTAATATCGAGTCCAGTTGTTAGCCCAGCACTGCTGAGTCCATCACTAAACATGTCCCCAAGTGCCACAACTGCACATCTTTTAAAAACCTCCAGGAATGGTGACTCCATCACTTCCCTGGGCAGCCCATTCCAACGTTTGACAACTCTTTCTGTGAAGACGTTTTTCCTATTGTCCAATCTAAATGTCTCCTCAAGCAACTTGAGGACATTTCCTCTAATCTTGTTATTTGAGGGGAGAAATCAACCCCCATCTCACTTTCAGGGAAGGAGGAAAACTCCTTTCATCTGTAGAGAGCAATTAGGTCTTCCCTGAGCCTCCTTTTTTCCAAACTAAACAAACTCAGCTCCCTCAGCTGCTCCCCCCAAGACCTGTGCTCCAGACTCTTCATCATCTTCATTGTCCTTTTCTGGGCAAACTCCAACATCTCAACATCTTTCTTGTAGTGAGGGGCCCAAAAATCTACACAAGATTCAGGGCATAGTCTCCCCCGTGCTGAGTACAGAGAGTCATACAGGGGGCTCAATCACTGCCCTGGTCCTGCTGGTCACGCTATTTTGAATACAAGCCAGGATGCCACTGGCCACCTGGGTACACACTGGCTCATATTCAGCTGCTCTAGACCAACATCCCCAGATCCTTTTTCAACAAGCAATTTCTACTCTTCTTCCAGCCTGTAATAGTGTGTGGGTTTGTTGTCACCCAAGTGCAGGACCTGGCATTTTGACTAGTTAAACCTCATACATCTGGCCTCAGACCATTGGTCCAGCCTGTCCAGATCCCTCTGCAGAACCTTTCTTCCCTCCAGCTAATCACTCCTACCCAAACTGGTGTCACCTGAAAATGGACAGAGGGAGAACTCGATCTCCTCATCCAAATCATTGTTAAAGATATTAAACAGGACTGGCCCCTATGCTGAGCCCTGGGGGATGCCACCCGTGACCAGCCACCAGCTGGATTTAACCCACTTTCTGGGCCCAGCCATCCAACCAGTTTTTTGCTCAGTTGAAAATGTCCAAGCCAGGAACAGCCAGTTTCTCCAGGAACATATTGTGGAAGACAGTATCAAATATTTTACTAAAATCCAGGTAGACTACATCCACAGCCTTTCCCTCATTCACCAACTGGGTCACCTTGTCATAGAAGGAGATCAGGTTGGTCAGGCAGGACCTGCCTTTCACAAGCCTAAGCTGGCTAGTTCTGATTGCCTAATTGTCCTGTAAGTGCTGCATGGTGGTGTTCAAGTGGATCTGCTCCAANCCCCTATGCTGAGCCCTGGGGGATGCCACCCGTGACCAGCCACCAGCTGGATTTAACCCACTTTCTGGGCCCAGCCATCCAACCAGTCTTTTGCTCAGTTGAAAATGTCCAAGCCAGGAACAGCCAGTTTCTCCAGGAACATATTGTGGAAGACAGTATCAAATATTTTACTAAAATCCAGGTAGACTACATCCACAGCCTTTCCCTCATTCACCAACTGGGTCACCTTGTCATAGAAGGAGATCAGGTTGGTCAGGCAGGACCTGCCTTTCACAAGCCTAAGCTGGCTAGTTCTGATTGCCTAATTGTCCTGTAAGTGCTGCATGGTGGTGTTCAAGTGGATCTGCTCCAAGACCTTCCCCAGCACCAAGGTCAGGCTGAAAGGCCTGTAGTTCCCCAGACCCTTCTTCCAGCCCTTCTTGTAGATGGGCATCATATTTGTTAACCTCCACTCAGCCAGGACCTCACCAGTTAGCCAAGACTTTGGGTGAATGATGGAAAGTGGCTTGGCAAGCTCTTCCACCATCTCCATCAGTACCGTTGTGTGGTCCCCTAGATTTGTGCATGTCTAAGTGGTGTAGCAGGGCATTGACAATTTCCCCTTGGATTATAAGGGTGTCATTGTGCTCACTATCCCTGTCTTCCAGCTCAGGGAACAGGGTACTTGGAGAATAACTGGTCTGACTACTACAGACTTGAGGCCAAAAAAAGCATTAAAGACTNCCTGTAGTTCCCCAGACCCTTCTTCCAGCCCTTCTTGTAGATGGGCATCATATTTGTTAACCTCCACTCAGCCAGGACCTCACCAGTTAGCCAAGACTTTGGGTGAATGATGGAAAGTGGCTTGGCAAGCTCTTCCACCATCTCCATCAGTACCGTTGTGTGGTCCCCTAGATTCGTGCATGTCTAAGTGGTGTAGCAGGGCATTGACAATTTCCCCTTGGATTATAAGGGTGTCATTGTGCTCACTATCCCTGTCTTCCAGCTCAGGGAACAGGGTACTTGGAGAATAACTGGTCTGACTACTACAGACTTGAGGCCAAAAAAAGCATTAAAGACTTCATCCTTTGTCACTCTGTTTCCCATTGTATGTTTCCATCTCATACAACAAGAGATGGAGATTCTCCTACGTTGCTGATGTATTTCTGGAATTCTTCTTTGGTTTGACCCCACTTGTTACTTCTCTGAGAATGGAAAACTATAATTTGTGATGGCTGTGCCCAAGACAGCCCCTAACTATGACATCACCCACATGTCTTTCTCTGTTTACAAACAACAGGTCCAGCAGGGCAGCACCCCCNTATAAGGGTGTCATTGTGCTCACTATCCCTGTCTTCCAGCTCAGGGAACAGGGTACTTGGAGAATAACTGGTCTGACTACTACAGACTTGAGGCCAAAAAAAGCATTAAAGACTTCATCCTTTGTCACTCTGTTTCCCATTGTATGTTTCCATCTCATACAACAAGAGATGGAGATTCTCCTACGTTGCTGATGTATTTCTGGAATTCTTCTTTGGTTTGACCCCACTTGTTACTTCTCTGAGAATGGAAAACTATAATTTGTGATGGCTGTGCCCAAGACAGCCCCTAACTATGACATCACCCACATGTCTTTCTCTGTTTACAAACAACAGGTCCAGCAGGGCAGCACCCCCAGCTGGCTCCCTCACCAGCTCTGTCCGGACATTACCTTTCACACACTACAGGAACCTCCTGGACTATTTCATCTCTGCAGTATTGTATATCCTACAGATATCTGATACATTTAAGTCCTCAAGAAGAGCAAACAAAATCTTATTTTCTTGCACCATATAGTATAGTCAGAGAGACTTTAATAGAAAATGCTATGCAAAGTAGAGAAGGCATATGGTAACAGATCAAAAGGACGTTTTGGACCTTTTTTTTTAATTTGGCTGCAAACTAGCTTCCTACCATGTTGTCATGCTTTAGAACTGATGCTTGCCAGCTATATTATCTGTGTTTACAAAGCCATAAGGATGTGTTATGCTACAGAGGAACTAATAGCTTTATTTATTATATTTTTATTATAGCAAAGTAATTAGCAATATTATTATTGCTAAGCATCACTATCACCTCTTGTCAGCCCCATGTAACTCCAACATAAGTAACTGTGTGTTTTATATCCCAGAAAAAATGATTGGCTGAGTGAGTTTACGTGATACTGTCTTGCTCATACTTCATGGGATTATATGGCTGTGTTCCTCTGGTAGACTGGGAATTTGCTACAGTGAATGCTACAGCAAACCAGCATTATGACTACATGACTTACTGCACATAGCTCTCACCTCTGCTGGTTATCTATCCTTTCTTCCCTCAAGAACCTGGACTGTACTTCTGATGACTTTAAAACTTACAGCAGCCTCAGTGTGAGTTACATGAAAAAGTCAGAATATCAGATTAGTGACAAGCAATTTTTGTTTCTGGACTTGTACTGTTACTGTAATTGCCTTTGCTGTAAGGGTTCTCTGAATAAAATAAAATTAAGTGGGGTATGGACAGAATTCAGATACATGACAAAGTCAGACTTTGAATTATGTCTTTTTTCTGAAATTGTTTTCCCCTCTAGAGGTCCTATTTGTTTTTAAAAAGGTTACATTTCCTCCAAATAAGCAGGATGTGGACTATTTTGAAATATAAGTCAACAGAAATGGGGAAATCAGCCATACTTTCAGCCAATGGGACAGCATGGCAATGTCTTGAACTGAAAAACCACTTGGCACTTGCCAGGCCAAGAGCAAGCAAGGCCAGACAGATAAGGCGTCAGGAAGAGATTCTGGCACCAGTAAAACTCATGCCAAACAACTTTTATTAGCAAAATCAGATATTTATTTACAGAATACATAAGAATACACACTGGTCAAAACACATATATTATCAGCACAAGTTAGTAGTGAAGAGGTGTCAGTAACAGACAGATCAAGACCTCAGATCACCATTTACATAGATGCGGTATCTTTCTCTTGTTGGAAACCGAAACCATCAGCTCAGCACCAAAAACCAAGTCTGCTCAGTAACAAGGAAGTCTGGAAAAGGGTTGGGTTCATGGTCATCATGTCACCCTTGTTCCTCTGTGAAAAGGACACTTTTGAAAAGAAGGGAGAGCTCCTCTAAATCAAAGAAGTCAGAACGCAATAATTTGAGAAACTGGGACAATGCAGTTAGATTTCAAAGAACTTTAACAAAGCAGTAGGGAAGAATGTTGGAAACAAATACAAAGCCAGGTATAGTAGATAGAATAAGTCCATTTTCTTAAGTCCTTTTTAAGGTTCACACTAAAATAGCTATATCAGGTTTTCCCTGTCCCTTGTCTGTTGATGTGTCAGAATATATAAAAGAGTTAATGTTGAGTATGGAGGAAGATGTGGTGCATCAAACATAATTACCTCTAGCATCTATATTCCATTCTTTTTTCTTCCCCAAGAAGGCAATCTTATTGTTTACTCTGAAAGGCAAAATCAAGGGTCAAGACAGAAACAACTCCATGAAAGCTTCTGCTATGTAGTAGAGAGACAACACAAACTAAAGGTCTTTTCTGTTCCTGAAGTCTAACACACTTCAAAGAATGAAGGTCTCTAGTCAAACTCTATTACTGCAAGGAAATATTTCATATTAGTTTGACCCCTAAGTTCTGTTTGTGTTTGTGCACGTCCTTGTTTTTGTTACAGGAGACAATCTCAGTAGAGCAATCAAAACAAAAAACTCCTGTATGTGTACACACGTACCTACCTCTCTGATAATTTTTGGATGACATTTTTGAATAACTACTCAGATTTCTGGGTCATACTGTAACTTAAATATTTTAAAATGATAATATAATGGGAATATTTCTCTATGTTCTGTTCTTCCACTAACCAATTCAGCTTTATGAAATATGATTCATTTCTTGAGCCTAAGGAATTGTTGAGAAAAGATATGTGTAACCAGAGTCCTGCAGCTTCTTATTGACCAGGGCAGATTATAATACTTTCAGGACATGTTTTTCTTTTGTTAATTAAAATGGTACTTCCTGTATACTCCACCTTCTTGGACTGCAGATACAATTCATATCAGTGGCAGACAACAAGGCATAATGTACAGCACTGATACAAATTTTAAAAATACATTTTAAAACTCTCCAGGAAGCCTTGTATTCACATATATAATTTCCTTTTTCATTTGGTTCTAAATAAATGGGATGGCACTGAAGGAAAATAAAATTTAAAAAAAATAAAACATTTAGTTCTGGATTTTTTCTCTTCAGGTGGCATAAAACTGGGATTCAGGAGCTACTCTCAGGCAGCTTATTGGAGGACATTTTTTCCTCCTACTGTTGCTATGAGTAACTCCACTCTACAGCCTCTGGTCACCTCAACCTTATCAAAACTAAACAAAGAAAATATCAAGTATCAGTTATAGAAAAATAAAGTAATTTCCAATGTCATGGAAATGCCAGGAAATACTTATATTTTCATAGTGTTTATATTTACTAAGAGTGTTTCATTTCCATAGGAATCTTTATCTGTAAAGCCTTTTCTTTAAAACAAAAACCTAGTCTCCAGTGTTGCCATTCTATCCAACCATCTTTGTGATGCTGAGATAAAAATTTAAGTATGGCTTGTTGTGTGGCCAGGTCTGATCAGTTCTTGGAGCATCCCCCTATCCGGTGGGTCATTAGAAAAGCTGTACCTACTGTTTTGGGTGGCAGTTCATTCTGTGCTGGGGCAACCCTGCAAAAATGGGGTTTTTTTTCTCTAATCTGTTCTGCTCCCTGACCTGTTGGGGCCTCTCTCAAAGCTTGGCCTTGTTGTGCCCTGTGCTTCTGTTGCCCTCCCTTCAATGCTTTTGTGAAGCCTATCTGCAATGCCATGAAGTCGGCTGTGCTGATGCTCTCCAGTGTATGCTAACAGAGTTACTGCTCTGTTCCTTCAGTCTTGGGTGTCTTAAGTGGAAGACAGCTTGATCCTGAAATGTGGAAGGCTGCATTTCTAGGAACTGATCAAGTCTATTTTCTCCCCGAGCTAAGGATGACATGCCAATTCAGAATCTCAGCTCATATCAGACTGTTCTGTCCTTCAGATAGCAGTGACTAGAAACATTTTGTTTTATCATCTCAGCTGGTGCATTTTCTTCTTAAATGCAGACTTTGTTATGGTGATCCATAACTGAGAATCCCTTCAGGCTTGTCTACTACATTGCACTCTATCAGATTCAAAGTGTGAAGAATCCTTGAAACTCCAGTTACTTCAGAACACAGTTACTTTCCCTCACAAGTGCTGTACTAGCAAGAACATATCACAACTCTGCTCCACAGGCTATGTTCAACACTGGAAAATCAGGGTGCCAAAAAGAAAGAACTTAAAAGGCCATAGTCATCTAGAAGAAAGAGAGCATCTGCAAACAAGGAAATCTTACTACAAATGCCAGTGACATTTAAGAAAATCAGAACAGGGATGTACCAATTACAGTTTCGAAGTGACCCCTTCTTGATTCCATACAGATCCCAACCCTGGATTTTTTAAAATAACTTTTATTTGCCTAGACTTTTCAGTTGCTACCAGTCCATTACATTTGGCGCTTAGGTCAAATAGCTATGCTTTTTCTGCCAAGTATGCTACATGTTAGTAAAGCTGCTATCTTGAAGGGCCTTTACTTTGAAGCTTTGTGGATTTAAACACCCTAATATAGATATTCGGCTGTGATATTGTGCTGTGAATGGGGCATACAAGGATCATCTTTGTGAATCTTGCACTGTATACTAGGGGAGCAACTGTTCAGTGTCGTTTATAGCTACCTACTTAAAACTCAATAAAGACTGCATTAATCTATCCTTAAAGGGTGGAGGTGAAGAGTAGGAAAAATTTCTCCTGCCTCATGCTATTTTGCTACTTGCATTTAGCAGCAGTGCACTTCAGTGGTAAGTCAATGAATCAGATGCAGGCTATGACATTTTGGGCAACCTTGGGCCACTCACCTCTCTGTGCCTCTCTTTTGTTTCCCCTCTGTAGTTTCCTTTAAAAGCACAGCATAAAATTATGCAGAGCTAATTCTGTCTTTGGAGAGCATTTTCCATCCTAGCAGGACCCCACCACTGGCTGTTAATTCCAGGATTTTAGGCTCATGATTAAGTTACTGCAGTGTAACAAGGTACCTTACATCTGTTGCTCATTAGGGGGACTTGTCTGAGCCAGGGTAAATGACTACAGCTGAACTAGTCATCTTGACTTTCTCTGTAGTCACTGAAAAAAATTTGTCACTCTTAAATTTCGTTCTGCAGTAGACAACTAACATATATCAGATGAATCATGTTCCCCAAATGCCTATTTCTCTCCATTGATTATGAGGAGTGTCTAGAAGAAATAGCTGAGACGAAGATTTCCACACTGAGGTAGTCTAAGGTTATGTGGAAATTACTTTCCTAGTAACTGCTCATATATCTGCTGTTTGTCCTAAACAAAAGTGAACTGCTTTGTACAACATACAACTAAGTATATGACCTAGGTCAAGTGGTCTTAAACTTATTCTGAGCTAAACACACACATGCAGTTAACATGGCCCAGTTGACGCACGTTAAGTGCATCATGCATTCACTCACCTTCTTTTTGTAAAGACATCATTCTGTTACATTTGTTTACCCTCAGCCTACTTTGTGACCAAGTTTTATCAAAGATCATTCTTTTAGTCCTCTCTTTGACTGTACAGACTGAGGTCAAACTCTTTCCACTGGCTCTTTGCTGGCCATGGTTTAACCTCAGCCACCAGCCAAGCCCCACCCAGCCACCAAGCCCCACCCAGCCACTCCCTTGCTCCCCCAGCAGCAGTGTCAGGCAGAGAACTGGAAGGGTAAAAGGTAGAAAACTTTTGGGTTGATACAAGGACAATTTAATAGGGAAAGCAAAAGCTGAGCACACAAGCAAAGCAAAATGAGGCAGTGGGCAGGCAGGTGTTCAACCATCTTCAGGAAAGCAGGGCCTTATCGTGGGTAACGGTGACTTGAGAAGAAAAACCCATCACTCCACATGCCCCCTCCTTCTTACCCCCACTTTATGCACTGAACATGATGTCACATGGTCTGGAATGTGCCTTTGGTCATTTTGGGTCACCTGTCCTGGCTGTGTCTCCTCCCAGCCTCCCAAGCACCTCCAGCCTTCTCCCCAGCCTGGCAGTACAAGGAGCAGAAAAGGCCTTGGCTCTGTGTAAGCCCTGCTCAGCAATAACAAGAACATCTCTATGTTATCAACCCTTTGTTCAGCACAAATTCAAAACACAGCCCCATACCTGCCCCTGTGAACAAAATTAACTCTACCCAAGCTGAAAACAGCGCACCGTGTTTATCTTATTCCCTCAAGCAGATTAACCTTAGTTTGCACCTCTTTCTTAGTTTCCCTTTCCCTTTAACTCACATGCCTTCTCAATGCTCCCTATGAAGGACACTGTAAAAATGAACTGAATTTTAATACCTAAGTACTGGAAAAATTTAAAATGCAGACTGTAGGCATGAGTGTAAACTATTTTGTAAATCAGCAGTCTTACAATTTTTAAATCAGGCTGCAGTATGAATGTAAGATTGCTTTAAAGCAAATACTTGTAAAGATGCAAACAGCTAGAAAGGCACCCTTGAAAATATTTTTTCATAGTATGTCTATGGGAGATACTATTCCCAAGCAAAATCTCTTTTTGTTGTTATTGTTATAGCTGCATGTAGAAACAACAGAACTGTTTCTAAAATGTAAACAGATTTTAATGTAGATTTCCAAATACCCACCTAAGAATTTGTTATTGAAATATGGTTGTTTACCTATGGTATAGAAATTACAGAGATATACAACATAAGTTTGATGTCTATTGTATACATTTCTAGCTGTATCAAATATTTAATACCTGGTATTCTTTGGGATTTGTTAGCATCTCCTTTCAAACTTGCCTGCGGCAATTACAAGATGGAATGTAAAAAGTGGTTTTGATTATCGTTTTGGATTGTCACCTTGACAGTTTGGGTTGGGTTTTATAAGCATGGAGAAAGAACACACACAGACACACACAATTGCTCCTTTTCACTTTGCATCCCCTTCCCAGTAGACAATGCTCTACAGAAATGGCTCAGGAGCAGAATAGACATGAAAGGATTACCAAGTGGAGCTATTTGAGGGAAACCTGCTTCGTTATTTGGAGACAAGAATATGTAAGTGGCCAGTTTCATCTATAAATTGCTATTGCTTGGGGATTGCAAATAGACCTTAGTGGGTATTTGAGCGGTCAAGTCAAATACACTGCTGCCAACAAAAACAGAAGGAGGAGAAAAAACAGGTGGAAGGAAAGAGAAGAGGGAATAGAAATTTAAAGAGCAAGAGAGGAAAAATGAAGTATCTTAAGCTTTTGTTGCCCACTGAATAAAAAGAAAATGTTTAACAACAGGAGAAGTCTAAGGTCATTGCTTTAATTTTTAATCTAGGCTGGGGGATGCAAGAAGAGTGCTAATGTACCTGTGTATGTGAATATCCTTTAAATATGAAAACTATTTTCTGGTTTGAGTACCTTACTGGCTCTTAGCTTGCAGGTCCCCTGTAGGGCAAAGGCTGCACATGGCCACCTGTTCTAGCAGTGCCCATCAATCCCTTTTGGGTCCACTGCGTAAAAGAAATTTTGTCACAAGTAAATGGGAAGCTTACCTGAGTATCAGACAGAGATACTTGAGAGACCAAGTTCCATTAACTATTTATTTGTAGTTGGGCACTGTATTTGTTTTGAGGCAGATTGAAGGCTGCTGTTTGCACAATAACTGAGCAGACTGTTCTGGCCACTGAATGTTAGGCATGAGGAAAACTCGGATGCATGATTTTTATCATGAGGAAAGGAGAGGGAAATACCAGTGCAAGGTGCAGCACTGTGTTTCTTCTTTCTGGCTCTTTCCCAGTACGACTGCAAGTTGAGTTTTTGAGATTTTCTGTAAATGACATCTAAGCATCATAATGAATTATTAACATCTGTCTTTACATTGAGTCTGCACATAGCTTTGCCCTGAAATCCACAAGCCTTTGTGAAGCATACAGACTTCCTTTTCATTTAAGTATTTTATTACCATGGTGCCAACTGTTGCTGATATCGTTGAATGTCTTTCAGCATTTCCATTATAAATCTTGTTTTCAAGGGATTTATAAACAACCTAATTTACTTCATGTTTTTTTGCAATTTGCCATGGAAGATTTTAAGTGTGGAATAGATGGTGCTGTCTTTTCTTGCAACATTTGATTTGAACACCTACAGCTATTCTGGACTGACTATTGCAAAAGGTAAAGGGGGACCTCAGGTGCCATCATTTTCCTACAAAATAGTATTTGAGCAGGATGTAAGGAAAAGCATGAATTTTGCAGTTTGGAAAAGAAAATTGCAAAATGTTTTATTTTTCAAATGGAATTGATCAATGGAGTCATGACTGCACAATGCATTGTGCAGTGCACAATGGAAAGGATGTTTTTCCTCATCAAAAATAAAACCATATACTTAAATACCATATTTCTTGCATACCTATGCTTTCAATATTAACCCGTGAATCCTACATCATTATCCTATTTAGCCCTAACACTTAAGAATGCATAGAAGTAGTGAGTTTAAGGAACAAGTCTTTAAAACATGAAGATCTTTCAGTTGCAAGCAATTACGTAGTTCTGTAAAAAATGATGAGCTGTACTGTTGTCATAATACAAAAAATCTTTCCCGTTGGTTTCTCCTATTGCTGCAGCTGAAGCAGTTACAATATTACTCTTATGAAGAAATCTGGGCAATGCCATCTTATTGACTTAATGCCTAATCTAAAACCTAATGAGGTAAAAGGACTATTTCCTTCGACTTCAGTAGTCACTGGAGTCTCATGGCTCATTCTAACAGTTCTCTTGTACCCTAATAACTGAGATAATCAGCTGCAACTAGAAAGCCTGAAAAAGATTTTGGATCTTTATTATACAGATTTTCACCAATTTTTGTTCTAGCCAACTCACACTTGTACCAGAAGACCAATTGTCTTTTGGCCTGATGTAAAAAAAAAAAGTGAAAATTATGTGGGATGAGAGATGGGTAAAGCGTGTTTTCCTGAGTTTGTTTTACTTTTAGATAATCTTGATGGATGAGTCATGGAAGAGAGGAAGCTGCCATTCATGTCAGTGCTCAGGGAAAGAAATAGGAGAAGAAAGTCTGGAAACAAAAATGTTTTCTTACAGGAAGGTTGTCAAAAATTGAAAATTGAAAATTGAACAAAATTCAAGATTCTTTTTCCTCCTAAAAGACATTATATCATACTAGAGCTTAATCTGCTAGTTTGCTTTCCTAAGTGTAGGTTATTGTAGTCTGTATATTACTTACCATTGCACTTTGACATGCCTCAGGCACTGCATTGCAAAACGTCCCCATTTTGGAACAGATATAGGTTATGCAACTTGGCTTCTGAGGCTGTTTACTGCCATCCAGCAACTGCTCCAATGGAAAGAGCATATTTTGGGCAAAAATTGGCTCTGCTGACATCAGGCAATATTATCTTGTTCTTTTCCGGTGTCTCAAATACTGAGACTTCTGACCTATAGCAGCCTTTTTCATTGGAAAGTGAAAAACAGTGACTGAATAAATGTGCAAAGACTCCACCCTTTTACTTAGCAAAGTAAAAATGCAAAACACACAAAACAGACCTCATTACAAGTAGCTAGAAAAAAAAAAAAAAGGAAAGCTCCAGGTGTAAGTAGCTGACATTCGAGAATATCAAGTAAAACTTATGTAAAAAGAGATTAATTCCTATACATAAAAAAATCTCAAAATCTTGCAATATTCAGACAAACTGGAAAAACCCTTTATTTCCACAAATGGATTTATTTTGTTTATATTGTTGTAGATTTTGAAGCTCAAATAACTAATAGCACCACAGTTTCAAAATATTTAAAAATAAGAGTTTCTTTTTTATTTGGGATTAGGCTAGGCACAAGGAACTACATACCTATAATTAGTTGAATAGTAAACTATTTCGTAACAATATGTTAAGAACAAGAATCCATTTACACTGTGCTGTATACAATTTCTATGCAAAGACATGATGGGAGCTGCTTTAATTCAATCTAAAAGCAGCACTAAATAAAGGGGGGGAAATGTTCCATAAAGGCAGCATGGAGCTGGTTGGTTCTCTACCTTTGCCTATCAAGAATAATCCCAAGGGAGAAAAAACATACTTTACCACTGTTGCAATAAGCACAACAGATTTTCTTTATTGAGAGAAGATTGAATAGTGACGTGATGGTTTTGGTCAGAATCTAGAGTTGGAGGAGATGTCTAATCAGAGAGGTCTCTATTCTAGAAGAGAGATAATGAGATTTCAGTGGCTGGAAGCTTAGGCCAGTTATGTTCTGATTAGAAATAAACACTATTTTTTTGCACAAAAGGTCATTAGCTAGTTGCATGTATTCCCAAAGGATTTGCTTGACAGTGTCTTACTGTTTTAAATTAAGTTTGTGCATCCTTTGGAAAGAGATGTTATAGTTCATCCAGAAAGTGTTCTGATGCAACAATTATTGAGTGAAAATTTGTATTTTGTGTCACAAGATAATTATGACAGCGGATTTGAAACATAAAAAGTCTATGAATTGCTGAAAGTCGGGTGACTTCCTTGTTTTGAACGACTTGGATCAGAGTAGTCAGCCTCATGGGTACCTCTCTCAGTATTGTGCATATTAGATATGCAACCCAAATGCTATCAAAGAGGTATAGCAAAGTGTTGGCCAACAGTCTGTGCATTCATTCTGACAAGGTGCATGGACTATCTTAAAAATTATTTATCTGTGCAAAGATATGAATGTCATCTAGGGCCATCTTTAAGGCAGCTATATATTTCTAATGTGTTATCATCAGACAATACCTAGACTGCAAATAAATTATTGATACCAGATTTTCACTTAAACTGTACCTTTACATATAACAGAGCACTGGTATCTATCCTTCACACTAATGACATTCTGAAAATAATTTCACATTTGCCAGATATAATGAAGTATGTTCTGAAAAATATGAATGCAGCTAAGAAAAGCATTGTCCCCATGTACAGCTTTGATTTACTGGCTGTCTCCAGGGAACTTCACATGACACGATGTTACTTCACAATATTCTTTCTAAATGCTCCCTGTATCTACACAAAGCACAGGACATGCTACATTTTCCTTCTCCTTCACTGTAAACATTGGATAAATCATTATAACATATATTTGATAGATTTTTATTTATTAATCCATAGCAGTTTCAAAAAATAATGACCCAAAGTTCAGGTGAGTGGTTTAAATAAGTATCTTCATTCAATCTTTTTTGACAGTCTACATGTGTATTTTGGAATATATCTGTATGTTGATTATTTTTTTTTAATTTTGCAGGCTGAAGAGATTATTTGTTGATTATATAAAATATTATGTGGTTTTCACCAATATAATATGGCTCATGTATCAATTTTTTTTTGCTTTAAAATCATTAAGGCAAGCACATATTTACATGTTACAATACATATACAATACATATGCACATCATAGTCCACATGCAACAATACGTTATACTAGTCTGTATTATACATGCCAATCCATCAAGCTGGTGAGAAGATTGAATATGTCACTTTTTGGTTTAGGACGTGTAGCTCATCAATAGAGACAGGGTGGTTAATTTTGCTTCTGAAATTTATTTTGTTTGAGCTACCAGAAAGGAGTTGTACTCCATGGTTAACCTGGGCAAATGATGAATTGCAATATAACACCAGAAAGCAAGTTACATACTGCTGCCTTTAGACCTAGACTGCGGGTGACCTTTATAGACATATACAGCCTCCCCATGTCTTTTTATTATTTTTTTTTCTCTCCAGGATTTTGTCTCAATAACCTACACTGTTTTCAGTGTTGCCTTTCTCACCTCTCTGGAGGCTTCCTTACAGCCCTTTTTCAGCAGCCTGAGTGAAGTGGCATAGCCTGACCACATCAGAGCTGAGCCATCGGTGTCGACAGCCAAACCCTGCCACCTGCCCCCCTGACTGCTGGGGGCAGGAGCTTACAGCAGGACCTGAGAGGGTTGTGGGATGCGTATGAGCTTGGCATCCTCAGGAGTATTCATCACTGTTCTTTATGGCCAGAAATCTTTCCTTCTTGAAAAATACTAGGACTCCTTTGTTCTGATGCCCTTTTCTAGGCTTCTGCAATTAGCTACTTTTATAGACAAATTAATGCAATGAATTGGGCTTTTTTCTGAACTACTGTAGATTTTTTTAGGTGTAGTAATTCTTTAGTTCTAGATATATTTTAAAATGTCAGTCAAATAACAGATATGTTTCCAAGACAAGTACACATCTAATAAAATGCTGTTTGACCTGATTTTCTTTGACATGCTTGTAGAGCACAGACAGAAGAAAGAGCTATGAATATCCTGTTTACAAGATGGAGCACTGAGTCATGGGAAGTTAAGTATCAAAGAATAGAAATCTTCAACAGAGCAAGTAGATAACTTTCACAGATTCATAGAATGGGCCAGGCTGGAAGGGGGACCACAGTGGGTTATCTGGTTGAACCTCTCTACTCAGGCAGGATCATCCTAGAGCATATGGCACACGATTGTGCCCAGAAGGTTCTTTAATGTCCTCGGTGAAGTAGGCCCTACACCCTCTCTGGCCAGTCTGTTCCAGTGCTCAGTCACCTGCACAGTAAAGAAATTCTTCCTCATGTTCAGGTGGAACCTCCTGTATATCAGTTTCTGCCCATTGCCTGTGGTCCCAGTCTAGTGCCTCTGTCAAACAATTCTCAGTCAAACAGAAACAAAGGCTATGTCTTTTTCTCTGATGACAGGCTGTTGTGCTGAAGGAAATATTGAATCCTTTGAAGCTTTTCATTTCAAGAGGAACTTACAGCATCTTCTAATTTTATTTAACCGTAGTCTAGGATGAGTAAAAAAAAATAAAGGGAAAAAAAATGAAGGGAATAAAAAATCCTAGTGTGTTTAATATCTCCTTATTCATATATAGTGTTGTATATATAATATATGCGCACCATGGCTTATCTCCCTTATGACATTCATCTTCACCTGTGAGGAGAGAAATAATAAGTCACTGGTGACTATTGCACTTGACTTATCCCTCTACATCAGGGAAGATAAATGCCAATAGAAGGATCAAGTCTTTTGTATTCTTTTCTAGGGGAGAAGGAATTTATCATAGGGATATTGGAATTTATCTAGATCAGATACAGATTATTTTATCACAGTAATGAGGGAATCCTTATTGCATGTAGACAATATCTATGTTTTGAGAGTAGCTTCGTTTTTTTATATACTGTTTAATGTATAAAACAGACTTCCACTTTTAATTCAATGCAAGTTGGAGCTCTCAATTCCTACTGAACTCCACTGGGGAGGAATTATTTGGTTAAGGGGGAAGAGGAACAGAAACAAAAGAATGAATGGGGAGGAGAGCAGCTATAAGAATTTATGTGAAAGAAAATGAGTTGGTATACAACTAAGGCATTTGTTGTTGTGCCCATAAAATGCAGCATGTCATTTTAAATTGCGTGCTTCCCAATTCCTGCTAATTTAACACCATTTTAATACAGACTTTATGCATGCAGTTAATATCTATTGTAGATATAAGTGCAGTAGAACAACTTTTCCAGATATGCCACTTGAAAAATATCAACAAACTTTCCTTCAAAGTAATATTTCAGAGGTTCTTTTTATCACTTGTCTATACTTTCCTTGTCTATTTCCTTTTCATTTGCAGTAACAAAAGTACCAAAAGTAAAGGTCCTGTTCCTAAATACATTGGTATGGTTTTGTTCTGTGCTCTAGGGCCAGGAAGAACTGAATTCATTCAGTCCCCAGAAAATGTCCTGATGATATTCCAGAAAAGGAATTTGATCAGAGAGATGGCAGCCCAGTTCCTCAGAGGTGCACATGGTAGAAACTGTTTTGAGAACAAGCCCCATGCACTTCAGCTGCCATAATAATGTGTTTGTGCTGAGAGATACCTGCAAAAATTACAGTGTGACATTAAAAGCAGCCATGAGGTGGAGCAGGTTAATTAGAAGGAAGTCAAAATACTTTTTTTATGCTCAGTAAATCAGATAGTATAGGATAACTGTAAAAGAGATAGAGTAAAACACATGGTTATGTTGTGACTGCATGTAGTGAATAACACTGCATTTGTAAATATTGGCTAGGCTGTTTATAAGGAAATTCCAATAAAAAAGAAATCTCTAGGCTAATATTGCAGACAGTTCTGATTTGTGAAAAGTTTGTATTGTAGATTTTTGAAGTATCAGTATTGCCTGATGTTTCAATATAAAAAATTTTGCAGTGATGTGCCCTGTTAATTGTCATTTTGCATCATGATGCTATATCTCAGAAATCACAGCCCCACCTAACCTCCCCACTTTTCTATCTGTGGAGAGCAAATGGACACTGAATAACTTCAGAAAGCAAGAATTTCAAAAGATGAGGAAGTTGGAAGCAATTTCAAAATTGATGTTTCATGGACTAAATAGTTAGAACTGTGACTAATTAAACAGAGATTTTAAAAAGGAGAGAACACATTTCATTTCAAGAACACAGTGTAATAAATGTACTCACCAACATAGTTTATAAAATATTTCCGCCTTTATTTTATACAAATAATTCTAATGTATTGTAACAGTAAAGGATAAGTTCATCAACAAATTTCTCTGTATATCATAGCTATCAGTTTCAGTATTTAAATATTTCACATAACAGTCATAAAGTTCTTGTTGGGAGTATGTGAATTCTGCATGTGCTATCTAAATAAATACTTTGTGTATACTTTTAAGTTCATATTTGTGTTGAGACTAATATACTGCAACCTTGAGCACAGTGGGAGCAATGTGAATCAGGGGAGCCATCAACCAGGCTGATTAGACTGCCCACTGAGCACAAGTGATATCAAAACAAGCAAGCTTTGGCCAGCATTACAAGCAGAATGCAGCAGGAACTGCAGGCATGTTATACAAAGTGGGATGCTGTTGGCACATCTAAAATAGCAAGATGTTGCAAAAATGGACCAATCACCCCAAAATGTAGCTCTGAGTGATCAGTGGTTCTCATGGGAATGATGGGACACTGCTAGTGGAATTGAAAACTAAATCACAGCCTTCACTGTTCACACAGTTACGGATGTACATGTTTATATATAATCTGTCCACATATCTGTCAACATTACTATTCATGACTGCTGTGGCACCTTGGTATGCTGGTGATATTTCAGTGAAAGAAAGCAACATGGTTTTCTTTCTTGGGAAAGAATTTTATCTGCATGTAAACAGATTTGCAAAAACTGAAGGAGTACATTTTCAAAGCACGGCATACAATTTTAGTATCATGGACTGCTACGGGTCTCAAAATTGAACTCTGTACAACTTCTAACAGAATCTTAAAGGAAATGTAGTGATATTTTTCATTTTTGGAAATACAGATGCATATACATACAGTGTTTTGCTTGTGATGCTCCTGTCAGTGAAGGCAACATTAAAGATTTCTTAATCTGGGGAGAGGAGGAATCAGGTGGGAGGAAATATACTTCATCTTGAGACCTGGAGAAATTCTGCAATCTTTTTTTTCTTCTTAAAAGAGATTTAAAGCACTTCCTGCTATCCATGGTATGGTGGATCACCAATTTTGAGGACATATTGCACTTCTAAGGCTGAGATTCTTTGTATTCACAAAAAGTGTATGGTGACTTTACATGTGAGTATCTCTTTTAAAGGAAGGCAGGGACACTAAGCAACTAACCACAGAAAATCTATAAATATGTGACTCAAAAGACTAAAAAACACTGTTAGCTTTATTTTGTTTAGAAACATTTTGAATTGCTGTGAGAAATTATAGACAAGGCATTTACTCTCTAGTTAGAAAAGCTATCTGCTTCTTCTATTTATCTCTGCCCCCACACAAAAGCAGATTTTAAGATTTGGTTACTAACTTCTCCTCAATATGAAGCTACTTAAAATGCCACCACTGTATAGCATGCAGTTCAGAGTCCATCACTTTGTTGTATCACTTAAGGAACATATTCAATTCACCAGTTTACTTATTTTAGAGAGATAGCTTTTTTCCCCTCATCTTTACACATGATGACTTTTAAAAAGAGGAAGTTAAAAAATAATAATAAAATAAAAAGGTATGTGGGGAAATTATCCAAACATTTTAAATCTCCTACCTTGAATAAGACTTTTAAGTCCCTCAGTTTTAGGAAGGCATCAGTCACTGTTTTCAATAATTAAATGCTTTTCACAATTTTCAAAAGAAATGCTTTGTTCCCACCCCTACAATAGACAATGTTTGTGTCAAAATACCTGTGAAATGAGAAAAATCTTTGACATGAAAACTAATTTTTAAAGAGGATTCACCACTTGAAATTTTGGCAGTTTGGACTTACCCCCTCAACTATCATAACTGACCTTCATGTGGCCTTAGTGGTACGTCCAGGTACAAGGAGTTACAATTTCAATATAAACTTGGAAACTGATGACCATCAATTAAGAGAATTTTGTAGACTGCTTGGAAAATCTATCAGACTCTTCCTACCAGGAGCTGATTCAAGCTACTGACCCCTTCAACAAAGATCAAATCAAAACATGTTGTTTAAAATTATTTAATTCTGCTTGGCCATAGTACAGGCTGCTGTTCTTGAGGGATTTCTCCTTATAAACATCAGTTTCCTAAACCCTAAGTCTTTAATCAGAATTCAAATGAGATATGGTCCACAGCAAATCATGGCACACCATACTTTTTGAGTAAAACATATTTACAGACTACATGATGCAGTTCTGCTACTGAAGGCTCAGCAGACTGATAGCTTCTTTCCATTTCTCCATGTTGCCATGATCCCATGGTGTTCTCATGAGAAAAAAGTTATTTTGCTTCTGTTCAACAGTGTTTGTGCATAGTCCTAACTGTTGCTTTTTATATTCTGAATATAAAACTGTTCTGATGGATATATTTATGCTTTATAGAACCAAAATGTCAGTGGCCTTTGGTCCAAGTAATAAAATCAGTTCTTGCACAGAAACAAGCAGTTCTATTAAGGTTTTAAACATCATCGTAAACTATCATGAGTCACTCTGTACATCATCTTCAGGTACGAGATCTTTTGGTCCCTTCTTACCAACATTCATCAATCAAAGTTTATAGGCTCACAAATTGCTTGGCCAACACTCAGTAGTAATATTTTAGCCATATCTATACTGCAAATAAAATCCATAGAGAAAACGCAAGGTGAATGTCTGGTGTTCGGTGTGGTTTGCTTTCCCAACTTATCAACAAAATTGATGTATTTCCCTCTTTATTGAAGTACTCACTTCTTGGATGTAGGTGTTACAGGTGCTTCCTTCTGCAAAGGCTTTCCTGTTATTATGTCTCCCTCTCACATGAAGATCACAACTGAATTTAAATAAATGACGTATTATTTGTGCTTCTTTTGCTTCGTGAGTTTTGTACATTTCAAATTTAGCAATTTTTTTTTCAAACTCTGCACTTGGATAGTATAGGGATTTATCTTGATGGCAAGAATTACAAGAAAGGCACATGAAAATGAATTTTCTACTTTCTTTGGCCACTATAGTCTCAAGTCAGCCTTTTTACACAAGCAAGAAATTTCTGAAAAAGAAAAGCCAAAAACCAAAACCGAATCTTGTCCTATGTATGGACATACATAGATTACTGAAAACTTGAATTTCATACTATAATCATTATAAGGATTCAGATTCCGAATCTAAGAAGAAACACACAAGGCCAGGGGCAATGCATCAGAAGAGATGTCTCTACCAGGACATTTTGGTCCAGGTTCAAGAGGAAAGTTGTTGCTGTAATTATGTGAATACTCTCCTGTCAAATGTAGCAAACAGGAAATTGTCCCAAAATTCTTCTTTTTTGGAGTTACTATTGTAATATTCCATGTTCTGTAATATCTTAAAATTTTAGTTTTGTTTCATTAATCAGAAATGTTTGTTGCTTTCTTTCTTAAAACCTCCCCCGGATATGTATTTCTCTGTGGTTTAGTAAGTATGCTAACAAAGAATCAGCACAGTTCATAAAGAATCATCCCAGAACTGTCATACAATTCCTACACTATCAATTACTTGCACAGGCAGAGTGAGCAGTGCTCTTTAATAAGCTGCTCTGAAATAAAATACCTTTAAATTTGCTTATAAATGTGATCACCTTCCCGAGCACAGGGTATTTTAAACTCTGCCTTTCAAATCCCCAACCCAAGACTGTCTCATCTTTTAGGGATAACCAAATAGTTAAAGTGGCACTTGGAATAATAAATTCTTAGATAAAGCGTGGGAGAATATTTTTACTCTTAAAAAGTCAGTTTAAATCTGTCTACCTCAGATTTCAAAGCCAGTAATTTGCTCTATTAAGACTGGTGTAAATAGACTTCTGCGTTACTGTTGGCTGTGTTGCAATTAAATGACCCACTCTTAAGATTAAATTGTTGCCAAGTAGTCCATTCTTTTACCTTGGATTGCCAAACTAACTTTTCATTAGATACTTAGGTCTGATAAGTCATCAATAGAAACTGGTCTCCATGCTAAGACAGAAAAGAGTGACACTGGGAAAGACTCTCAGCAATCCATGACAGCAATGAAAACTGAGGCATACAGCTATGAAAGAAGTAAGGCAGTTATGCTCTGAATGTAATCTCTAACCTCTCCTAAAATAATCATATATAAAAAGTGCAAGTGGTCATATTGTGGTTTCTAGTGTTAATATATTGGGAATATTTATTTAAAACTGGAGGGAGGTAGATGTATGAAAAGGTAGATGATGTTTGATTTGTGATTCATCAAAAAGATATTTTGAAAGAAGGGAAAAGGAATATCAATTTTATTGTTTTAGAAATCTCTTCAAAAATTATAATCTAAATACGAAGTCAGATGTTGGTCTTTGAAAAAATGTTTAGTACTTCTTAAAAATGTTTGGTTTGTGCCCTATGGGTCAGCATAAGTTAGATTGGTTCAGAATAAAGTAGCATGAAATTATGAAACTATGACTGTAGTTCTAAGGTTCCACCTGAGCTCAGTCAGCAGAGAAAAATAAAATGCTTATATCTAGAATGTGTTTATTCATCTACTTGAAATATATTGTGATTCAGTAGAAGGACTGGTAAATTGAAAGGTAGAAGGCACTATTGGTTCATCTAGTTTGGTCTCCTGGCAAAATAATTATTTTGCTGGAGAGCAACAGTGAAAATATGGTTGAAAATTTCAAAATCTTCCTGGAGAAGTAATAAGTGCCTTCCTTATCTTGAGGAGGTATATATATATATATAGTGGAGATATGTTTTCAGGACTGATATATCTTGAGAATCTTTCTGTCAATAACTGCTGAATTTGTGCAATTACAAGCAAATTTATAAAGCTATCAGTTTCCAAGCATTTCAGATTTTTATTTAGTTAGATAATAGGAATAATTAGAATTTTTAGCTGAACATCATGCTGATAAATACACTGTCATTTAATTTTGTATAGGTTTACAAAGAATATATGTGTCTAATACTTTGGCTCACAATTCTTTTTGCAATGACATTGTGTGGCCGAAAGAATATATTAATAAAATGGAATTGGAGACAAAACAGTTTATTTAGAGTAATTGATACTTTTAAAAAACTGGTTTAAACTTTTTAATAAATATATGTGGAAATACCTTCAGCCTGGTTTGCTCCTGTTTAACACAATGTATGATAAGTGAAATGCTAAGCTAACAGACAGCTTAGCTTTTTTTTTTTAACCTGAAAAGAAATACACTTAATGAGAAGAACAGACAGCCAAAATAGTTCTCCATTTCTTAGGATATACAAAATGTAAAAACTAAATATTTTACTAGGGATCCCTGTGTGCAAATGAGGCTATTTATAATGTATTTCATAAATGCTAATTTCCTTTGTAAGTCTCTCAGACTGATTAAGCACTGACTTTGGAGTGACTTATTGTATGCTTAAGTTAATTACATACACAAATATTTGCAAAATCCAAGGAAGAGGTTTTACCTGATATTGTTAGCAAAGGCAGCAGGATCTAACCCATTGTTAACTTTACTTAGTAAAACTACATATGTTGTTTCTTTGTTTTCTTTATATTTTACTGATAGACAGTGGGTAATAAGATAAAACTGTACTGTGGAGAAAATAACCCATTTAATAAATAAGACTGGAAATATCACAAGGAACACTGCTGTGATTTTTGGCCATTCTACCCATGTATCAAATAAGCTAATTTTATCAAACTAATATAAATATGCAGAAATTGTATGCTTTAGAAACAGTATTGACTCTTCAGTGGAATCTCTATTTTAAAAATCACTAACACTTTTTATTGTTTTTAAAGTGTGTAAATATCAACTTTGCAAATCATATCCTTAGGAAGGTCTCAGACTGTAAAGATTACAAACACCTTTGCATTTGCTTTGAAAGGTCAGTGCATGTAGGTACCTTATGTTAACAAAAGTGTCTGTCACTCAAACATTGCCTAAGCTTTTGAAAGTTATTCTCAATTCAGAAAAAGTAGAATTTTTTTCATTTTCTCTTCTCTCTCTTTTATTTGTTTGTTTGTTTTCTTTGATTTTTCCCTCTGGTTTTAATCTTCTCTTTGTCTATCCCTCTGTTTTATTCGTATTTTGGAAAACAGAAAAGTGTTTGATTGTTGACTCAGTATTCAGTAACAACCACATTTAAATGTAGGGTTCACCACTCAGATTAGTTTTATTCCTGTTCATATAAACATAGGTTGTTGATAAAGACATAGCTAGGCCTAAACCATTCCCAGTACCACAACACTGGGACTGGGACATGAGTAGTGTGTGTGTGTTGATTTGAGCAGCAGGGGAGATGGTGATTGATGATCACTGGACTCTTCAGGAGCTATCACTGCACTGGAAATAATAGTGAAGCATTTTTTGAGATAGAGGGATAATCACCGTAATGGGGAGAAAAAAAAAGAAACCGAAAGTGCAAACAGTCACAAACAACTTTCAATTTAATAAAGAAAAATCTGTTCAGCAAAAGGCATCATTTCTGGATTCCATTCTCTGGATATGAAGTGGAGGTAAGTGATCTTTTGGCCGAAATTATTATCTATGCTTTTGCTCTTGGCCATTGGACAGTCATGACACCTTCATACCCTGTAGATATTCACTCTTAATTCCTGTTCTAGAGTGGCTAGAGGCAGTGTTTGAGAATTTTAAGTAGGCGGATCATAGCAAAAAAATTATACTCCATAGTCAAAATATTTTTTCAGAAATCAACAGGTCTGAAAGCCAAAAAAATATTTGCTCCCAGTTCTCAGTCTCTGCATTTCTATCTCCTTTCTCACAAAAGAATGGAGCTGGAACCTTCTTGTTTCTCTGTGATACCATGGACCTCACTTACACAGGGATGCAGGGTGGTCTGAACAGCTACTGCCCAAACAGTTTCCTTTCCTGAAAAAGATGGCTCTGGAGTATTTAATCTTTTTTTTCTAACGGTTCCTGTATAGGAAGATTTTCATGTGGACTCGTAAGTTAGGAGTCTTTTCAATTTCCATCCTTTTATTGATATCAGGCCAGAGAAAAAGAGAAAGCACTGACAGCATGTCTTGAACGAATGGTTCAGTAACTCTTTCATGTCTTTCATGCTGTCTCCTGCAGGTCTTTGAGTACATTGTCATGACAGAGCAAAAGGAATAAAATCACCAAAAATTACAACAGTCCTCATGTCCTTTCATTTGAAAGTAACATGACTAGAGTATAAAAATTAAAAATATCACCAAGAAGCTAATGAAGTTGCTGGTCTTTCTTTGACCCCCAGTTGGACCTGAAGTGTTTAGGGAATCCTCGAAACCAGATTAGAAAGAAGAGGGGTGGAACAGATAGGCAGCTGTGATGCAGCAGCACCAAAGAGCCATTAGCTGTGTGGTGCCTTAGCCCCCCAGCCCTCCCAGCAGAACAAGGAAGAGAGTCCGATGAACAAAAGCAAAAAAAACCTCATGGCTTGACATAGTTTAATAAGCAAAGAAAGAAGAAAAAAATCATTGAAAAATTATGCAAAAGCAATCAGTTGCCACCTCCCACAAATACACTGATGTCCAGCCAGGCACTGTGCAGTTGTTAACTCTCGAGACTGTCCCTCCACTCACTTTTTATAGCTGAGCATGACATTATATAGAATAAAATATCCCTTTGGAGCACGTCATTGACACTGCTTTAGTTTCAATTCCAGAGCACAGCACTATAAGGGTTCCTCTGACGAAAATTAACTCCTTCCAAGCCAGGCCTAATTCAGCAGTTCAGAGCAAAAGATTTAGGTGAAAAAGGTTGATAACAAAGTGATTAAAAAAATTAAAAAGCACATAACCTTTTATCTTTTATGCATGAGTACTGGCATTCTTCTAAAATGAGACCAAACTTTGCTTTCTTTTCCAGAATCATTGAAACATTTTTTTCTTTCTGAATACCTGCAGGAACAATAGCCAGTGCTATGGCAGCCACCTATACCTTGTAAGACTTGAAATAAGACTTGAAGTTACCAAATATTGTCCTGTAGCTTAATTTTGGGTATTAACCTTAAGAGGCATTTACTTCATCTGCCCTGTGGTGAAAACCCATAGGGAATTCAGGGAGAATACAGGACTAACTTTGGTGTGAGTGTATCGCAAAGTTTCAGAATGACCTTGCTCCTGGTATCTTGGCTATTGTGAGCTAAAGCTTTTCTTTCTTTGTCAGCCTATTTGGCTTCTGGAAACTTCTCCCCCAAGGTACTCCCCAGTGCTGTGTGCTATCAGGTCCTACACCCAGTGATGGTGCTTTAATCCACCTGATGCTTTAATCCCTGGACTTAATGTACTGGTTACCCAGTCCATGCTGCAAAGGTGTCTTTTTTGAAAAACACTCCTCTCTCCCACAGTATGATTCTGCAGTTGTTGATGATGTCTTTCTGTGAAACTCTTCCTTAAAAAAGAAAGGGTGAAAATAACTTTTGTTCTAAACTTTTAACAAATTTTAAAAACCTGGTAATTATTGTGGGTCTTAACTTTTCTTGTCATACCCTATGTCACTTTAGCTTTTTGGGTTTTGCACAGAAATTGATTTATTCAGTGAGGAAGTAAAAAACATTCAAAAAATTGCTCTCCCTGAAAAACAATTTGCTGCAGAATTTTCTTCTTTTATAAAATAATTAGAGGAGAAAACATTTCATTTTTAAAAAATGAACAACTCTAATTGTGGTTTTGGAAGCAAACCAAACAATATGTAAAGGAACACTTCTCAGATTATATGTGCTCACTCAATTCCTATTCTGCTAAACTGGTGACACTGCACACCTCCTCTTTTCTCCAAGCTACCTGTTCTCATAGATTTCCTCAGATGGCCTCTCACTCTTTCTCTCTATCTGCGTAGAAGTTGACACTGAGGCTTTTCATACTCAAAATTAACAGGCTGTGCCAACAGAATTGAGTCAGCACAACTTTCTTGGTGTTCTAATGCAGATTCCTACACTTGCTAATAGCTTGGGTCAACAGATGAGCCCTGGATTCCTGTGCAGGGGCATAGATCCTACTATCCTGATACAAATGTCAGATGTATTACCAGGCCATTAGTTCCTTGGCCAGAGTGCTCAGGGAAATAAATAAATAAGGCAGTGACCTAAGCTATTGTTTATGAGTCAGGTCTTCATCATGTAGTGGATATTACTGTACATGAGAAATAAGAGCACAAGCAGAAAGATCCCAAAATTTTGCAGTGTGGTTGCATTTACCGCATGGTGTGTTAAAATATAATGAAAATATATTATGTTACGAGATATAAAGTAATGTCAAATAGAGGAAAATGCAAGCAGGCTCCTGACTGAATAAATCAGGGAGAATACGCAAGGCAATAAATTCCAGTCAGTTTCCTCGCTATGTGGGCAAAAGGGGATTAAACAAGACAGTGGTTTAAATTTATAGTAGCTCTTATTTACGAGTCAGGCCTCAATCATGTATCAGAGACACCAAGCCTACAATAATGGCACAAGCAAAACAGAACCGGCTCCGGGAGGGCAGATGCCTCCAGGACGAGGAAGTGTGCTATGATGTAGAAATCGAAAATGAAGGCAGAGAGGGAGGGAGGAGATCCGAACAAAACCTTCACCTTATTTCCCTGATATGAAGGGCAGTAATGCCAAGATTTTAGTCTTCTGTTGCCTAGCTTCCTTACCTCCACCTTTCTGAGTTCCTCCCCTTCCCCATTGCCACACTTTTTATTTTCTTCATATAGTGTGAATCAGGAAAAAACCAGAAGGGCTTTCTGCCGAGTCCAGAGCGTACGGGGAGCTGGAGTTGCTCCTTTGTCAGCTGTCTCACCAGAACAGCTCACTTTCTCCCCATCCTCTACACACTTGTGACAATCTTATATAATTGAGCAAAGTATACAAAAAAAAAATCGCCTGTCATTTGCTTGTATGAAAAAGGGATACACATGTAAAGCAGCAATGTCTCACAAAAAAGGTGGGATGATAGTAGCTACCAAATTAAACATGAACTTGCTTTGTGATCGGAGATGAAAAATCCACTACAATTTTTGGCGGTGTATGCAGAGTCATCATATCAGATTGGCAACACACGTCTCTCTGCAAGCCACTGAGTGAGCTCCAGCCACTTCGGTACAAGGGAGATGTCAAAACAAACTGGTGGGAATTTGAAGCGGAACACTCCTTTCCCCTCTCCTCCCTTCACGCCTACCCGCCTCCGAACATCTGACGAGGCTGGAAGAACTGCTACATCCGGAGCCTTTTAAATATAGAACTTGTGAATGGTTTGTACTGATTCATATATGCATCACTGACATGGTGCTGGCAGCAGCATAGCGATGAGTGCAGCATAAAATCTATGTGAAAGAGAAGAGGATATAACTTTTTGTTTGTGTCAGTCAGACTTTGGTTCAGTAGATACGGGTTGGTTAAACTGCTTTTATAATGTGGGACATGTAGCTGTGCTATATTAGGAGAATTTTGGCCAAAAAGTTATTGTCAAAAGGAAGAGCCAGTCTGTCAAGAGTGATATGTGCTGCTGCTGAGTACCAGTTTGGCATGATTTTTTTTCATTAAAGGTTTCTGAGATGCAGGCTAGAAAGTCCAGTCAGAAAACAGGATGGTCTTGGAGTAGCTCACAATCTAATGGTCCTGATGACTTGGGATGTAAGAGAGACCAAATCCATTCCTCTGCCTCTTGGTTCACCATGGGGATTTGTATTTCATCTTCCACAAGACAGATAAGTGCTCGGACCTGAATTTTCTGTCTTGTTGCAGACCTGCTCTGCAAAGGTAAACACAAGGTGGAGTTTCCAATCAAACAGCCTTTGGTTATTCACTCGAATGGAGGATACACAAGTTTTACTGCTTGGGACAGTAAAAGTTAATTTATGAAGAAGTTTTCAGTTCCACTTTAAAGACAGCCATCCCAAAATAGCGAAGAACAGTGAACAGTGGCTGAGGTACTCATGAGAGAGAGATACACAGAGAGAGAGAAGCAAAAATTGTGTGAGGTGAGGTGGTCTAGTTTCCCCTACAACAGACATGGGAGCTTGAGGTACTTAGGGAGATTTCTCATATTCATCTTCCCTCTTACTAAAGCTTCAAAAAGCCCTAATTTTCATCCTAAATGGAAATGAAACCTTACAAAATTTCAGTATTCTTTCACAAGGGAAAATAACTATGGGAACTTGCTACCACTCTGGTTAACAGAAGTATTAGAAGTAGTAACAAATATTACAGAAATAAAAGAGATAGTGATGAACAACAACAAAAAAAAAAGTAAATAGAGTAAATGTCTGTATATACCACTTGGGTTGCTGAGGCAGTACAGTATGTTTGCTGTGAAGGTTGCAGAGAGGGCTGGGGACAAAGCTAAGAGCACTTAGCTGGATGGAGGATGTGGGAAAAGCCTGAAAATAATTTTTCATATTTTCTTTGGTTTTGTTGAAGAGTCCACACCTCTAGAAATGTATAAGCATTCTATCTTAATTCTTCAAATTGGAATACTTTTTGAGCATAATCTCAGAGGAAAGCAGGGTTTAAATTGAAAGGAGAAAGAAGCAAATATTTTACATTCTATAGCATTCCACAGAGATAGGAATGCATCATGGCCATGGTTTTTCTCAGATTATGTGTTATTTTCTAGTGCTGTTATGTTTTACAAGACACAATATTGATAAAATGCAGTAGTTGGTTCTCTAGTTGGTTCTCTTGTTGTGCCTTCTAGGCACTATTCATTGAAAAAAGAGAAGTAATCCAACCCCAAAATAAAACCCTCACACTTAGCAAACAAAAACAAAAAGTGTGTATATATATATATATATATATATATATCTGTGTGTGTATGTATGTACGTATGTATATATAGTACTGACTTATTTGTAGCATTATAGACTGTGGCTTTTACTCTATTAGTACAAGTAAGGTGCAAGTTGAGACAAATAAGTCTCAGAAATCTGCAAAATTCCTCTCTCAAGCCTCTTCAATTTATAGCTACTCTGTTAGTTGTTTCAGATTTACTAATAAGTACTGAGAACTTGATAGGAGAAATTCTTTATGTTTGTGGAGATTGTGTTTCTCTGGATACTTACCATCACATGATGTGTCCATTCCTAATGGTTTGGGGTCATATTCTTCATGATTATGACTCATCTGTTGTGAATCTTTTGAAATCTGATTTGCCTCCTTTTCATTTGTGAAGCAATAGTGTACCCTAAAAGTAAGGTTTTTTTCACCCTTCTGAACTAGTGTCTCCTTCACAACCTTCTTGAATAGCTCAAAGCTTAAAGGAGCAAAAGTAAATATATTTTTCTTACTCTTTAACTGTATTTATTTTACATTGTCTGCTACCCTGCCTGCAGCACTGGTAGTTCCCAGAGCTCATGAACCTATTTACTTTCCCTCCACTGCTCTCTGATGAAGGCTTTGTTCCTGTCTCCCACAGTGGGAAAAACTGTTCACAGCTTTTTGGGTCTTATCGTAGCAGTTGCAAGTAGGTAAGAAATATAAACAGGCTGAGGAGATCTAGTTCTGAGAGTGGAAGAAGGTGATTCCTGAGGTAATTTTAACTTTCAGGATCAAACACTTGGATGGGACTTTGACAGAACCTGTTGAGGCAGCTGAAAAATATTGGAAAAGTTATTAGGAGATGAACCTCAACTACCATTCTGCAATTTGCAGAATAATTACAGGACTTTCTTAGGGTTGTTCTTTTTTATCACTGTTGTTGATTAGTTGTATTTTTTGAAACTGGAAAAGGAATAAGGGTATTTGCAGAGAGGAAAGCTAGAGGAAAGAGAGAGTTTAAGTTCTGCGAGATACTCATTGTAACCTCTTGGGCAGTTTAAAATACACTGATTTTACTGAGTTTTGTCTTAGAAATTCAATGAAGATACTAGAATGAACTTCTGAAGTGGCCAAGGAAACCCAGGAGCAGTCTTTCCTGAGGAAAAGGGGATTACTAAGGAGACATTCTGAAGTCTGTGGGCAATCTTTGTGAGCTTCATCTGTCACAAATGTTGCATGTCTGATATCATCTTCTGTCACATTTTATTTCATTTGTTTACAAACTGGATTATTTTTTTCCCCTCAAAAATATGTCCAGGGAATATCCTTCCAAGTGTTCTATCAAACAGTTGACCTTGAAAATGGAATAACTTGCAAATGAATAGAGAATAAAATAAGACAATAAAAGCATTTTTAAAAATATTTTTATTTTTTCTCTCTTCTTGCTCATACAAGCCATGATGTCAATAGTGTGTCAGAGCAAAAGAAATGGTCTGTTTCTACATTTGCAAGAACAGTTGATCATTGCAATGAGTTTTATATGTTTTTTTACTAGTGAAAAATTTGTACCTAAAAATGTGTTTACCACCTAGTCTTTTTTTATTTTGTTTGCTAAATGGAGATAGGCAGTTACCCTGAGGAAGAAGCTTTTCTTGTCTGCGTCTGCAGAGTGCAGCATCACAGGGACAATAGCAGTTTGTAACTAAGACATTGATATTACTTCAACACATAGAAAAAATAATGCTTTAAGTCCCTGATTTAAGGATCACACATTCTGTCATGAAGCACTATCAAAAATATCTTTTGGCCAACTTATGTAGGAAAGCCTTCTTGTCATCCGTCCCCACTGAAGAAATTGTAGCAGCAATCACATGTGATTTTCAAACTAAATGAACGCCTCCATCTTTCATGCGACAGTTTCGTACCTTCCAGGTTTATTTGAGAGTTCAAATGGCTTGAGCAAGCCTGGCCCCATATCCACAGAGACTTTAGGCATGACTGCAGCTAACTCACATTCTCCACAGCACCATGGGGGCAACAGCAGCCAAAAGCACTTGCCTCTCATGTGACTGCTGCCACAATGGGCTAATCTGGCAGCTAGGCACAGGAAGGAGAGGAGCCTGGGACCAGGGAAGCTTTAGACAAGGAAGGTTTCCTGGCCTCATGAGAGAAGTCTTCATATCTACATAAACAAAATGGGCTCCTTGCTTGATAATACACTGTAGTAAATCTTGATTGCAAGTGCTGCTTGAACAGGGTTAAGGTTTGCTGCAGGTAGTGTATCTACAAACTAAAATTAACTTGGCTGTCTTCTCCAAGTGCCCCACATTCTCATTCTACTAGACCTATTTCAACAGCCCGTGCTCAGAGTTAACTAATTTTATGCAGAGCAGTAAATTTGGAAAAATATATTGAATTTCGGTAAGTTTCTAACTTATGTAGGATTCAACAGACAATTCTGTAGTTTTTGCAAGGTAATGACAGCCTATAAAACTTTTTGCCCTGTCTATACTGATCTTTTTTTTCTTTGTTTCAGAGGATGAAGGCATTTTTACAAAGAATAGCTTCTTTTCTGCACACTTTCTGTATTAGCAGTGAAGAAGTATGCTGAAGCTGGTCTAAATTTGCTTTGTTTGTACGCAGCATGTACATATTTATGTGTGCTTCCTGCATTTTTTCATTTAAATTTCTCTCTTTCCCCCTCACTAACTCCTTTTATCATAGCGTGTCCTAAATGAAAGGCAAATACAATTAGTCATCAACCAGCTTGTATTTCTATGGCATCTGTCTCCCTGATATCTAAGCATTATTTAAGTTTATGTTGAATTTTGTGTTCAAATTTGCCCATCCTTGCTAGAAAGAAGCATGAGGCGATTTCAAGAGCAATTTACAAGGAAGGTTTTTTCCTCCTCTGTATGAGAGCAGCAATTCCTCTGATTCACAGGTTGACAGGAGCACATCACTCTGGTGCTCAGATCAGTGCACGAGCTGCCCATCGAATAGCAGATCAAGTTTAAAGTCCTAAGGGCAAATTCTGCTGTCAGTTACACAGGTGAACATGTAACTATAAGAGCAGAATTTGGCCCCTAGTCTTGATCTTCAAGTCTCTCAGTGGGAAACTTGATTACTGTGTTTAGGACAAAGTGTACGAATGCTTTGTAAAGAGCTTGATACACACACACCATGAGACACAAGTCTCTTTTTCTGGTTACCTTTTCATAGCATTTGTGAAGTTCTTGAATTACAGCAGCTCTTAGATTGTGTGTTCTACTATGGTATTCATTTAAAGAAGAATCACTTTCCTTGAGCTTTGATATTCAGGACAGTAAATGTGGCACTGATAAAAGCTTCACTGCCATATTTTCATGAAAACATTAGATAGGAAAATAGAAATGTGAATAAACATCCAGTCTCTATGATAATATGCAGTTAATTTTTTCCCTCCCTCTTCCTTCTCCTTTCACCAGACTTACCAAACACTGTCCCAGTTTCTTTAGCACTTGAAATGGTTTGGTTTCCAGTATCACTTAATGACATGTTTCTGCAGATGCTTCTGAAGGAAGCTGGATAAAGGCAAAAATATAGGCACTGCCTTTTGTAATTTAAAATTTTCCTAAATGCCTCATTCTTCATTGGCATTCATTTCAGTTTTATCTAAATGCTTGAGTGCTCATTAAGTGCTTCCTCCCAGGACATGACTTCATCCATAGGAGCAGCACTCTGATCTACCAAGTGAGCCAGAAGACAACCCACAAATAGAACATGCTTCGAAGCCTGTTGCAGTTTCAGTTTCACTGTGGCTCTACTGTAGTGCTTCTTTTGCTGCCTTTTTTCTTTTTTTTTCTTTTTTTTTTTTTTTCCTGACAGTATGAAAGACAGGCTTTTCTTCATGTTTTTCCCAGGGGCTCCATGAAAATAAGCCAACATTTTCTAGATTGAGTGTCTTACACTGCAGTCGTGGGGAAGTGGGGGCTCTCGGGTTTTTCAGAGATGGTTTCCTTGCAGAGTGAAGACTGGCACTGGATCCAGGTTCTTCCGCAGAGGACCTCAAAACTCCACGCAGACCTTTGTTTCCCTGCCCCAGCTCCTCACAGCTCTGGTCAAATGCTAGATCAGAGCGGTGTCCACCAGATGGCAGCATGCCATATCGAAAATCAGTCACTTAAATCACTATTTAGGCTTTTTTTTTTTTTTCCCTCTCAAGATGATGCACCATTAAATTTAATAAAAACTCATGACCTCAGAAATTCAGGCTCTGCACTCCAGATACATCAGCTGCTGACTATCCCAAGAGGTGCCTGTGGGTGGGAGAATGGCACCTTAACGTGGTGCCAACACTTCCAGCCCCTTTTTGGGATTGGAGAGAAAATTAAAGACACAGTGGGGCAACTGTTCCTCCTCAAGGTGTTCAAGGGGTGCCTCTGCTCTTTGAGGTTACTGCTTGATGTGTGCTTGGACACCACAGCTATGAGGACCACATGAGTGGCTGCAGGGTGTCAAAGCTTGAAGGACCAGAAGTGCTGCCAAGTGCTCCCACTCAGGGGCTTTTCCCAACAGTTGGTGACCTGAGCAGCGAGCAGACACAGTGGCATCTGGCTGCAGCTGGCCTGATGGACCTGCTCCTGGGTGCCAGGATACTGCTGGCATATGTCGGCAGGCAAGAAAGGTCCAAACTTCTTCTACTGCAGACAGGAGCCAGGCAGAGCTGGCCAACCCTAAAGAGAGTTTCAGGGCAGACAAGAGGTAGGAGGAGATGCTTTGCACTCAGATACACAGATATGTGTGTGCAGTACAGGGAAACCACCTTCTGCTAAAATTTGCCATTATCAATGTTAAGAAAATGACCACAGTGTTTCTGTAGGCTTCTACATGGCAATGATGTTTGCAATACCACCAGATCATAGATATGTTAAATCATGAGAGTGGTCATTTTCATCATGAACATTGATTCATAGTTGCATAACTAATCATGACAACTTTATTAATTGCTTATTACCAAGGGTTTTCTCTTTTATTAGAGAACAAGTGACTTCCTTCCCTTGTAGTGGTGTATATTTCTCTGTGTGATAGAGATTAATGCATGAAGCTTTGCAGGAAACTGCCTCATTGATTTTGTTGCCTTTGTATTTGTCTTCCTTAGGTGGCTTCCAGTAACATAGATACAGGGGATGCAAGGAATTTCACCGGGACATTAAATTCTGTGCTTATGGCTACTTGAGTTTTGGGCTTTATTTGGAAACCCTGAGAGCAATATGTCCATTTTTCTCTGTTGTAATTTTCCCTTCAGTTTTACTTACTTATTAAAAAATGCATTGTTAATTCAGATCTAACAGTATGTAATGGCAAGTTATTTCAACCTGTATTCATTTTGCATAATGTATAATTACCATAATGTACTCCAGAACACTTCCTATAGCTTTTTGCAAAGCATGGTTTTGTATGCACATTTGTAATTAAATGTACTTTTGTATGAGGCTTCACAAATTTTGCTGTCATATATGTCTCTGTGTGCATGTATGCATTTTACCAGCATTTTAGACATATTCTAGGAGATTTCTGTTGTTAGTCTTTAACCTTATGACTCCACCGTGTGTTGAATGAACAATTATTAGAGGACCATTTCACATTAGTAGCACATATTGCACATATCACACATTGGTAGCGTATATTGCATTCACTGAACCTAAGAAGAAACTTGACTTTAGATCCAAAAAAATGCCAGTAAGGAAAAGTCTTGTATCAGTACTTTCGAAAGCCTATAGCTTGGGGACAGTGTACATAAAAGAATGCAAGAGAGCTGATGGGGTACTTTTAAAAAATGTCCTGACAGAGTCAAGGTGATGGCCATTTTTAGCTGCCCTGCTATCCATCACCTCTTTCAGCCAGGCATACTCCATCATATGCAACAGCCTCATGAATTTATGCATCAAGCTGTGCAGCCAGTCGTGCCGAGGGCTCTGGTGACAAGTGAAATTGCTGTGCGCCTCATTTAGCTGTTTATTGCGCCTGAGTACGTGTTGCAGCTGTCATCTTACGATGGGATGATAGTGCTCGTTAATAGACAAGACAGGCAAATAATGATGGAGACTATAGCAAGAGATGCTCATCTGCCAATAGGCTCTCAGCAATATCACAAACATTCACAAAGTTTTCAATCAAAAACAACACTGCAAGAAAATACTGAGGCCAACATCTGTTTTTTTATTTGACTAGCAGTACAGATTAAACTTCTGAGAAACTGCATCCCAGTCTGTCACATAACTTAATATGTGGACATTTTACCTTTTTTCTGTCTTTTTAAATGCCTTTTGAAAGGAATGATTAGTACATGGTTAAATAACCCAGCACATTCTTTCCCCTTTTCACTAGTTACAACTCTGCCAACTGTAACTAGAGTTGTTCCTCCTTCTTTGACCATTGTGGCTGCAGTGCACTTAGAGCTTGCAAGCATCCCTTCAAGGTTCTGCTAAAAGTTCTTCGTAATAAATTTAAGTTGCTTAATTGTGATATTGACCACTAGTCTGCTTGTATACCTTCTCTGGGAAAAAAACCAAACAACCAAAAACAACAAAAAAAAACCCAAAACAACAAAAAAAACTAAATAAAACCAAAACAACCAAACAAGAAAACTCTGACAAACAAAACAAGCTTTGTTTTATTGGCATGCAGAATGATTTCAATAGAAAACATACCACCTGGGCGGCCCACACTTCTTTCTAGGAGAAGCAGATATGATGAATGCAAAATCACCTTTGTAAAATTCTCTCAGTAAAGATGGTGCCATAGTCTGTCTTTCCCCTCTACATTAAAATTTGTGATGTGCTGCAACCTTCTTGTGGCTTGCAAAATTCTTGTACATAGTAATAACTTTATAGGCTGCAGTATGAAGTATCGATTTTCCTTCATAATTAAATCCCTCAATTAGAATGGGAGCAAAGGTTTAGTACATTTGATGTAATTAGAGGAATTATTTGTGTATGTTGGATGAAGAAACTTTATGTAAATCCTCCTGGAATTTTCTGGGAAAGGTATTTTAAAACATTTTTTTGTGTACTTGCTAGAGACTTTACTGAATATTAATCCATGCTACCACTTAAATAATATAAAATTTAAAAATATAAAATTGTGTCACTCTTGCACAAAATCACACAAAAAGTGCAATAAAATGTTTTTTGTTTAATGGACAATAACTCTGAAAGGGATTTTGCAGGAATGCTATTCTACAGAAAAAAAATCAAAGGGAATGTATACTAGTTCTTCATGCAATAAGTATTTTCCACATGTTGCTGACATGTTTTCATTAATTATTATTGCATAATAAAAATTTTTAGAAAAAAAACAAGCCTGGAGAAGCAGCCACAGTTTGTAATGTAATTTATGTGTCCATTCAGTTGCTATCACTGTAATATTGAGTACACAAAAATGGATCTATGGGAGGTTTATGACACCTTGAAACCATGCATGTCACAGGATGATCTAAAGCTGCTTTGCTAAGCGATAAACATTACCCTCATTTTACAGACGAAGATTGTGATGAAAGAGAAATTTCCTTTTCCAAATCAATAGCAAATAAAATATACATGCTAGATGGCTTCCTCTTGCAAAAGTTTAAGTAGGATGAGGAATCTATTGTGCAAGGACTAAACAGCCAACCTAGGAGCAGCAAGCCTAGGGTAGGACTCTGCTAAGAGAGCACCTGACATCCCCAAAACAGCTGCACGATCTATGAGAGCTGCCTGGAGTCTCCCTGTAGTGACCAAATAAAAGGAACCAAAGCTGAAAACCTGTGCATCCTGCTCTGATGGCATTGCAAGTGAACAGACCCTTTTGCAGCATCTGTTGCTCTTCTTTAACTCTCAATGGGTACTTTAATTTTAAAGCAGTCTGATTTTTTTGAAAACTAAAGTGAAATCAGGTAACCTCATCTGTACAGTGTAACCAATATATATTTAATGATATTTTACTAAGGAAAAACTGAGACACAGAGGGAGGATGTGGTCTGATAGAGATCACACAAAAAGTTTGAATTAGACCTGGCTGTTTCCCACTAGTGCTTTCATTTCTATGAATAAACTCCATCGCATCTCTCAGAGTCTGGTCCCTCACTGTGAGAGGAATGAGTCATTTTTTTCCTTCACAAGGGAACATTAAAATAAATAAATATATATATACATATATATATATATATATAAAAGTAACACTGACTGTACACTAACCAGCCAGGTTTTTAGTTTGCTGTGTTTTTTATTTTTTTTCTGAAACTAAGTTATCACAGGGGAAAAACTGGCATGTAATCCTGTGGCTTTGATGCCTCTGTGTGTATGGGCAGACGGTCTAAATGTGAGAAAACTTGTCATTTGAATGCTTCATTTCATGGTCTTTATTTTTACACAGAGTTTGTCTGTGACTGCATGTTTTGTATATGTAAATAAATATACATATAAATATACATATAGATAAATATAAACATGTGTGTATTTCCACATATGAGTTTCTGTGTCTATTTGTTATGATAGGAGTCTGACTTTGAGGCAGCATTTAAATGAGGGAGTCAACAAAGAAACAGATTTTGTAACCAAATGAGAACATGTTTTTGTGACATGTCTTTCCTGTCTGCAAAACGTATTTTCTCTGGTTAAAGAGGTGTCAGTATTTCTTCAAGGAAGACATTTTTGCTGAAAAAAATGTTTGTCTGCTATTCCAAAGCAAAAATGTAGAGAGAAATTTTGGTTTAAAGAGAAAGGGAAAATTATACCAACAGAAGTGAAAGATGTAAAGTCAATGCAACTTTTTTCTCTTTTTCTTGTGTTTTTTTTTTTCTTTCTGTCATTTATTTTTACATTCATCTCTTTATAGTTATGTCTTCAATCTTTTTATAATAAGTAGAGAAAAACAAGGAGTGGCAAAAGGGCAGGATGGAAGGAAACAAAAATATAAAAGGGAAATTCATTTTTTCCTCGATATTTTTGTAGTCTTTTTGTGAAATCTTGCTGAATAAATGCCTGTTGAAAATGTTCAAAACTTCTGCCTTTTTTTCCCATGCTTGCATGTAATTGGGCCAATGACAGCTAACTACAGGCATATAGCTGTATGTGTGTATTGTACTATCCCAAGAAGATAACTACATTCATTATCTCTTCTATTCACTTACACCAGTTTTATGTTCATATTAATTCCAAATAATTATGCAATTTGTACCAGTAAAAGCAAGAGAAGAATCTATTTCAATGCATATATCATTACTAACTGTAATTACATATAAAAATAGTATATAGGTGCACACGCACACACATAGTAGTCTATTCTGATTTATGAAATGATATTGCAGTACAATATGGCAAATCCATGTACTGTTTGTTTGTCTCTTCTAATTTGTGCTGAAATTATTGTGAAGCCAAATATAGTCTACCCACCACAGTGGTACTGCATTAAAAATAATCTTTCATTTGTTTTTGTCATTTACAGAGCTAATGGTCAGCAAATTTGTACATCCTGTCTTTTTTCTTAATGAAATGTAAAAGGCATGTATGCTACATAAAAAGAAGTTTTATTAATGTTTCATAAAATGGTTGCTACAATCAAAGGAACTGCTATGAAAATTAAATTACTGGGCTGACTCTGAAAATCAGCATAATATGCTCTGTTTAATTCAGTCATGCTAAGATGTTAGATTCTCCTTCATTCTCTCAGCTTTCTCTCTCCTTCACCTGGGGGCATCTGCTGATGAGTCTCTTCTAGAGGTTGTTTAATGACTATTTTACAGCAACTGTCAGCTTTCTAAAGCCCAGTGGCACTGGGCGTCACTGTATTACCAGCCTTTTTACACAATTTGCCTGACTGTAAATCTGAGCTTTAAAAGTACAAGAAAAGCTCTTATTTGATTTAATGACTGGCTGACGGGGGTCGATTAATCTTTTTATGCTTAGATGTTTTACTCATAAAGGTCATCTCCTGTTTGTTTACTCTTTTCTTCTCCTCTCATGGCCATTGAGTATGAGGTGAGGGATTTTAAGTATTATGCAATTGGAGCTGAGTGGCTTGGAGGGTAATGCTGTTCATGGGCAGGATTGTGTTGTATATAATTGATATCACAGGAAATCCCAAAGGCACTGTTCAGAATCAGGGCCCCATTGTTCTAATCACTGTATAAATTCCCATGGATACACATTGCGATCTCTGGGATATGGATGATCTAATTTATGAGAAGGCACAATGAGTGTGCTGTAATAATACAAAGGAGAGAAAGAAGGCAAGGACACACAGAGAGAGGGACACTCACAGGTTTTCTGTATAGCATTTTAAGATAATGTGAATTATATAAAGTTTAATACAGATTCTCCTTTAACCACCGAGAATGTTCAACCAGGAAATCAGTCTATGGATGCACCATAAATAATATTTCCAGAAGCATCCATTTTCCATTCTCTGACATGTCTCTGACATGTATTTGGGACTATAGATTTCATCTCCATTCATTGGCACTTGAGTACATTTTCAGTAATATTGAACATGTAACAGAAAGCCAAATCTTATGTTTAAAATTAGTTATGTTTCTTTGTCTCATTGAAAATCAGAGGGACTTTGGGGTAAAATTTTTCAAAATCCTATAAATATGATAACTTGGCATCTTCAAAGCAGAATGATAGAGAGCTGTATATAGTCCTGCAGCTAAGAAGGCAATGATTACTGGGACAAACTGGTAGAAAAGATACCTCTTCATACAAGACTCTCTCTTTTTTTCAACAGTCCTATTTTGTCAATAACACCACCAAACTTTTTTGATGTAAGAGGCTTGGTGGTATAATCTTTTCTTTTGCTTTTGGAATGGTGCAAGATCCTTCTTGACACTTCAGCGGGTTCCAGGAGAATATCACATAAACGGCTAGTTCCTCCTTTAACTTGGTATCTTATCAAATCTACTGAGTGGATGGCAAAACTTTTGGTCTCGTATATAGAATCAAACCCACTCTTGACACTCAGTGCATAGCCTTGCTGACGTGTACTCTGCAAGTGTGAAAAAGTAGAATTGGCTGATCCTTCTATAGCAACTGAATTTTCATGCAACCAGTAACAGAGGTGAATTATAAACAAGTTTTTATCCCCTTGGTACTTAGAAGATTTATATGATGATTTGTCATACTATTTAGAACTTCACAGGCTACTTTGATGCCAGTACTGGAGAAGTCCTCAAAGCAGGACTCTTCCCTTGTTGTCTGTGGTAAGTTGTGCCATTGTGTCAGTAGGATAAAACATGATAGAATGCAAACAAGTATTTCTCTTTGAAATGTCATAATTTTTTAGACCATATGTTTAAGGAAAGTTTGCTTAATTCCATTTTTTTTACAAATGTGGTGTAGATAGATAATTTTGAGTGTTGGGGAGAACATAGAGTGCAGCTTACTCTGGAGATTTTTTTGATCCATTACTTCTCTCCTTAGCCTCCTCTACTCTTTTAAATTTGTTTGCAGTGATTCCCTCTTTTCTTTAATTTGAATTGTACTTCCTACCAGGAAACCAAAATGGGAGTAAAGCACAAGTGTCAGGGTAGTGAAAAAAAGGCAAGGGAAAGATGGTAACATCTGACACCATGTGAGGGCATGTGAGGCTTGCTGACCCTCTGGGAAGTGGGGAAAAGCACAGTAACATGCACCAGCAGTGTGAGAAGACTAAAGACAGCAACAGAAAGGACTAGTTCTAAAAGCTGGAAACCACAGAAATAAATTTACTTCAATTGCAACTGAAAAATGGCTGTTCTAGTTTCTGGAAAAAGACATGGCTTCACTATTTTGTTTCTACTTTGGTATAAAGGGGAAGGATACCTGTCAGTATCTATCTCAATCAAAATTTGCATCATCTGCTTTCAAGCATGATCTGAAAACTTGTTGTTTACTGCTAAGACTGAGCAAGAGCTGGGATGTGACACTGGCTCTTCAATATTGTCACAAATCCAAACAATCTAATTCATGTGTGTTCATCTCCACCGTTATGCTGTTACCTCACACCTATGAAAAAAAGAAACACATGCAGCAAATTAAGGTGAGAGATTTTCTGCTAGAACTCATGCTTCAGAAAATAGGCATTCCATTGCAGCTGTTCTGTGGCAAGCAGTCATTTCTGTCTTTATCTTACTCTGGCCTCAATCAGCAGGTCTTTTTTAGGCTTGAGAGCTTTTCCCTGGTCAAAGTTTTGTTGAACTTTATAAGGTCAAACAATCATTTAGCTCAATGTATCAGCATTTTTCAGTGACACCGTTCTCATCAGTAAAATCCTGTTCAGTTTCAATATCCTTGTTTCTCTATTATTTACGATGATATGATTCTGTATCAGAAGTGGAAAATCATTGAACTAATTTATTTTATATAAATTTAAGATTTGCAAAATTAATTTGGATGCAAACAAGTCTTGGCCAATAAATTTAAAAAGCTATATTTATAATCAGTGAATTATCTTTGTAATGGTAGGGGAAGCTTGTAGAACACTTAGGATCTAGAAGAAATCCATGGAGCTTCTCACTGGCCAAAAGTTATTAACTTCTCTCCAGTTTATACTAGCATTGAAAAAATTTCTTCTTGCGCTAAAATCTAAATTTCCCTTTCTATCTTCTTTTTTTTTTTTCATTCTTCCACAAGAAGGTAAAGAAATCTTTTCTTCCTCTCCATCATATCCCTCAAATTTAATTTTCTCTCCCCTTGCAGTGCTGTTTCTTTAATCAACATTTCTTAAGGTCAATGAACCTTTTCATGACACCTGACTTCTAAATTCATATAGGAAGAGAAATCAAATAGTGCAGAACTCAATTTTCCATTGACCTCATTCCTTTTGTTCTACAGTTGTTGGTCAGTTCAGTGCATTACTCAGTAAAAGTTCTTTAATAGGTGGGTAGTGGATATATTGGGAGGCTGCACAAGAGTTTCATCATGTGTGAGGAAAAAAATGCACCTTCTGTATGTTAAACAGTGAGAACTGTCTGAACAGCAGATGCCAGAGGATTGTAATCAGTGGCACAGGGTCTAGTTGGAGGTCTGTCACCAGTGGTGTCCCCCACCAAAATTCAATACTGGTCTCCCCAGTATAAGAGCATCCAGAATGCTGAATGCTGAGATAGGTTCAGCAAAGGGCTACAAGGGTGGAGCATCTCTCTTATTAGGAAAGGCTGAAGGAGCTGGGCCTCTTCAGCACTGAGCAGAGATGACTGAGAGGGGACCTCATCACTGTCTGTCAGTGTCTGAAGGGACAGTGTCAAGAGGATGGAGCCAGGCTCTGCTTGGTGGTGCCAAGGAATGGGGCAAGTGGCAGTGGGCAGAAACTGATGCACAGGAAGTTTCATCTAAATATGAGGAAGAACTTCTGTACTGTGCAGGTGACTGAGCACTGGAATAGGTTGCTCAGAGAGGTTATAGAGTCTCCCTCACTAAAGATATTCAAGATATTCAAGATACTCAGTTGTGTCTAAACACAATCCTGTGCCATGTTCTCTAGGAGGGCCCTGCTTGAGCAGGGAGACTGGACCAGATGACCTGCTCTGGTCCCTTCCAACCCTCCCCATTCTGCAATTCTGCACTTATTTTACTATTCTACCTTGTTCAGAGCCACATCCTGCTGTATATCATATGTTAACTGCTAACAAGCAAATATGATCTCACGTCCTTCATGTCAATGAATGGTTACATGGAGTTGCTTATTCAGCAACATAAAAAATAGCCTATGGAATCTCCAAATAACCCTGTGTTTATCCATCAAGTTTATTATTTTATGCATTGTGAACTCTGTTTTGTCACCGATATCATGGTGTAGAAAAATTGTAATGGCTCCTGTGTTGTTCCTGCAATTCTCATTGTTGAGGAATCACATTAATTTGAGAAGCCTGATGCTCCCAGTTACTTTTGTAACTGTATCTTTACTTCATAGTCAAAATAATCTGAAATGGATCTGTAATATCTGACTGAAGGATAGGAGATGTTTAAGCTTTATAATCTAATAATTTGATAACTTGTTTTGAGTACCAGATCTGCAACTTGACTTAAACAGCCAGATTCTTCCAGTGGTCTTACTTCCCTTTTCCTCTAGTGTATTCCTCTAGTGTGTCTTTGAAACGACACTCACTAAATGCAATTCTGGAACTCTACCCTTCTGCTTGTAGATATATGTTTGAATTCATATGTAAATACAATTTAATCTTTTGGTTCCTATAATTTTTGAAGATTTGGGCTGGAGATACTGGGGCAGTGTAGATTTCTGTTTGTCTTGTAACCATTTTGGCAGGCATGTGTCAGTTTGATCGATAATGATGTCTGGATTAGGCAGGCCCAGTGGCAAAAATGGACTCTCTTCTTAGGCTTATTGCCAGATTTTGAAAGCCGCTATAATGACATTCTGCCAAGCAAGCAAGATCTGAATGCAGATTGAACCCCTTTAAAAAAAAAGTGCAGACTAATAGGCGTTATTGCGTGAATAATAATTAGCACAATTAAGTGGTTGGCGCTTTGCCTGTGAAATTTTCAGAGCACACAATTAAAAAGCTCTACAGAGTTTTGTTGACTATTGTCAAGTATAAAATAATGGCAAGAAGGAATTACCAGGAATGATGCAATCTTGAAGATCATTGATCCATAACACAGGAAAAATTTTTAAGGAAGAAAGTTTTAAAAGAACATATTTGAAGACTAGACAATAACTAAAAATCTTGGAAGAAAGTGTCCTGTAAATCCTTCCAATGCACAGCTTTCTTAAAGGGAGGTAGAGTCCAGCAGATGCAAAGGTTTCAGTCCTCAAAGGTTTCTCTCAAATTATAAAACTGGATTGAGGGCTTCTTAAGGTTCTTGCAGAGAGGGAAGGAGTTTGTTTAGGATGCTTAAAAGAGGTAATCATCTGTGGTTCTTCATGAAGTTTAAGGACTGAAGGAATGATGCAATTTCTGAGTCACTTTTGATTCCAATAAATCATCTCTGAAGGGGTAAGCTAGGCATGAGCAATGAGTACATTTTCCATCTATCTAAAAATACAAATGGCCCCTCTAGTTCCAGAGATATGCTTATGACTAGCTATCAAATAAAGATTATTTTCTTACCAAGTCCTCCAGTTCAGCCTTATTTGACATATGTATAGCTTGGCATGTACTATATATATCATCATAATATATTAGCCTAACATCAGCTCAGGAAAAATACTGTTAAAACTTATATGGGATTTAATAAGGAATTAATAGATATGAATGGCTTTATAGGAAATAGAGTCTATCAAACAAATCTAACTTAGAAAAAAATTACATATTACCTCATAAAAATAAATGTAGACATTTATAAGGCTTTTAGCTCAGGTACACATAATCTTCTAGCTGAACTTTGGTACTAAGCATTAGCAATGCATGTTATAAGGATTAAAAAGTGAGAAACTGGTAGGTCTCTAAAGGTAGCTGTCAATGAGATTGTTGGGGACTGGTTTTAACAGGGTGCTTCAGAGATCAGTGCTTCCCCTTGCACCATTCAATATTTTCATCAGGGCCTGGGAAGTAAGTATAAAATTGCTGCTGATGAAATTGGCAGGTGACACAGAGGTTGGCAAAGCAGTACATAGTGACGAAGATGTCAGTCACACCAAGTGAGCTGAATTGTTTAGCAAATTGCTCCTTGTTCAAACAAATTCCATCTTCATATTGGGAAGTACAAAGTTGCAGCTCTATGAAGGGATGTCTGTGCAGGCTGAAGGACCTTGCCATTGATGTGGTGACTCCAAAATAAATTTGTGGTTTATTGTAGACAACAGCACATATTGAGCTCCCAGTGCAATGTGGTGGGAAAATGGATTTATGAAATAGGAATATTCATAAACAGGGAAGAGTTAACTAAATGTACAGTGTTCTACTTTTCTATAAGGATGGACTAAGTTTGATAGTAGACTATTACAGAAGTTAAAAACATCCACATTTAAACCCTTAAAAGGGTTATTAGAAAATAGCAGAAAACATTTGAATTTTTGTATTAAATATTTCCAGGGAGAAAAAAGAAGAGTTCAGCTTCTGAGGTTACTTGTTTACAGAACATTGGCATGATCATGTGGAGAAAATAATGGGTAGGTTATGACAGAAGATAAACTTGTGGGTGGCAACTGAAGCCAAACAAATGAAAATGAAAGACTGTCTACAATTTTTTAATAACATGAAAAAATACCAGTGAAAATCATGGTGTCTCCAGCTCCGGTATTTTCCAAATATGAAAACTGAGCATCAGGGAGACAGCATTTACCCTAAAATGTCACTGGCCTCAGTTCTGAGTCAAAGGGGCAAGATTGCAGAAATTACTGGATGAAATTACTAGAAATTACTAGATGAATGAGTTCTCCTATTTTGCCTCATGTGCTATTGAGTTAAGACATTTTAGGAATATTCCTCTTTCCATCTTCCAGTCACTTAAAAGAACTGAGAATAAATAGAGGGACATGAAGTGAGAAATTCCCAAATGTTTGATGTGTTACAGCTATGGGTTGCTAACTGATAATCTGATTTCTGACTGATCTTTTTTATTTTTGTCTTGATGGACATTCAATAATAACCATTGGTTGATAATTGAGAAGGACACACAAATAGCACTCCTTGATTCCGCAGCACTTTTGTTATTTTTGGAAAAATAAAAAAATTAAAGACCCTCAGAGCAAATACAACTTAAAAGTGAAAAATGGGGGTTTACATTTTTTTGCTGTTGCTGTTGTATCTGTGGCTGTAAATCTGTTATTTAGTTTAATGGCAGATCATAAGGAGACCATATGGCTTTCCACAAACTGATTCTGCTTCTGTTTAAAACTTCCAAATTGGCTCAGTCCATGAGGTTAAGTGTCATGCTCATTTACATACATAGAAGAGATTCATAGAAAATACACTAAAACAAATAGTCCTCATTCAGTTTGATTTAATAGATTAGATACCCCAAAAAAGTGCTAATTAATTTTTAAATTTTTGTAAAGATCTACATGTCCACTGCAGAATATTAAAGAATATCTTCTAAAAATAGGTATTTCTTGAGCTTCTATCAAGTAAAAGTGATACTCCTGATAGATACTGACATCCTAATGGTGACTACTGTATTTTCTGTAGCCACTGGTTCCTCTGCTGTGGAAGTGTGTGGTTTTTTTCAAGAGTGATTCTGTTTGGAACTAAAGCCAAGGTTATTAAATTAATTAATGAAGACCCAGTCAGTCCTTACAATATACAAGCACATTTCCAAATTATATATTTGTTTAATTTATATGAAAAGAGTTTGCACCCTGTTGTTTACTCTTAGGCTTTGAAGGAATGCCCCTACCTGCAAATAGTTTAGTGTTTGGAGACACTGGAAAATCAAAAATGTGTCATTGGAATAGTAATAAAAAGAATCCAACTGAAAGACAATGACAGAGTGTTAAACCACAGATAGAAACTACTGCAAAACAAATTTATGCAAAATAAGAAAAGAACATCAAAGAGAAAACCTCTCACAAAGTTAAAGGCAATGAGTCACTTTGTGATGAAAGAGATAGTTAAAAGTATGAATGCAGTTTATGAAACACTAGCAATCCCTCCACTAAGATGCAATCAAATCTTGAGTATGCGGGATATGTTTGCAGTGATAGTGAATAAAAATATATTCTGAAATCTTTTGACATATACACGAGTCACAAACATTAAATAATCTACTTCAGAAAGCTTTAAGTTGAAGAAATGTGTTAAACCTCCTCGTGCCTTACCTTCATTAGATAACATGCGTGTACTAGTCTCATAGGAATTTCAGAAGCTCATCAATATTTGTTAATCTGCAAGTTCCTGATGAAAAGTGGTATGTAATATTTCAGCACACCTGAAGCATTAAGTGCCACTTTAAAAATTCAAGATTATAATATTTTCCCTCACACACAGAAATAAGAAAATATTATGAAAGCTGTGAAAAAAAACTAAAGATAAAAACCAAGCAGACCTTTCTATTTAGTATACCTTTTACCTACCTGTCATAAACCTGGAATAGTTAAAAAAAAACACAGTGTTTTAATCTACTTTGGTAATCAATAAAAGCATAAAGTTTAGCCACTTGTGAAATGGAAGAACCTTAATCATCATACCCAACCACAAATTAAAGTGAATTGAAACTCAGTCATTAGAGTGAAAAATAAACTGATGACCAAAAATGTTGAATACCACGTGATATACAGATTTCTCAAGAGGAAGTACTGTCCTTGCATGGAAAAAGAAAGGGTTGGAGCAATGTTTTACCTCGGCAGGCTGGAAGATAAAATAACAAAATTGTTCCTGGGAAGGTGTAGAAGACTAAGAAGAGCAACTCCTGTAAGTTTTCAGCTCTAAATTGGCCAAGGGGTGTAAAAAGGAGATGATGAAAATATAAAGGAAAATGTAAATCTCTGGGTAGTCCCTGGAGGTTTAATCATGGAAAATCAAAAATGTGATGCTATACATTGTGTCCCAGTTTCATTCCACTTAGCTTTAAACAAGAAAATTAGCTATCTAATTTAAGGAAGGATCCATTTCCAATTCTGGCACAAAGAAGGAGGGAAAATTTTTCTCAGGTGTGCATCTCAGATATGATAAAATCCCTCTTTGGGTCTCTATTTGTCTCCATGGACTATAGAAGGGGCTTGAACGCTTAGTTGAAGCTTGAATGATTATTTTAAGCTTGGTGACAGTTAAACTTTTAGACAGCTAAAGCCAGGTGAGACAAATCTTACCCTTTGTTTACAACCCAACACCTCCAGCTGCTTGGAGGGAAAAGGAGTATCTGCCTATAAATATTAGAGTGGAGTCCAGATCCTGGCTGGCTTACCTGGTGCCAGAAATGAGAAGCCTAAAAAAGTCTGGTGTCCTGGACACTGTAGATGGAATATTATAGTCAAATGTTGCACTTAGTTTCCATTTTTTAAATGATTGAATCTTTTTTCTCATTTTTGATCTAATACTAGCCAGAAATATAAGCAAAGATGGGAATGGCTTGTCCTGAAGCTACAAAGCAGCTCTCCTGAATCATTTTCACCTCTCAACTCTGCTTTATACGGCTCTGTCAGGGAGACATGCAAAGCTCCCCCTACACCCCAGTAACATTTCAAAATACGCCTAGGGGTATTCTTCACTTTTGAGCAGGGTTTGGCAGTAATAAAGCATTACTCATTTCCCTGCTTGCTTCCTCTGAGCCACAAGAGCAAACATATAGTCACTGATAGCTCTGCTCAAATGTTACTGTATAAAACAAGTGAGCATGGCTTGCATAAATTATCCCATCAGGGAGAAAAGGAATTATTTTCTTGGGCACTATAAGACTATAAATTAAATGCAGAATTTTCCTTTAATGACTTAATACAATTTGAAATAAATAACTATTTATTCTTATGTTTTTAATATAAAAGGCAAATTGTTTCTTTATCTGAATTTCTTCATCTATCTATAAAGACACATATATATGAATATATGTATAAAACTCATAAACATGTACTTACATAAGTATAATATACATACATAGACACACACATATATAAATTTAATATCCTCCCCTCAAACATTGTATTCATACAAAATAATGAACCAAATCTTATGGGGGGAGTTATTTGTTACCCTAACCAATGTCTCCCAGGAGAAAAGACAGTTAAAAAATCACCGCCATAACACTGTGAACATTGCAATTTCTCCCGATGAGTCAAATTGGAGAAATTTCTCCTTGAGAGCAAAAAGGCAAGCTGATTAAGTCAAAGAGGCGTTATAAACCCCAAGGGAAAACAACGTGCTTTATTTTTGAAGTATTCCCAGCAGAAGTCTGGGAAATCTTACATGTCCTCTCACCACGATCCATCATTATAACTTAGCTGTTTGCAAATCCTCAGCAGGTCATCATATTTTACACTTGCTAACCATGTAAACACAACTGGGGACTCCTAATTACTGTAGATAATCTCAAAAACTTTCCACTTTTGTAAAGCATACAGAAAAGGCTGGGAATAGATAATTTCCCATGCCGTTATGTTTTGCTCATGTATATTTGTATAGCTGTCACTTTTCCAGATCTCTGGCTGCAAGAGTAAAGTATCTTTTTCATACACATATAATAGCTTGTAACAACCTTGGAGATGCTCAGTTCTTGTTCTGTGTACAGCAGGTGGGTTTGCTGTGCTTTTGCTAAATTGTTTAATCAAAGTGCTTCATACTGAAGGGTCCATGAATAAATATTGTAAATATCATCAGGGGAAGTGATTTATATTTACTTCGATTTTGCCAGGAGAAAACCTAGATTATCTTGAATTAGCAGCTGAAGTTGTGTATTAAAGTTCACTGAGTATATTAAGGACAACATCATGCACAAAAAAGACAGCAGTTTCTCAGGTCTGGAGTAACATGCTTCCAAAAACAGAATAAAAATGCCAATTATTTTTTCTTCATATCTTCTTCATTTTTGTGACCTTTGCACCAGTATGGCTTATGATGCTGGACCTGGAAATGTATGTTTGGATGTGTCTCAAAATTACCAGCACTACTGCACACTTGGATTTGCTGCCCCAAAGACAAGACTCTGGAGCCACACCAAAGCAGTCTAATCTTTCCCCAGTGAGGAAGATGATGTGGGCAAGCTCAGAGCAAAGAGCCCAGGTGCAGCCCTATAGGGCCAGTCTGGGCTCTCCAAGGTGGGAGAATTGTTGGGGATGTGGGCCACCACCCCATCCCAGCAGTGGTCTCTGCTGCACAAGTGGCAGGACTTTATGGGAACATCAATTGACATGGGTCTGCAGGGCCTAGGCACAGGGAAAACTAATGGGAGAGTGAGGGGCCTTGGCTGCCTACTTCATCTCTGCCTAAAGTTTGCCTGCTGCATGTCAGATTATACACCCAGGATGGTTATTATCTGTTTATATGATAGCATAATAAAGGGTATGGAAACTATGCCTTCTTATAGGGATATTTTAGGGAAACAGATGGATATACATTTATTATATGTATATACCCTACCAGGGTAATAGTTTAATCTGATCAAATCTGAGGTGTGAAGCATGGTGCATGTTAAGACAAGAAGGAAGGGTTTGCTACTGACAGATAAAATATACTTTTCTAGGGTGTTGAATGCATTCTTGTAGGTAGAGCGTGGCTCTGTATTAGAGATTGCCATGTAATTCCACACGTAACTACGCTGCAGAAATCACATTTTTAATGGCAGTTATGGTGTTAACTGTTATATTTCAGTTATTCTCAAATTATTTTCATGAGGCTAAGAAAAACTATATGGAAGCATCTACCCATCTGTTGTCTGTGGTCCCACATTCTGAACTTTGTGGCAGCAGAGCATGTTTTAGAGGTTCTCCCACCTGTGGACCATTTAATCTTTGCTCCTGGTTCTTCACAACTTACCCCCAGCAGAGGTTACTGTCACTTTGACAGTATTCACTGCATACACACAGAAATACACATGGAAATACACATAATACATACATATAGATATACATATGTGCATATGTGTGTTTATAGGCATATGGACATGAACGTAGATTTGCATGGATGAACATAAACCTGTGTGCATGGCTCTTTCTGTGTTAAAACTGTGAAAAGACCTGTTTTGCTTGTTGGTTTCTTTCTAATGGGCGGAAAGGACAGTAGCTTTCTTGGAGGGTAGGATACGATTATGCTGTGGGAGCTGAGAGGCAGGGAAGGACAAGAGATCTGTTTAACCAATTTTCTTCATCAGCTTCATCAGCTTCTGGATGACTCATAGTAGGGCGTCTTTTGGTTGAAGGGTTGTCCAGCATGGAGCTCATACAGAGATCACACACACGCTCAGAGGATGCAGTGTAGTTTTCACAAGGAGTGTCCCTGTTACCGTACATATCGATATTCAGAGCCAGATTCTGCTTTTCAAGTACCTGTCTTTCTACAGTGATTCAAGAGAGTTATTTCTATGAATGATAGTGGAATCTCTGCTTCTTCATCTACCTTTCTTTTCAAAAGAAATTTCACTGTTAAGGTTTTGTTGTGTTCAAACCTGCCAGTGATGAAAGGATTTATATTTGAGTTTAGAAATCCAGAGACATATGGTGAATGTGAGAGCTGGCCAGCAATCAAGAGTGATTGATTCAGGTTTGCTCTATCAATTAAGTGACAGAGCAATTCTAATCTTTTTTTTTATTATTATTTTATTTTAAGCTTGGGGCTTCACTGGAATATTATAACTCCCTTAACCATGCTTGTGACAGCTGACTTATACCCATAAACTTTGGTGCATTGATCTATTAGTTCAGCTACTTCAATACATCTTCTTTTCCATAAATATGTCTGAGCCATGACTTTTTTCCAGCCTCACCAGAGGTATCCTTATTTGGAGCGATCTAATATGTACAGTGGTATCTGCACACACAGTCTGATATCTGCTTTGAATAGCCATACATAATTCACAGGGAGCAGTGTGGCTGCACAGTCACCTACACTTAAGTGACTTAGTGTTGAAGCATTTCTCTACTCACAGGAGAAAGAGGCACTGGTTAATAAGAGTTCTCCTCTTTTTTTCCCAGGGGAAGGGGGATGGGAGGGAGCAGTGGAGGAGGTCTAGATTGCTGCACCAAATAAAACAAAGAGGCGAAAAAAAATGAAAAGTAAAAGAAAAAGTAAAGCTTCTTCCGTGTTCACATTTTCAGCTTATGTCTTTTGGATTAATTCTCTACCTTTGTCAGTTTTCTGTGCTGACAGTAATTCTTGTACACAGTCGCATGGCGAGATTAACTTTAAATCCTCCCCTCCTCCTTCCCCCTCCAGCCCCTGCCTGTCATTGTCTGCTCTTGAGTAAGCAAAGTGAATGTGGCCAGAGCAATGTAGGACTGTGTTTTTCCATTCTCAAGGGCAGCCACCCTTCTCATCAGCAAATCCATGCTAGCTGCTAGAGCTTCATATATTAAACTGATTTTCAGTCGTGAGGTTAGTTTCTCACCAGTGAGGCACTCAGCATAATAATACTTTACACCTTGTACTTCAGTAGTCCTTTCTAAACACTAATTTAGCCTCACATCCCTCTCTGAGCTAGGTCAGTATTATCCCACTGTGTGAATGGGAAAGCAGAAGCCCACAGAGGTTAAGTGACCTATCCAGAGTCACGCAAGAAATGAGTAGCATTGCGGAGAACAGAAAACAAAGCCCCTCCGGCTCATAGGCTTGCACGGAGCAGTTGTGAAAATTATCAGATGTTCAAACAAGGTTTGTTGCTAAAGAAAATAGAATGAAAATTAAAAATAAACCCTCTTGGAAGAAAAGGAGACACTTTATATTCACTGTTTTCAGATGAGGGAGCTGAGGTAAGAGAAGAGTTAAGTGATTTGCTTGAGATCCCATAGGCAATTCTTAACAAACATAGAAATTATGTGAGTAGTGAAGGCAAGAAGAGGGACTGTAATTAAATGAGTTCTCTGATTGTGTTATTAAACACTGAGAAACAAGAAGACAAAAAGGAGTATAATGTTCTGTGTTGAACTTTTAGAAATCCAAACTCAGTTGCCAGTTTTATTTGATCACAGTTCCTTTGTTTGATTTCACTTTTGCTTTACTCATTTATTTTCTTCCACTTGTCCTTTTTTATTCTTTTGACAGCAGATATTTTAATTATTAAATTCCTTGTTTTCTTTAAGCATGTCAATTCTCATTATCATTCTGTTTTGTTGCTTCTCTCTTATCTGATTCTTATTCCCCATCAATACTCAGATTTTGATTTAAAAACCACTCTTATATTTAGCCATATTTGTTGCCTCTCTAATTCTTCATTGTGTATTGATCCTCATCTGTGGTCTCTACCACCGTTTTTGAATCCTGAAGAACCACCCTTCTTCAGTATACTTTAATCTAATTATATTTTTTGTTTCTAGTCTCCCTGTCAGTTTGGACTGACATTACTGAGAATTAAAACAATGAAATTCTGAGGTGATGTCTGTATGAAAGATGAACTTTCCTAAGAAGATTATACTCTTCTTCTCACAGAAACCCTTAGAAGAAAGTTTTTTGTATGATATTATACTTGTTGTGTGATGTTATATGATGTGATATTATTAAAAATATATTATTACAGAATGTTTATAGTATTATATCTTTGTGACACAAAAACTGCACTCCATTCCTAGGAAAATGGCATACAATTTCTATAATTAGATATCATGTCTATAAAACCACCCTTTTGCATGAATCTATTGGTTTTAGCTCTTCATCTGAAAGTATTTATTTCTGTCCACTTATAGAAGAGCTGTTAAGCTGCAGTGGATCTGCAGTCATATTCATGCTATTCCATTTGTGCTAACACTTTGGTTCAACAACATCTCACAGCGTTCCACAGCTGAACTTTTTGTTAAGCTTTAAAACATTTCCTTTTTAATGGCTTCAAAATTTTCTTCATTTCATTTTTCTTACATTTTATGCCACAGAGGAGAAAGAGTGTTTATGGTTGTTTTTTCATATATATACACACATATACATATATATATATATATATACTGGTTTTACCACTTCTCCCATCTAAAACAGATTGCCCAAACTTTCTGTTAAAATGAGTTTTTTTCCAAGCCCTTCCACCGCTTTGCTACTTTAAAAAAAAGAGAGTGGTAACAATATAAATAATTGTGTGAGCTTAAGATTGTAATGACATCATGTAAACCAATACTTCTAATAGCAGTCTCTGTCTCTTCCTTAATGCAGGAAAAAATTTTTGCTTATTTGACCCTAAGAGAAAAGCAAGTGCAAAGCCGAGCTTAGGTCTTCAATATTCCAATCCTAGTCCTTCACTTACCTCACTAGGTCATGACTCATGTAATAACCAGGATCTCAAAGAACTTGTCATTAGTTCCAGCTGGTACTTAAATATAACAAACTGTTTTGATGCAACAGAGCAATGAGTTTATGGCAGATCTGTGGGGTACGTTCTGCCACCAGCTCCCAAACACAAAACTCCCCATTGATTGTGTGTGGACCATCCCTCAGCAGACTGGTGGCATGCTGTGGCTCTCCAGTGATTCCACAGTGGAAGTAATTAAAGGAATTTGTCTCTGACCACGGAATTTATGAGGCCAAGCAGAAGTTCTTCATGAACGGCAGGAAGCAGGGAAACAGTTCAGAGACTGTTCAGAGACTGTTGAGAATCTTCCTTTCTTTCTGTTTTGTTTGTTCTCTTCTGGGACTACACATGGGAAAAAGAAAGAGTTGAGAGGGAATTTTGGAAAGTTTTCAGCTCTGCCCTACCTCTGCTTCCGTGGAAACATAGGGCTAAACTCCTGCTAATCTCAAAGAGAACTAAGGCAAATGCTGAGTATTTTCTCATTGTTGCAAAGGAGGATTTTTGTCTCTTCAGAAATGTTAATGTTCAATTCAATAGAATTTTTAATAATACATTTTTTAAATTTACTTTGTGCTGCTACAAAAGAGCATTTTGTTTGAGACTAAAACAATGCTTTTATGCCAAAGAAGCTTGGTTGGTTTTGCCTACAGGGTGTGAATTCATAGCCAAAGCACACACAATGTTTGCAACTATCTTCTTTGCTGGTAGTACTGCTTTGCTCCTGTGTATTGCTCCCATCACAAGATCTCAAACTGTTGTCAAGCAACATTTTTCCACCTGTAATCTGTGGAGTATTTGTGAACCAAGAAACATTTGAAAGTAGTCTGGAAAAAAACCTGTAACACCCTTATTCTGTATTACTGTATGACTGCAGATAGAAATACAAGACAAATGCTACATACACTGATTCGTGCATAGAAGATGGAAAAAATCAAGTGAGAGAAGGATATTTCAAGTTTATTCTTTCTTTTATTTTATTGTAAATGAAAACCGTTGCAGCAACATTAGACATGATGATATAGGTTTTTTGGGGTTGTTTGTTTTCTTTGGTTTTTTTTTCTTAGTTGGTTTTTGTTTTGTTTTTTGTTTTGTTTTCTGAGAAAATGAAAATATTAAGGAGGAGTTTTCCTAAAGAAATTAATGCAATTTCCCCTATTTTACAAGAGGCAACAATGAAATTAATTGAGGAAATGGATGTTGTTTTAAGGACATGTACATAAACAGTACCTGCTTTTGACATATCCCAAATGGAAAAGGGTCAGACTTTCCCATGTAGAACTTATATTTGAAGCAATATTATAAGGATAAACAAATACATGTGCATTTCAGGGCTATTTTTGCAGTCAGCTACTACGTTTTATAACTTCAGGCTCATAATTTATTCCACTTAACCTCAGGCACTCTCGCTGCAGGGCTGTATGAGGAGCAGAGCCACTACAGTGTTTGGGGTTATAAGTGTACCCAGCAAGCTGATAAGGGAGAGGTGAGCTCTATGCCCCCAGGTCCAGCCAGTAGCGAGTCTGAGCATGTATTCCCAGTGGGTACACGCACACACACACACACACACACACACCCCCACACACCCACACAAAGACACCCAGTGCATGTATAAGTCCATTTGGCACACACAGCCAAATGGACCATCCCTGGCAGCAATCACAAACGGCACTAGTGACCTCATCCTGCTCTCCTCTCTGACTGAGCAGAAAGAAAGGCACTGAAAACTGCATATGGATACATGCAGTACATGGCACCCTACAGCAGGGAGACTGTCTGGTCGCTGCCACTGGGTCCCAGTCTACTCAATTGCTGGTTCCTGCACCTACGACCACATTGGGACCACAGCCCCAATCCAATAACCAGTACAGAGCCCCTCACTCACAGAGAGACAGATAGACAGACAGACATGCATGCAAACCCACAGGATTTCTCTAGCAACTAGCCTTAAACCCCTGGTTTAAGCAGTAGCTGGTCCCTGGATCGCCTAGTGTCCCAGTTGCCTCACACGCAGAGACCCACACATGCAAACAGGTCTCCCTGGTCAATGGATTTGGTGAGATACTGCTCTCTATAGCCACCTCTCTCTACTAGAGACCCATATATTTTCACTTCAGTTCAAGTGCTCACACCTGCGAATGCTGCCCCTATATATTTTGATTTCTTCTGTATCAGTCACTAAGTCTTTTACAAAATCCAAGTAAACACAACACACATCTCAGAATCAAACATGCCATTGCTTCGGTGTTGTGTTGCTTTTTGGTGTGTCAAGAAGGTGATTTTTTTTTTCTTCTGAAAGATTAGAGGTATTGGGAAATGCACCTAAATATATTACAGGATTGGCATACCTAAAGTTTTCTCAGTTCACTGTTTTATTTGAAACATTACATATAGGATGCCAGGCAAGTCAGCATGGATTTCAGAAGGATTAGTGTAATCAGTGTTAGGTTTTATAGTTTTGCTACTTAAGGTCATGTCCTCAGACAGCTCACATCCAGGCATGAAGACAACAGATGCATTTGCTCTCAAGTAAGAATCCAGTTTATTTTTCTCCTATTCCAGTGATACAGGCCAGTAAGTTTGAAGTCATTTCTCACACTTATGAGAAGCCATTTGTGGAAGTAGTTCCAGTGGAAAAATGGATGAGATGACTTTTGGAGGGAAAAATTCACACATGATTATAAAAGATCACAATATATTCCTTGATTCAGTCTTAAATCAGAAGATAAAATTTAGTGTCATTTTCAGTTTTCAAATTAATTTTAATTTTTTTCCTTTTCCCTTTATCCTGACTATCTTCATGCTTTTGTAACTTTATTTCAACAATTATTCTCCAAGTTAATTCTCATTGTTACTCTTGCTAATTTCTTTGGATTTTATTTACCAAAAATAGCTGCTAAATATGAATTTAAAAGTGATTGAAATCAATATGAGGCCACAGGAAATATCTTTGGGATTTTTAGCATAGTATCAAAGGAAATCCACATGCTGTATTAAAAAAAAAATCTCCAAGTCCTTAATCTGAGGTTCTTATAAGTGCCATCCAGAGCTAATTCTGTCAGTATTATGTTTTCTTTAGCACAAGCCTAGTTTTCATAGTAATGACAGCCTTGTCAGCACAGACCAGGAAATAACAAGGTTTGAATTCCACTGATTTCTCTTCCATACATCCTCAAATGAACGAAATGAGTAAGTCTCCAATGAGACTTACTTTATAATGTGCTCCAGAATCTTATAGCTACTTTGGTTTGAGAATTCAGTCTGAAACCCTACTACTCCATTATCCAAAATTTACGAACACTTTTAGAAAGAGTTCAAACCTTCTCCTGGTATTCTTGTCTGAAAATTTGAATCAATGACAATAAATATGTACAGTGGAGGACTGAAAGCCAAACTAGAGTTTTTAGGCACAGCCACTTCAATTAGATTAAACTGTTGATATATTTTTAGGAACATGAAGGCAATGATATAACTTTTGCTTTCAAAGATTTCATTAAAAATCTGTATTTTTGCTCTTTTTTTTTCCTAAACACAAACTACTACATTTTCTAAAACTGTAACTTTTTTCCCTGTCTTAAATAAGGCACTGGTGATAAATATTTACCTCTTAATTTTAGAAATAAAAAAGAATTAACCTTCTTAAAACTTCTATAGAAGCATTCTGTCAAAGCTTTCATCAATTAATACTTTGATCCTAAGAAACAATTTCTAGTGCAATGAGGTCCCATCATCTCCCCTGTAATCAAAATGTAAAGAAATTTAAACAAACTATATTAATTTGTCCACAAGGTTATGCTAGACCCCAGTTCAGTTCTATTATACTGAGTCAAGAACCCAAGTTTAAGTTCTTTCTCATGGCTTGACCAAAGAAGGTTCTGTTATTCTGTTACATTCTGTTCAATGTCAGAAACACAAATTAGCATGACTGGGTACAATCAATAATTTGTGCTAAGAAAAGCTCAAGTCAAGGATAACAAGACTGAAGGTATGTTGGCAGAGGGAATTAAGAACCCTAGCTTTTCAGTCCTCACTGTTCAGCTTCTAACATCAGCATAATAAGAGTTGTAATGTACTCTAATAGAGCCTACTCTTTAACCGGACACTACAGACTTCATAGACCAGGAGCTGGAAAGTGTTACAGATGGCAGGGAGAAGGAAAAAGAGCTGAAAGCTGTGAGACCAGCTGCTAAAAACACCATAATTTTATACAATAAATACCAGAAACCAGAAAAGGTCAGGCCTTTGAGTGGCATAACAGAGTGTGATAAGACAGGCTGCTGGAGAGATATGGAAGAGCTTTACAGGCTGTACTCTTTGTATCATATCCACTGATCATGAAAAACACATGAACTTAATTTGATTAAGTAAGGTGCTTCTCCCTGTAAGCCTTTAAAGCATGAATTTTATTTTTAAGTCTGTAAACTCAATTCCTGTAAATTCATCCATACTGTTGTTCAGTTTGTTTAGCTCTGCTATCTCTAATTCCTCCCAACAGATTAATTATGAGGTGTTTTGCTCTCCGTGGTTAGTCAAAGCATCCAAGTCCATGTCATATGGGCTCCAAAATCACATAGAAAGCCCTACAGAGCAGCGGGGACTGATGCCAACTTTATCCTCTTTCACAGTAATCTCATTTTAGTACCGATGTATGAGAACATACAACTCAGACATGGAGAATGGATAACTAGACAAGGAAATTCCTACAAATTTATCTTGATAGTTTACACATCATATATAGTCTAATTAATGCTAACTTCCACTTGCTTCCACTTTTTTTGGAGGAGAAAGCAAAATTAAAAAATGTTGATTAAGGTTCTCATGCAAGCAGAGAACAAATCAATCACCAAATTCAGGGTTATTCTGGTCTTTGAAAACTTGCATTTGATTTTCAGCCTGAAGATTCTTATAGAATGTGATTGATAGGAATTGCATCTGAACGAGTGACATGTTAGGAATATGTCAGTACACAAGGATCAGCTGTCTCTTACAGAGACTTACCTCCAAAAAATTAACTCTTCATGAAAGACGTGTGGGTTTAAGATTTTCAGAGGGTTTTTGTGGGATTCTTTCCTTTCAGATTATATTATTTTCTAAGAACCAAGACCAAAGGTTTTGAACTGTTGTTTCAACTGATCCCCAGCATTTATAATTTGCACTTCACTACAAAGCCACTTGACCAAATTACTTTGGAAAAATATAGAACAGGGCAATAACAAAAAACCAAAAATAAACCTCACTAGCACGAAAACTCAAGCAAGTAGTCAGATCCTTCCTTTCTCAATACAGCACCAAGGCCAGACTTAAAGCTTTTCCCATCTTAACTCCATGGGTTTTTAGCATGTGAAAGCTGAACTTCATCTTTTACCTCTATCTGAGGCTATATAAAGGGGTAAGAAAATCTTTTAACAATTGCATCAGTTTACAAAAACTTAGGGAGATCTTCCAGGAAAACTTGTCTTTTGAAATCATCAGACTGCAGCTTTGAAGAGATTTCTTTTGTCTACAAACCTTTACACAGTTCTAAACTTTTAAAACACACCAAATTGCATTCTACTATTATTCATGTCTTCCCAGTGCTTGTGTCCTCATGTTGTACCTCCAAGAGGAAGCAGTCAGGAGCTATCATCATGTCTACTGTTATATGTATACGTTCTGTTACACTGCAGAGCCCTTAAAACTGCAAATACCTGGGACAGACTTTCCTCCCTGCTGTGATTAAACACTAAATAGTGTAAATTCAGCTTGCTAGAGGGATTTGTTTTTCTGTTTTACCAGATCAAGATTGACTAAAAGCATCACTTCAGTGACTGGAAAAAATAACCTTTCATAGCTAGAATATTTCATGAAGACAAGTGTTTGTTTTGTGTAGCTTTGTGAAAGTCCAAGACCCAGAAAACCATCTGGAAATGTTTGTCCAAATATATATATTGATAAATTTAGAGTGAGTTTTTGCTGCCAAATGTTCCTCTTTGACTAAATGTTTCCAAAATAACCAACAGAAGTTCCTCTTTATCCAGTAAAAATTGTAAATAAACAAAAAGCCCTAGCAAACAAAACCCCTCAAATACTTCTTTCTGAATATGTCTCAGTGCACAAATTTCAAGATCCAGATTCTATTGAGGCACATTAGTTCTTTGTAATAATTTTAATTGAATAGGCATAGCACAAAACCTTTCCATTAATAATTACTGGCTACTTTTACATATAGAAACACTTATATTTCACTTTGATGCTTTGTTTCTCTTTTCTGAATAAGGTAAGATACAAAAAGGAGAGTGAAACCACACATTGTGAAAATCAAAATGAATGCTGCCATGTCTATGGATTGGCAGGTATAGGCTAAGATTTAAACACGTTTTTAATGAAGTGGAGGAATTCTGAGACATTCCTTCTGGCATTCCAGTCCAATGACTAATTCAGTTGCAGTAACCATTCTTAAAAAGTTAGCTTCCTCCCATGCACCTCATAGCATTAGGATTTGAAGCCTTTCATGAAAGCTGTTACTTCAATCTGTTCCATTCAAAAAAAAGAAACTGAGCAATGATCTTTTATACCCTCATTAAATACTACCACATATTGGGAATATTGGAATATGGAATATTACCACAAAGATACTGATCAGAATGATGGTACCTTTTTTTTTTTTCTCAATAAATTTATTACTCTAATTCAGAATAAAAAAGTTCTACCTCAACCAATCTTGGAAACTAAATTCAATGCACACACTTTGAGAATATAGTCAGAACCTTATTTTTAATACAGTCAAAAATAACTCATTTTTAATTCAAATCTTTCAAGGACTTTCAAAGTCCTGAGACTTATGGAATCAATTACTTTTAGATCATTTTAGAGCCATGAAGTACTACTCTTATTATAAGTCAATTAATCTAGAATACTAAAATTAAATCTGGAAAGACTTTTCTCTGCACAGGGTTTTCCAGGGATACTAGTACTGTTTTGTATTCTCCCCAATTATTTATTTTATTTATTTTTAAAAATTTATACACAAAACATCGCAAATCTCAATTTAACAGCAACTACTGGAAAATCTTCAACTGAAAGGCAACCAAACCTTAGGTATCATTTTCATTCAAAGTTCAGAGGGTGAAATTCAGTCCTTCTCAGGACTAAAGGAAAGAGATTCATAGTTCCTAACTTTCAGATGTCTAGAAGTCAGTTGTCTGAGTTATTTACTTTGTGTTCCCCTTTATAGTCAATGAGAGAAGCAGGTAATTCCAAAGAGCAATTTGTCTTCTTTTAAGGCAGGAAGGATGAATGCATTTCAGGTGTACCTATTTCTCTCTGCTACCTCTGATTTCAAAGTAGCAGAACTAAGAGAGCTGACTAACAGAGATGAATAATTTTTAGATGTCTAAATTTAAGTGAGATGAATCCCACCCAGTAAGAGTACACATCCTTTTCTCCCTGTTTCATCTCTGTTTTAAGGACCTAATGGTAGTGTGTCCCTTGGGCAGGATTGGTGTGCGAGAGTGACTCTGTGTGTGTGTGTGTGTGCATAAGAAATCAGAATGCTATTTTGAGTCACAGAATCACAGAATTCTTAGGAAGGGAACTCTGGGGATGGATCCTCTAGTCCAACCCTCTGCCAAGACAAGGTCACCTGGAGCAGGTTACATGGGAACACCTCCAGGTAGGTTTTGAATATCTCTAGGGAGGGAACTCTAGAGAGGAAACTGCATGACCTCCCTGGACAGCCTGTTCCAGGGCTCTGCCACCCTCAATGTGAAGAAGTTCTTCCTCATGTTGAAGTGGAATTTCTTGTGTTTTAATTCATGTCCATTGCTCCTCATCCTTTCATTGGGTACCACTAAACCAACCCAGTTCCCTCAGTCTTTCCTCCTAAGAGAGGTGCTCCAGACTACATATTATTTTTGGGTCTTCCACTGGATCCTACCCAGTGGCTCCTTGTCTTCCTTGTACAGAGGAGTCCAGAACTGGACACAGCACTCCAGATGTGGCCTTACTAGGGCCAAGTAGAGGGGCAGGATCACCTTCCTCCACCTGCTGACCACATGTTTCCCAATGCACCCCAGGATACCACTGACCCTCCAGGCCACAAGGGCACTTCCAGGTCATGGTCATCTTGTCATCCACCAAGACTAACATGTCCTTCTCCACAGAGCTACTCTGTGGGAGGTCAGCCCCCAACATGTACTGGTGTTAGGGGTTATCCCTCCCAAGGATACACTTGCCCATGTTCAACCTCATTAAGTTTCTCTCTGCTCAGCTCTCCAGCCCAAGGTCCTGCTCAATGGCAGCACAGCCTTCAAGTGTATCGGTCACATGTCATCAGCATGAAACATTTCAATTTAATGAAATTTCCGTGAAACATCAGCTCTTAAAATATTTATATGGGTTTATCTTCCCTCTCTTTCTCACACTGTCAAGGTATCAGCTCTTCCAGCCTCATCCCTTAACAGGATGTACTCCCAAAGCCTTTGTTCTTCATCCAGTAGGAAAACCAGTGAGCAGGTGAAGAGTGGATTCAGGAAAGGGAGATGAAGACACTGGACCACATAAAACATCCAGTGTGAAAGGGAAAAACTGCTTTTTTAGTCCTGAAAGCTGAGAAGAAATACTTACTGTTGGAGGGAGGTTGTAAACTCGAGGCATGGAGGGTGGCTGCAGAGCAAAACCAAGCTGCCTCTTGAGGGTTGTCAGACACATCAATAGATAAGTTGAGGGAAATTGGAGAGTTCTTCTCTCCTTAGACTCTTTCAGATGTAGATGTGTTTCCAAAATGCAGGTTTTAAAAGAACCCAACAGCTAATGGCAGCAAAAATGCATAAAGAATATTCTAATTATTTTTCCTCATTTAATGGATATATCATAATACTAAATCTTACATATAAACAAAAATGAGAATCAACAATTAATTTTGTACTGTCAAAGATATATCATGCTCATATTCATTAAAGAATCAGAATTATTTGGTCAGTTTGATTTCAAATTTGGTGTATTAAAAAAGAAATTTTAATTGCATTTATTTTGATGCTGAAAGATGAAATTTACAGAATGAAAGCATATGATTAATTCTTTTTCTTTGCTGTTTTCATAGGAGCAGTAATTCCCTATTAATGTTTTTAATAAAATATAAAATCACTATTATTATAAAGACATTATCATTATGCCAATAGTGCTATAAAAGAATCACATCTCTGATATGTATGTTAAATAAGCCTGGTGGGAAAAGAAATGGAGGCCGAATTGCTGCCATATGTCAAAGGAAATTACCTGGGTGACCTTGTAAGAATGGCTAAGATCGTGTTCCAGACCCAGTGACTTGATGAGTAATAGGGCTGAATTTAGGATATTATTAATACAGGTTTTAATAAACTTGCCTGGCCATAGTCAATTTACTCTTTTGAGTCTTTCAAAAAAAAATTTCCATAATTACCAAAGCTCATAGGCCTTAGGGCTTAAAAATGACCTCTTGTTTGTTTTCAGTGAAAAACAGTAGAGGCAGGGAATCAATTTAAATCAATATTTTCAGTAGAATTGAATAGAGAATTTACCAGTACATATTCCCATTCTTGATTTTTTATGTCTGGGGCGCTAACTGCACTTGCAGATAAGCAAATATGCCTCCTCATATCTTAAGCAAGCACTGCCAGTTAAGTCTGTGCTGGCTGTAAGGAGTCCAGCTATGCTCAGCTTGGGGAAAGTGTTTCCACTGCCTGCAACGATGACAACAGGAGTCTTATATTGCACAAACTCTTTACCAAGGCCTCAGTTTGACAAAGCACTGAGCAACTTCAAAAAAACCCCAAACCTTAGTGTCCTCTTTTCATGCTAATCTATCCACAGCATTTGCACTGTACCTTTCAGCATTTAGACCAAAAACCTTAGTTCTGTTAGATGCTATATCTCCTATATTTATGTAGGGCTCAATGAGAGCAGAGGAAGGGGAAGCTGGAAAGAGTGGGGGGAGGAGGGTGGCAAACACCTGTCCCAGTCTTCAAGAAAAATATGTCTTGTCCTTAAAGTTTTACTTTTTTATGTTGTCATCTTCTTTTAATGGTTTGCTGCAGCACCCTCAAATAAATTGTTGTAAGCATGCGAAAAGAGAGTGTTCACCTAATTGAAGTTATGTTCAATGTTTAAAAGTAGTTGTCTTATCCAGTGCTGATAAATAACTAAAAAATATTCAACTTTATTACTCAGTATTCAAAAATGTCCTTTGAATAATGACGGTGCTCTAAGGCCTTGAGTTTAGCCATTAAAGTGCCCTTTCTGCCCAACTACCCAATGAAGGCTTCAGGGAGATTGCTATTTTTACTGATTAGCAAACCTCTATAATCTATTTCAGAATACAAGTGACATCTTTCTTTGAGTATCCAGGACCCATGACCTCAGGGAGATGTGTTGTGTCACAGGCTTGACTGATAGAAAGGCAATATTCCTCCTTCAGACTCTAATTGGAACTACTCAGTGCAGCTGAAGAATTGAGTAACTCCCTGTTATTCCATTTAATGGCCTTTCTGCATTTACAAATCATTTATCAGAATCATGCCCAAATGAAAAATTGTAATAATAGCAAAGATATTTGGCACAATATGTTTGGCTTTTTATCCCAAGCCTTTGTATGGAGGCATCGAAGTACGAGGGATGATGTCATACACTAGAGCGGGTGCAAAAGGGGAATCATTCTTAATTTCTGGCTGACTTCCCAGGCTTTCTCCTGGTCCTCTTCTACCGGAATCTGTCACAGTGCTTTCTGTCACAGTTGTAAAATACTTTCGGAGAAACATAAAGTTTTTATGAGAAGAATGATAAAAGAGATTACTTATTCTGGGGTTGGGGGTTAATATTTGTACTTGTGGGCTGACTTCAAGAATTAAAAATAAAAAGAGGGAGGAAGAAAGTCAAAGTCCTTTATTTCCCCTTGCGGTTATTCAGAAGACATAGCAGCATCTGCTCAAGATCTCATATAGAAAAGTGAAAATTGAGCTACGGTCACAGGGCTCTGAACTTATGGGTTTATTGATGGATAGACTCCATTTGTCCTGATTTCCATTTTAAAGTTTTAAACAGGAAGGAAGGAAGGATGGGCAGAAGGATGGAAGGATAAAAGATGGAAGGATAAAAGATGGAAGAAAGACAAAAGTAATGATGAAAGGATGAAAGAATGGATGAAAGAAAGAAAAAGAAAGGACAGAAGAATGGAGGAAGGAAGGAAGGAAGGAAGGAAGGAAGGAAGGAAGGAAGGAAGGAA
>VXBQ01009065.1:201038-253067 GCA_013400175.1 Phainopepla nitens | reverse complement strand
GGAAGGAAGGAAGGAAGGAAGGAAGGAAGGAAGGAAGGAAGGAAGGAAGGAAGGAAGAAAGAAAGAAAAAGAAAGAAAGAGAAAGAAAGAAAGAAAGATGGATGCTATGTTTAAAATTATAATGTATTTAATTTCAAATTCAGGTGCTGGTGATGAGAGATCTTCTAACCCTTGAAGATAACTGGATGTATCAATTCCTGCTTTCTGGCTTAATTCACACAGCAGCCTGTACAGAATGACTTATTCTTTTTTAACAAGACTGTCTGAGACAGAACACTTTTCCTCCATGTGTTTGCCCTTTTCTTATAATATTTACTTAGAGCCACCTAATGGGAAATGTCATTGAGGTTTTGAGTATCTTCTGAAGAATGGGAGCATTAAGATACTGAAACTGCATGCTGTCAAAAGCTATCTTAAGTGGTCTGGTTCATCAAATAATACACTAAGTAGAATTGAATTTAGAAGACTTTTATGCTACAATGAACAAGGAAAGACTCTAATACCTGCAATACACTTGGTTTTTACTTCTTTTTCTCTTTTTTTTTTTTTTTTTCTTTTTTTTTTTTTCTTTTTTTTTTGTAGAAGGACAGTCTCCTAGTTCTTGAAGTTTATTAAAGCTTTAAGCTGTCAGGTTATTACTGTCAGTTTCAAGAAAGGAAAGAGCTACTGATGTAAAATTAATTTATTGAATAGAATTGTTTTGCCCCAGGGGAATAACATCACCATTTAATTTAATTTCCCCATCATATTGTCTCATTTGCAGAGGAAAAAAAATAACTTTCCTTTTTAACAGAGCAAAGTATGTTATGTGAATGGTGAATTGTCCTTACAGTTTTTTCCTGTTCTAGATTATCAGTTGTCATAAGAATAATTCAGATTCCCTGTGGCTTCTACTTATTGCATTTTTTGAAAACACTGACTTGTAAAAGTCTCTCAGAGGTCTAGTCCTGAACCTTTTGGCTAATAGATGTATTCCCAATGCCACATTTTGGCTTGGATCAAGCCAAAAATGAGGAGAAAATAGGAAAAAAAATGTATTCAGCATTAGATAATACAGCTTGACCATTTACCAGTCTGTTAAGGATGCCTTCAGCATCCGAAGCCACCTGACCTTGTTCATCTGTAATGAAATTAGCAGGCCCAGGTGGGTGATAGCTGCTGAGCAGTTCAGAGGAATGGATTTATTTATCACAATTTTAGAGCTACTCTGTCAAATCAATACATTGCCAGGTCCAACCTCAGTGGAGCAAGAGGGCTTATAGTTACAACCTTTCTACCACCTGTTTGGTCAAAGTACTGTCTCACATACTCTAGGCAGTTATACTGTATGCATCTCTTCAGAGGGCATAAAATTATTGCTGTCCTTACTCGATTTATTGAAAGAAAAATGCTAACTGCCTCTATGACAAGTAAAACTGGAAATAATTTAGAGCTGATTTTGGTTTAAAGCTAAGCATTGTTCCAGTCTTCTCAGTTTCTTCCTTCTTTCTGAACGTATCACTGCACCTTGCATAAATTACTAAAAGCAGAACATAAAAGCTGAAATATTGGCTTAGAAGACTAATTGTTGTACAGACTCTGTGTGCCTAATATCTGCAGATTCAAAGGTACCCACGAGAGAACTCACTGGCCTGCACAAGCATGTGGTGAGAAAGGGAAGGGTCACTGTGCTCTGTAATGTTCCTTGCCATACTCTCCTTAAACTGTAGCTTAGATTTGAGGAGAGATAAGCTAAGGGGAGTTAACACCTGAGAGATATCCTTGTGTCGGTCAGGGAAGTTGAGAGCAAACAAAGAAGTCCCTTTGGGAGTCTGGTTGCCTATTACAAAGGCAACCTCAGTACCTTTCAGTGATGGTGATAACAAGAGGAGGTCAACCTCTCTCTGAAAAGTGTCTGCCAAAGGAAAGATTTCTCTTCCGGAAAAAAAAATAGAAGCTTTAGAAATCTTTAGGGCAAAACAGAACCAGCCCTTGGTATTTAAGTTGCTGCTGATGGTTAGCTCTCTGTTTTGATTATTTTAAATAATGAGCAAAAAGGCAGAGATTAGTGTCTGTCAATGTAATTATTATTTTTTTCAAAATCCATCGCAAACAACAGAGATTTTTTATGAGAACGTTTGCTTTGTTTTGTGCTTGGGGTTTTTTTTAACCCCAAACATCTGGTGTTTTTTAATGGTGGAACTAGAGTTCAAGTACTGTCTATCTGAGGTTATTGGAGATGACTTGAATTTTTTCCAGGTCACCCAAATAAGAACTATTACCAGTGAATTCCTTCCTTTCTTTAAGCTGCTTCTTTGTTTTGACAATGCTCTATTATTTACTAAAGAAAATCAAACTTCTGTGAGTCCTCAGAGAGGAAAAGCATCAGGAGCAATGACTCCCACTGCAGTGGGGAAAGTTGTTGTGCCCTGCTGAGACCTTGGCTGCCCAGTTGGACCTGGAGCAGCCCTGATTGCCTGTGTGTGGAAGCTGTGCCCTAAGCAGTATTCATGGAGTGGCATCCATCTTGTCTGACATCAGGTAAAATCTGACAACAGCAGTTTCAGAAGCACCTAAATAAATTCCAGCACAGATTCTGAGCTGTGTCTGAGGACAAAGCTAAAAGATCAGAATCTGTGGGTCGGGAATATTTGTATATTATTTGATTGAACACAGAACGACTGCACTTCACACCCGACAGTAGGGTACACTTATTGAACAGCTTGTCAGTCTTATCTCGGGAACAGCCAGAAGAAGATTCAGGGAACTGCAGGCTGCTTACCTCAATCCTGGGCAAGGTGAAACAGCAACTAATCCTGGAAAGTGTTTCTAGGCACATGAAGGACAAGAAGGTGATTGGAAGTAGTTAGCATAGATTTACAACTAATTGCTCTCTTAGTGCAGGAGGAAAGAATAAATTATATCATCTGTTTTGACTCCAGCAAGGCTTTTGACACTGTCTCCCAAAACATCCTCATGGAGTAACGGATGAAGCACGATCCAGAAAAGCTGACAGTGAGGTGGAAGGAAAGCTGGCTGAACATTTGAGGCTTGTGATCAACATTTTGAAGCCTAGATAGGGTTCAACCACTAAAACCATATTTATTCCAAGTGTTGATACTAGCCAATACCTCATTAATGATGTGTATAATGGGGGCAGAGTGTAACCTCAATGAGTCTTCAGATAATACAAAACAGGGAGGATGGTAGATAAACTAGATGTCTGTGCACCATTCAGAAGGACCTGAACAGGCTCAAGAAGTGGACTGACAAGCCCTCAAAAGTTCAACAAAGAAAAATGCAAAGAACTGCCCCAGGGAGGAGTTATGCCATCTCAAAGGCCTCTTTACAATACTTGGAAGTCCTGGTGGGCAACAAGTTGACCATGATGCAGCAATGCAGTTGCAGCAAAGCAAGCCAATCACCTATAGATTGCAAAGTATCATCAGCAGGCTCAAGGCAGTGATCCTTTCCGTCTACTAAGTCCCAACAAGACACATCAGGAGGGCTGTGTCCAGGTCTGGACTTCCCAGTACAAAGGAGAAAAGGACATACCAGAGCATATCCAGAGATGGGCCAAAGAAGTGTTGAAGGAACAGGAGCATTTGGCGAGACAGAGAGAGATGGACTTGTTCAACATGGAAAAGCCTCAGGGAGATCCACATCAATACGTACAAATATCTGATGGAATGATGTAAGAAGGCAAAGCCACACTCTTAGTAGTACCCAGTGACAGAACAAGAGTCAATGGGCACAGGCTGAAAGACAGGAAATTCCATTTAAACAAAAATATATGAAGATTGTGAGGGCAACCGAGCACAGAAACCCAGGGGCTGCCCAGAGGGTGCAGATCCTCTATCCTAGGAAACACTAAAAATCTGACAGAACACAGCTCTGGGCAACCAGAAATGCAGAGATCTCTTCCTATCTCAGCCAATTTATTAATTTCTTAAGATTATAAGTAAATGTAACTGGTGAAACTTACATGGTTGCCTTTCAAATGATATTGACAGTGAAGTATCAGTTACAGGGTTTATTTTATTCCTGTTGCAGTCTGGAACATCTCTGTATAGGTACCAAAAATAATGGGGGATATTGAACAACCCTTGCCAGTGTAAAAACACAGTCCTCTCCACTGATATCTTAGGTTTCCCAAGAATCTTTTTCTATGATGTACAGATGCATCTTGTATAACCTTCTGTCTGCCCTCTCATGGATGGTGGAAACTTCTTCTGGTAAGAGTAACCCTTTGTACACACATGGGCAACTTGTGTCTATGGAAGCATCTATTGTCTCTAAGTGGTTTGAATACAGAATGTGCTTCAAGAAGCAAGGATATAGTGAAGAGAAATCAGTGCATTTTCTATTCAGGAATAAAGCAAAGCTGTGTCACCTGTACAGCAAAATAAACTTTTCTACAACCTTTTCAGCAGTTATTAGCATCTGAAATAGGAAGGAGCAAAGCTCCAAAGCACTACAAGTGAAAGTATCTCCCAGAAATGTACTTGAGGGAGAGGAGGGAAAAAAAAAATAAAGCAAACCAGTATCTTGAACTTTATATATATCAGAGTTCAATATTTAACACAATGGGAGTGGGGGAGAAGGGAGGGGGTGAGGAACTAACACAACATACTTTTAAAATTAAGCCAAAAATTTTAGAGGCATAGCTCATGGAAGTTCATAGCCATTTGAAGACATCAGAGAAAATTATCTCCAAAAGTGCAGTGGGGCTAGTTACTGGTTATTGCTGAAATGAAATTATTCTTAAGCAGCACTAAGAGCTTCAGTTAAAAATTTCATTGTGTTTGAATGGATAACTAAAGCCTCTGAGAAATTGGGTTTGAGTAAATGGTGAGGTTCCCAGCTGTGTTCAGTGGCTGATCACCAGCATTGGAAAGAACACAGAGATTACCGTTTGTACATTTCAGTAAATTGCATAATGTCAATTGTCCGGATCTTATCCCAAAAGAAAGATGTCAAAGGGAGCTGGAGTGGGGTTTTTATCATGGCATCTAGTTTAAGAAGTAAAGATATGATTCATTCTGAATGGAAAGGTTGAGAAAAAGTAATGCATAATGCATTTAATATGGAGGTTGCTAGCTCACTGAGGTGACGTTGCCCATATACATTCATAAAATTATGCATACACCTTGCCCAGTTGTGTGGAGTGAAATTTCTTCCAGAAATATTATCAGATAGGACTGCATGCTGCAAGGTAAACTTCTGTAAAGGCTTCAGTTTGCAAAGAGAAAAGGCTTTACATTCCCGCGCATGCAGAGTTCTGCTCACTGATGGGGCCACCATTGAAATTGCAATTTGATTTTTGTTTACTTATTTATTTTTCAGCAAAGGTAGAGGTACTTGAATTTTCAACAGAGGTCCTTTATTTTTTGCCCTAATATAAACAAGTAGATGGAACTACTTTCTGTGCAGCTGTTTTAAAACTAACAGGGATGTTAGTGCAACTCATTGCATCAGACATCTTTTACTTAGCTGGGTAAGACCTGAATTAGACAGGAAATTTTTATGGGAGTAAATATCTAGAAGAAGTTCAATGTTTTCCTCTTAGTCTATTATTCTTGTTCATCTTTTTCTTTCCTGGAAGAATGACCCGATTTTCTTGGCAACGCTAGTTGAGCACTGTAATGTAACCAGTAAAATTTCCTCTGCTGTTTCTCTATTTTTCTAGTTCACTAATCAGTGATAATAAAATGTTTACACCTCTTTTGTATTTTCTCTAAAGAAAAAAATTGTCAGGGGACAGATCTGGATTTCTAGTTGAAACTGGATGAACTGGGTTTCAGTTTTCTGTGATGGAAAATACAAATGATAGTGTATCTCAAGTTGTTTTTCTTCACCCCATTAAAACTTAGATGTACAGGAAAGAACTGAACCATTTCTGTTTCTAAAGAAAAGTCAGTTTTATTTTTCTTTTTACTAAACAAACAAACAAAAAAAAACAACAACAAAAGAAACCAAACAAAAAAACACACAAAACCAAAAACAACACAAAAAAAATAACATGCTGGACACTCTTTTCTGCTTCTTTGTCTGGGAACCAAAGTACGGTACAGAAACACTCAGCAAGGAACCCAAGTACATCAAGTTTTCACACTTCATTGCAACATAGCCAAGCAGTGATAATCACCTTATTCAGAAGCAGCTTGGGACACCTTGGATCTCCATATTTTCTAGCTCTACAACCCCCTGCACATCTCTGAACTCACAATGTTAGTGGGGTAAGGGTATACTTATTAAAGAAAACGGATGGCTGAAGGACTGAAAAGCAATATTTTGCTCAACTTGCACTCCCACTTGCAGATGCAACTTGTCTGCAAACAGTCTTTCAGTAAGAATAGCTTTAGCTTTATAAGCTGGGAGTGCTCTCATGCTAAACCCATCGTGACATACACAGAACAATACTCCATTCTAACAAAATATGAACCTGCAAAGTACTTTGACATGCTTGTGGGTCTAAACCAAGTTTCACTGGTCATAACAGTCTCATATGGCCAAAATAATAATAATAATAATGATAATAATAATAATAATATGTCTGTGTGAATTACGTGTAAATCTGTATTCAAAGAAAATACTATAATGATAGTAAATATGCTTTCTCAGGCAAGATAATCTTTGAGGTTTTTACAAATTTCCAGCTTGAGTCTTGTAATTATTATCAAACAACTGAGTACCAAATAATTCCCAAAGGTAAAAGCTGCGAGCATATGACAAGCAATTCCATTTTTACTAAAAGATTAACAAAGAATCCCTTTCAGAGTCTGGATCAGGTACTGTACCTTGACAAATATAAAATCACAGAAAAGTTAATGTGCAATAGCCACCCTCACTGCTGTCAAACGTTTTTTCACATATTTTTTGCTTTATTCAAATGTATTATTATTTCAGTACCTAGGAGATTAAATTACTGCATTAATTATTTTCTTAATTTGTATATATTTGATATAGTATCTATTTTCAATTATCAGAAGTCTTATTTAATTTTGACTTCATTAAAAATTACATATGGAGTTATACATATCTCTTCTACATGTGAGAAGATGCAATATTCTGTTAGCTGGAAGTAGTCAATTAAAATGTTCAGCACATAAACATAAAAATGTTTTCCCTTATCAAAGATAATACAGAAGAAGAATGGTCTTGTGGTTAAAATGTTCAGTGTATAAATATAGAACTCTGCTTCTCAACAAATATAATAGACAAACCTTATTATTAAACAGAGGGAGGTGAACCACCGCAGCTGCATTCATGTCTCTGCTAGAAACTTGTGTAACAGTTTGTGGCAAGTTATGTGCAGAAGATTTTCAAGCTGAGGTGATACAGGTGCCATGCTGGGAATATGAGTGCTATTATTTTCTAGAAAGAGCAGAGTATGAAGAAATTTTCAGCACTGCTCTGCTGGATTTCTGAGTGCTCACTGCCATATTGGTGCACTGGTGTCGCCTGTATGGCTGTCCAAGTCCCCTGTTGATAGATGTACATATTCCTTCACATTTCTTAGGACCTCAGTGTGCTGAGGGAACTGGGCTTGGGCTTTGTGGTCCTTGACATAAAAAAGAAGTTCTGTCAATAATTGCTGAGTTAATGGCCTCACACAACAGTAATTTATTATTGCCTAACTGCAATAACCTTGTACTTTCCCCTTGTTCCCCAAGGAGCCCTTGCCTTCCACACACATGTGCACACAGCTGTCTCTCCTGTCCCAAGGCACCTGTAAGGTACTTCAGCACCTTCCCTCTTGCCTGATGAGAAGCAGCATGTGCCACTCTTGGATCCCAGATTTGAGGGGCAGGAGGACACATGGTACAGCAACAGCTGAGCCCAGTTGTCTGTATCTTCACTGTTTCTGGTGTTCCCAGAACTTATAGGCATTTAAAATCATGTAGAGTAACTGGAGGCAAACAGAGAAACAGGCACACACTATATTTTTTTCGCAGCCTCCATCCACAGTGGGATTGCACTTACCCGAAATGTTGTTGGTCTGAAATTAGTTGTACAGACCTTACAAACACAAGCATAGGTGTATCCAGGGCGGAACTCCTCCTCACTGTGGTTCTCTGTCAAGTGAAGCAAGAATAAATACAAATTTAAAAAGTTAAACAGAGGACTTGGATGCATTTCTGTTTCTTAAAACTAGAATTTAAGTAGGGCATAAGCAATGAAGTGATCAAATGTTCAAACAAAGTGGATATTTTTTTCTCATGTAGAAGCTACCTTTAACTTTTTAGGAAAAAATGTACTCCTAGGCAGCTACAGAAGCCAAAGAGGTACCTCCAGATCAGCCTGATTGCCTGTAATCACAAGCAAAGGTTTTTGAAAGTAATCTTCCATTGACATGGTTCAGTCAAACTTCAGGCCCCTAAAGCCTTAACTGGATCTAGTGACAGGCTCCTTCCAGTAGCTCTTGGCTGCCCAGGGTGGCACCTGGACTTGTCTCACCCCAAAAGTGACACTGGCAGCACTAGATATTTTATGAGAGGTTCCTTCATGGAGAGAGATCTGGAATCAGCCTGTCTACAGGTTCCTATGCTGCTTATTGTGCAGTTTAACTCAACCTTTCGCAAGTACAATGATTTGCAAGTTAGTTGCTTTTGATGAAAATGAACCAGAGCATCAAAAGAAAAGAACATTATATTTTGTAGAACACTATATTTTAGCTATTACTTCAAAACTTGTTTTATGGTAATTATGGTAATTAGTTACCATCATGAAGAAAACCTTTCTGAAAAATATTTGACAGGATCAAAATTTTTCAAGAATTTATATTGAATTCAAATAGTGATTTTTACGAAAGAAAAAGATCCTTTTTTTTTTTTTTCCCAGATCTGCTGAAAGATTTTATCTTTTTCATAGCAATATGTTTTAGCTCCTCCTTTTGGAATAGCATCTGGCATTTCAAAGTTGACCTTAAAAAGAAAATAAAAAATAAATTAAGAAATAAATAAAACAAAATAAAAAGACAAAGGACTTCAAAACTGAAAAACATGTCAAAATATTGAATTTTAGACCAGATGACATTTTTGGGCAAGTCCCAAATTACTCTTTAATTTCCCCAAGGGAAATCTGGTTTGGTTTGTTGAAACTAATTGGTTTTTCCTTCTGTTTTTTGTCCGTTTTATAACACAAATATTTTTTGTTTTCAAGTTTATGTGATCCTTTTTGACAAGAGAGAGGGAGATTTAAAAAAAAATTCTTTGATAGGAAGTAAAGATCCGCATCTGGTGTGCTTTTACATTGATTTCTCTGCCCTTACAATGACCAAAATCTTTTAAACTTGCTAAATAACAATTGTAAAAGACTTCTTATCTATTGCTGCCATTAATCTAGGATAAAGCAAACTATTTTTTTGATATTGATCAAGTTTAGGATGGAGATTAATTAGCTGATTTTTAAACATGTTCTACCTTCTAACTATTTCCATGATACTAATTGAAATTACTATAGGAAATACTGCATGTTTACACTGGCAGATTAAGATGTGTTGAACATACTTTTTTTCCCTAATCTTTGAGTGCACTTTCCAATAAAACCAAGCACTTGGCAATTCTTATAACCCCATTGGGCACAAGCAGAAACATTGCAAAAGAATGGTATTAGAGGTCTCTGTTAGCTACATTTCAAATAATACATAAATGCATTCCAAGGTTACTGCTCTGATCACTGCATTAACCAGAAACATGTGACTTTTGTTCCTTTAATGCAAACAATTATATACTTGTTCCCTTCTTATCTCCAAGGCCCAAATAGTCTGCCATCTCTCACAGAAATTTACAAAGATAAAATGAGTTCTCTCAAAGGTATAACTAGTTATTGCAAGGAGTTTGCCATACACAACAAATATCATAGTGTAGTCACCAAAAGATGTCTTAAGATGATAAAAGAAATTCCTTGTTAACACTGGAACTGTCATTTTGTCAGCTTGATGAATCAAAACTTCAGATCTAACAAAATGTGGATTTAGTTACTTTTTCATAGAATCCTATGTATTCTTTCACAATATTGAAACAGTAAACAGAACATACATACTGCTAAACTTCAATCTATTAATTAAGAACTAATTAAAGAATAAATTCCATGTAGTATACAGTGTTCCTGGTACAGTCTTAATCCATAAATACCAGCAACTGAGCTGTGCTAAGTGAGGAGGATGTTTGAAGCATGAGCTGGATGAAGAAGGCATTCTTTTCAGATAGTAGCTGCATTTTACACAACCCTTTGGTATTAACTTGCTTTTTTTTTTTCCTTTTCAGGGCATTTTATTTTCTGTAGTGTATTTCAAATCTCAGAACTACAGAAAAGCTATGAATTTTTTTTCATACCCTGGCATTTTTTTGAGAAAAACACAAACTTCTTCATTCAAGTTGTGTGTCTGAATAAAAGAGCTAGAGGTCCTTGTGTTAAAGGCACTCTTAACCTGATGTTCCATACAGGTTATCAATCCCTAGAGTATGGGCTATTATCTATCCAGTTAGATTTTTTTTTTGGTAAGAATAAATTATATTTAAATAGAGAGGTAAATTCTCTTAGAGGACCTTGCTGCAGTCAATGCCTTAAGTTCCCTTTTTCTTTCCTCTGTATTCATAGCTCTCACCACTGTTAGTGATTGAAGGTCTCTGAAACTGAACAAAGCTACTCTTGTGGCATAATTCAGCTTCTAACTGACAGATGAAAGTGAATGCAGAGGTTAAAGGAAGTGCCCATGGAGCGTCTCACTCCCCAAGACGTCCAGCTGTTTACAAGCTCTCTGTGACATAAGGGGCAAGTACTGGATCCTCCAAAGTCTTCCTATTTATAAAAAAGGGGCATTTTTTCTGTACCTCAGAGATTTCCTAAAGTATCTTATTTATAAAAGGGATGTGCTGAGATGTTTTCTGGGATGCCAGGAGGTCGTATTACTGTCTTCATGTCATTACAGTGGAGCTACCTCATTTGAGGTGACCCAGTAACTTCATTGTGGGCTGCTTATAAATGTTGGTCATAACTAACTATTCTCCAGGATCCAGCAAGGCTTTGTTATCTGTCTGTTTATAACTCAGACTTTGTTTCACTCCCTCAATGATGTCATGGTCAAGGAAGAATGTCACAGAACAACAGAAAATAATGGGTTGTACTCTATGGCTTAATAACAAGTTAAGGAGTAGTAATGGATAAATATTTAAAAAAAAAAAAATTGGCATTATTCGTTGGTTTAAAGAAACCTTAACATTCAGAAGTAAAAATTGAATATGCTGGAGATAGGCAAAAATCTTTTACAGACTACAGTGAAACATGCTCTCCTTTGAACAAACGGGCTCTTTGACTGGCAAACTGAGGGTAGAAACTTAGAAGAAGAGGTTTTAGTTTATCGGCCCTTGCTGTGTTGTTTTCCAGGCAGTGGAATACTCCCAAAGAGCAGGCCAGGGGTGGAGATAGCCAGGTCACCCCAGGCTGATGAACTCTGTTGGACTAATGCAAGGGAAAGAACACAGACCTGAGAGTTCAGACACAAGGAGCAGAATGGGCATAAAGAGGAAAATTTTCTCTGTGGGATAAAGAGAACAAGCAATACCTGGTGAAAAAGTGACATAGAAAAAAAGAGCATAACTCCAGGTTACAGAAGATTTGGAATCACTTCCTTTTCTTTATCTTTGGAGGGCTGGAACATCAATTTAAATAGCTACAAATCTGAGTTAGATTGACCTGTCTTTCTGTGATATAGTTGGATAGACTCCACTAAGTGAGGAATATCTGGCTTATGTTAGAGTATGTGGCTAGAAATCTTCTGTGTCAGTATCTTCTGAACCAAGGAGACCCTTCTACATGTACTGTTGCCTGCTTTGATTATTTCCTAATTCTATCTAGATTAGACTAAGGAAATGGTTTGTGTGCAAGGTCATGTAACACTTCAGTGACTGGCTACAGAGAAAGAAAGGGAAAAGCTTAGTTTAAACTTTGGATTCTGTCACACAGTAATTAAAAAAGAGAAAGACATAATGCAGGTGGGGGGAAACTGAAGAAGGTGGGAGAAAATGTGATATGGAGCCCGCTTTCTTGTCAGTAAGGGATTACAAAAGAGCACTTAAACAGATTTTTTTAACCTGTCCTTAAATTATCCAGTGGATATTTATAATATTCTAGGAATGTCTCATAATTTTATTTATATAAAATATTGCTAATATTAATTTAATACTTAAACTTCAAAACTTCCCTTCCCCTCTCTTCACTTCCCTTCCCTTTCCCCTTTGACAAAGCAAGTACAAGTTTAAGAAAAAAAAGACTAAATGAGCAACTGAAGTGAAAGGATCAAAACTAAGGAATTCAATTAAATTTCCCTCACAGAGAGTTTGCTTCAAATCTCATTCAAGACAACAGAAAGAGTCCCACTGACTTCGGTGGGGTTTTGATGAGACCCCAGAGACCCAGCCAGAGAGGGCCCCATCAGTGTTTTGCTGACTTAGAGCTCTCCCTCTGAATCACTTTTTTCCACATTTTTTTTTTTTTTCCGGAGAAAACCCATTTTGTTTTGGTCTCAGACTAGCAGTTTGGGTCTGCAGAAAGTCTCTGTGCCTGGGAACTCTTCTAGTGATCAAAAACTCTTCAAATCTTCCCAGTACTACTGGATGAACAGTGCAAAAACACTTCTTAATCACCTTCCCCCTTTTTGTGCATCCTGGTCTGTTCTAGCCTCAAAGTTCCCATGTTTATGCAAAATATTAGTGGCTTTATTTTTATTAAGAGCATGCTTTATTAATCTTAATAAATCAGTTTGTCACTTGCTTTCTGACTGCCTCTCAAGTAAAACGGGGATTGACTGTGCGGTAACACTGTTTATGTCATGCCTGAATAGTTTAAGGTGAGGCTTTGAGTAGTTTTATTGCTTTTGTTTATATAGGTAAACCCAATCTGTGCATTTGAAATGATTGATGAAGTGCAGTCCCACTTGGAGTGTTTGTCATCATTCATGTGCTGAAGTGACATTTCTTTATGTATTTTGGCATAAACATATGCAACTACTGGCAAAGCATTTGACCCTGGAGTCTGACTATTTGTCATTCTAATCTTTTTTTTTCTTCCTACCCCAAAGTCAGGCAAGTTACTGTATATTCCATCTGAATTCATGTTGCTAATTATTCAAGAGATAGTAAAAGAGTCCTGTGGCTGGAACTGAGTAAGTTGCTGAGTGTGCATTCTTGTTTTCACAAGCTAGGTACTTTGCTGCAATATAAATAAAGTTGGGATATGTGTAAATGTCAAGAGCATCATCCATATCAAGCTGAAGTATCTTTTCAGTAAAACCTGATGCCCGTGCTTTGTCAATAGAATAAGGCAAAACACTTTGCAAGGGATTTAGCAAATCAAATGTGAGCAGAGATTAAGCAAAATATGTTAAATATATCTTGGGATATAATTTTCCAATAACACAGTTACAATGAAAAGCAAGTAACCAATAATTCACATTATGTGAACAGAGATAAATGGATGGTGCCTTAACCTCCAGGCTCAGGGTTCAGACTGTGTGCTGTCTTGTTGGAAAAGAGCTGATTATTTATTGGGGAAAATGTCAGAAAAAAAATTAAACTGCAAAGTAATTTTCCCTGGAAAAAAATCACACGTCATTTATAAAATATATCTCTTTTTTTGAAGAGTCATAAAAATATGATACCTCCTCAAAACTTACCTGTCTGGTTCTGAATATAGCATTTGTATCTACAATAACTGAGATAGATTTAGATATTTGGACACAGAAAGCAAATTATAATATGATTGATAGAGAATCTATCCAAATCCTTATATCAAGGAATATGCATCCTGAAATGACATGTTTAAATGGCTTTCATTTTAAACTTGGATAACACTTTCTAAATTCATACTAATGTGATATGAGAGTGTCTTTTTTTGGAAAGTAGTATTAGTATGAATTCTGCTGGGTTTGCTCCAGATTTCCCCACATTTATATGCAAAGAAGCATCATACAAATTCTTCAGAAATACAGTGCACAGATGAAAGTTTAATTCTTGGTTTCAAACACTCATACAGAAGGACAAAAGACATATGAAATCTGGGCAGGATACCCATCTGCACATGAGTTGATTCAAAAGGAGCAGTTGAGTCTGTATCTAGAGGATGGTTGTCTCTAGAGCAGCTGAGGAGCTCTCCATTTTCCACTGACAGGACTGGTGAAGGGTCAGTTCATTTGTCTGTGGGAAATAATTTCAATCATTTGGCTTCTTCCTCAATCTCCAGCTGCGAAGGAACTGGAATACTTTGCAGAACAACACTAAAAATGTATTGAGATTTAGTCCTGAAATGACTCCATGCTCATATAGAGGGAAAAAAGCAAACCCACCAAAATAAAGTATATTACTTTGCTATTTATCTTTCAATTCATGTTAGGACGCAAATTCAGATTCTACTAATAAATGGAGTAACAACAAAATGTCTGTTAAAATTGTAAAATATTGCATGTTATGGGTATCAATACCTGCATGCAAAATCTCTGCTTAAAAATACACTATTTAAGGTAATTTTTCTCATATTTTCCAGAAGTTTCTGAAAGACACAAAAAATATGTATTTAGAGATACATCCATTCTCCATGCTCTGAGATGAATAACCATGGCCATCTGCATTTTCTTTCCCTTCTCCTCTTTGCTTTTATCTATATAAAGATAGCTTTATATAGTTGGGGTTTTTTCCTATTAGACTTGTCAAGGACTTTGATTTCTCATAGTTGTTCTATTAAAATTTTACTACATTTCACTCACACTGTTAAATAGAATCTATTTTGGGTATTTTTTGAGTATCAAAAAAACCAGACAAAAGTTGCCGTCATGTTCACAGAAATACTTTTATTCTCCTTCTTCCCCTCAAAATAACCCTGGCATAAAAAGGGAGAAAAGATGAGAAATGGTTTGGATTTTTTTCATGGGGAATACTTGCCATTTCAATCATGATACATTTCTTTGTACTTTTTGTTATAGGAAATGACATATAGTTGGAAAAATCTCTGAGAAATGCTTTTCATTATCAAATCATTCTATGCAGTAAATGTATCATGGCACTGCTAAAACCCATGGTACAAACTGAACTGTTTCTATAAAGGAAGATTGGCAAACAATATCCTGCAGGTGCACTGTGTCTTACCTCTGATGCTTTTTTTCTTTTTTTTTTTTTTTTCCTGAATGAGAGCTCACGTAAACGATGCATCAAAATATTTGTGGGCAGAGGAGAAAATAGGGGGTTACTTGTCAGGCTTGTCTCTATTTCTGTCTGACTTTTTTTTCAAGTCTGACTCCTTCTGGGATGTCGCTGGTTTGGAATATGTGATAATATATTGCATTAGATATGCAACAAGTCATGTGTAAAGCAAATACAGTACCACTTTAAGTGAATGTCTCTCTTGATAAAAGAATATATTCCAACTACATTAATCCATTAATGGTTCATTTCCTCAGATAATTGGCTACTTATGTGTATCTTTATTTGCATCCACTAAATACATAGCCCAGAGTTACCAGTATCTATGTTAAGGCTAATGATTTCATCCTAGGTTAGCATTTACAAGTTAAGACCAGGTAAAGCAACATAACTTCAATGAATAGACTCATAAAAAAAAAAAAAAAATAGTTCATTGATTGATTTCCTGCCTTCCAGTTACAGCTTATAGATAATTCTACTTTTCAATTCCTCTTTAAGAACAGTATATAAAGAAATAGTAATGTCTCATTTGGGTACTGCATTACAAGCACAGCCCTAAATTATAATTTGTCATTAATAGTTTCTGTTGGTGAATGAATATTTAATCTGATAATAATCACTGGTTCTGTCATTCTAGTATGGAATTTTCTGCCTGAAACTAGGAAAATTCTAATTTTTAAATGAAATATTAGACTTATTCAATTTTGAGACAAAAAGCTCTCACACTCCCTATTTCAACAATAAATCAACTGGTTTAGTGGAAATAAACTACAGGTCTTACCTTTCAGAAATTATGGTAAAGTTTGACCTCAGTCTCCAAGTGTTAATTTATTTATAATCTTCAAAATTTTATTAATATACAGTTATCAGTTGCTAATTACAACACGTAGATACACTAATAATTGTTGATTGATTATCTCCTTTACAGAAACTTAATTATTAAAAAATGTCTGAATAAATAGATAGGAAAAAAAGTTTCCCTTATTTTGAAATGCAAGAATCTCAAAATTTCCTCTCCTTTTCTCTTCCACTTTTTTCTCCATTTCATCTACACCTTTATTTTTCATCCTTTTATCAGAGCTCTCAACTGCCTCAAATGTTGATCAGATCTCCTGAAATTTTGACAGTGTCCTTCTCTTGAAGCTCTGTGAATGCCTAAGTCCAGAATACCAGAAATGTATTCTGTCTCCTAAAAGTGCAACGAAAAAGACCAGGATGTGCTTCTTTTTCTCACCTTGAATGTGGAATTGAACCTTCCCTATTAAAACTTAAAAATTAAATTCTTCATTTAAAAAATGCACATTCTTTGCAGAAGTTATTTTAGTATTTGGGGTTTGTCAGTTTGCACGTTTACAAAAAGGAAATGACTCAACCCCGGGAGTATTTCTATCTCTGTGAACTTCAGGGAAAAAGTTAAAGCAAGCCATGTGACTCATTTTGTGGAGGCCATCAAGTCTTTAGAAATCTGAGGAACACCAAGTGCTCCAGTGCACAGCAGCTTCTTGTAGGAGTTCAGCTTTAGTGGCTGCTTCTCTTCTCAGGCATCAACTTATTCTGAAGAAGGAAAGGTCTATCAAGTCATGCTTTCTGCAGTGAAATAGAGTAAAGAGATGCAACATTTGATCTCAGAATTTCTGCTTGCCCAGAAAAATGGAACTTCTGATGACAATTGAATCTCTCTTCCTGAATACAGAATGTTTTTCTTGCACAGTTGCATGAACCTAATAACTATATCAATCAGGGTTCTTGAAAGCAACACAATACATTCTACTGAAGTGTCTGAGGAGATGTTGAGGTTAAGGATATGTTTGAATTTCTGGATGAATGACAAGGTTGTTTTTGTTTCAAAGTTAACTAGGAACATGAAGAAGCTGTGAAATACTAGGCAAAGTGTACTCAGAGAAGGAACTGAAGTTTGAAAAGAGAAAGAAAAATCACTTACACGGAAGACCTTTTGTGTCAAGTGCGTCTGAATTCACACGTACGTAGGCAAGTCTATGTAGATTTATAACAAGGGTGGTATGAGTGCAGCAATTCCATTGGTATATTTGGAATCAAAAATACAGCAGTAGCAGGAATACTGTGAAGTTGTAGCATGTTCACAAGCTAAGGGCATAGTTCTGATGTGCCATTACCTCAAATCCAGCAAAAAAAATCTGCACCCTGGGAAGAAAAGAGCCTGAAAGATGGAAACAGATAGGAAAAGACGTAGAGAGTGCCAATTAAGGTACAGCCATTGGCTTCTTAAGGGCTTACGATGACTCTTGGATAATAAAAAGAAATTTCATTCAAAATTAACTAAACGTAGCCTTTGGCCTCAAGTTCTTCTAACTAACCCTGCAACTGCTTGAGACACTGATATTTAATGCTCATCATTTTCCTCTCATTGTGAATATGGAGCATCCATTGTTCTGGATTTTTAGTTCCTTTGGTGAATTTGCTCTTCCCTTTCAAATCCCCTGATCAGAAGGAATTTTATTGAATGCATATTTTATTGAATTACTACAAAATACAGTCTCACCTCAGGGTAAGTCTTCACAAGAATGTTGAACATTTTGAGACAAAACAATAGGAGCATTTAGACTTCAGTTTCCAAACTTTCCAACCAGCAGATTGCCCAAGAATTAAAGTTATTAGAGTCAAGCTATTTGCAGCTCATACTGTCTCAGTTCCCAGTTGCAGGGATTCTCAAAAGTATTTCCCTAAGAACAAGTGTTGTTTCAACACAAAACTGCATAGGGAAGAGGATCACTTTGATTTCACAGTCTTGCAGAGTGGAAGGAACTAAAAAGTTGCTGACCTTTACTAAAGTCTATTCACTTTTGTGTTGTTGCTTAGATAACAGCTACTGGTACACTGGCAGGGAGCATTTATCACTCAACCTTCACAAAAGTATGGAAATTCACCACTGATGGCTCTTCCTGAAATGACAGGTGAGAAACTGTTCAGAGTTGCTTTTCAGGATTTGTTAGCCCAAGAATTAATAAAAACAATTGATGATAAGTCCAAAGTAGAGAACATAAGATCCCAAAAGCTGCTTTGCATTAACCGACACAAGCAAAAAGTAGTGAAAGCCAGTAGCTGGAAGAAGGTTGAGACACTGGAGATCAAGCTTCAGGTTGTTTCACAGTGCAAAGCAACAGCAACAGAAACAGCTGAGTCCTCACTTCTGCTAGACGTGCCTGGAAGATCAAATCTTTAGTCTTCCCCACAAATATATATTTAGACTATTTGATGGCATTTTTCTGGAGTAAGTAACTATGTTTTCCTTCTGTGAAAACCAGGTGTTGCTCTGGATTTCACAGTGACAAAGAAGTAAGGAAAAGATTGGGCAAAGGTAGACAGACATGGGCAGAGGAAAGTGCTTCCAAATGCTGCAATATAGGCACGGACTGAGACAGTCTTGGACTTCCTACAGACCTGGTTTAACACTGGGAAACAGCAAGGCAGGTCTAAGTCTCTACTTCAGATCAGTCACATGAGAAAGCAATCATCTTTCCCCACCCATGAGGTTATCAGGTGCATTCCTCTGGGTTTTCATTAAATGCTCAAGACATGAGATAATCTTAATATAGAAGGAGAAATTTTCACATGTGTTAAAAATATTTGTGGAATGGTAAGTTTTCCCACTGGAGCTTCAAATTAGGTGCCTTCATGCATTTTCCATACTAAACCACGTGCAAAGCAAATAATCTGTTTTGTTTAGATAAAGGTCTGCAGAAGTGTTTGATCTATAAAATATAAGAATAAACTTTGTATTCGTTCACAGGTTGCATTCCTTACCAGCCTCTTCCAAAGTCTAATCTGAAAATAGCTAATACCATCATATGGTGGCCCATGGCATGTCTGTCAGTGAGCCCAGGCAGGTGATGGTGAGGTCCTCACACTTGTTATATGCATTTCACATCTTCTACTTCATCCAAGATCTAACCTGGTCCCCTGAACTGAACATCCCAACCACACATACCATTTAACACTGTTCAGAGAAGAAGCCGTGGAGTTTCTCCTGTGCACTGAGACAGAGTTCTTCAAAAATAAAACAGTTCACTTATCAGGAATGATTTTGTGAAGCAAGGCAACCTTCAGTTAGCAGAGATATTCAGAAGATTTATTTCAAAACTAGATTTCTGCTCAAATCAAAACATTCATGCAGACACAACTTGCATGACTGTATAGAGAAGCTGAATATTTGAGAATATGAGTGTGAGTCTTGAATTAAACATTAGCACTGAACACAATTCATAACTTCATGAATTTGAGAGTGTACATAAGCAATTAGAATGTATTTTTTAAATTTTAAAGAAGCAACAAAATGCTTCAGCATGCTCCATACAAATTTTGTGTTGGAGATTAATAAAACACTGGGAAAGTGCCAAAAAAAAGTAATGACAATTTGTCTGTGTTATCTAACTTATTTTGAGTGAAAATTTTGAGTATTGCTGAGGATTTTTTCCCATTCTCTGACAGGTGTTAAAAGGGTAGTGATTTCACATAACATCTTCGTCTAACGTTGAGTAAGGCCTTTGTGTCTTTTGAGATCAGGTTCATTTTGAAAAAGGACCAAAAAGTTCAAATGTGCATTTGAAACTCCAGAAACTCTCCAAATCCAAACCACACGCTTCTCTTTCTTCCCCATCCAAAGAAGTCCATGACTTTTACTTCTCCTTCAGCAGTCAATATTTAAAGTACCTCTCAGGACATCTTCAAAGAGATTGTCTAGGCTGATAACCTTATCCTCAAGAAATGGTCAGAATGCCTTTTCATCCTGACTCTTTCTGGTAATTTTGACACCTCTTTCTGCAGACCTTCCTTTCTCTCCTTTAACATACATCTCCCTCTTGGCATTTTTTTCTTAGCATACCCATAATTACTCCTCTGGGTCTCACTATCATTCCTTTCAGCCTTTTAAGTGACCTGGTACACAATATGGTGTGCTAAAATTACCTTCTTATACAAGACTATGGAAAGAATTTTCTCAACCTTTCAAACCAGAAAAATTAACTTGATATAAAACTACTAAAATGTTGTTTGATGTGTTTAGAAATTGAAGGCAAATAGTTTGATTGTTTCCACACACAGAACAGAATCCCATGAAAATCCTTGATTCCATGCAGCTTCTGCTGGAAACCTGACTGTTGTGAACACTAAGGCAGTACTGACTAATTTTTCTAATAAAAGAGTCAAATGTAGGTTATACAGCACTTGCACTGTATATTATTCTTGTAGTATATTTCACTTGTGTTTAAACTAGAGACTCAAGAACTGATGTTTTTCCTCTTTATCTTTCTTCAAAAGCCTAGTAAGTTTTGTCCTGGCAGGTTTTTCCCTATCAACCACTCTCTGTGTTACTATTTTTTCAGCAGATGCTGAGAAGTGGTGAAAACTCTATACTGCCTGTACTAGACATAGAAAATCTATGCAGTAAGATTCTACAAACTGAAAATCAAAATCTGCATTCTGACACTTAAGTATTTCATATTTGCATTAAAGAAATCAGATATTTATGGACCTCTTCTGCTTAGGTCCATATGTCTCATGCGGAGGAAGAAGAAAAAAACCTATAATCCCATGAACTTCCCTGTGCAGCCCTTAGCTTGATGTGATTTGATTTTCAGATGCTGTTCTTCATATGTCCACCTTAATTCAGCAATAGGAAGACTATTTCATTTAAGGCAAAACTTGAAACATGTGGCCTTCTAGAATAACACTACAACATCTGGGTGGTTAAAAAGAAATTGTTTAAATTCTCCTCTGCCAACATGGTCACATACACACATGCACGTGCTCCCTCACACACCCTTTAGGAGATGTGAATGCAGTTTAAGCAGTGCCTGAGGGAATGAAATCAGTTTTGGGCAGAGTATGGCACTACCATAGTTTCTTTTGGTGATAAAATAACAAGCACGTTGGTGCAGCCACTCCTGAGACTTTCTGCAGTGTGTTGCACTGCCGGGTTGTACGGCCTGAAATCAAAACCCACCTCTTGCTAGATTGTTTCAAAGGAATTTGAGGTAAGTGGAAAGCTGTTGCTAAAGATGTTCATTTTGTTCTGCCCTTTGTAAACTTCTTGTGATGTTATTCTTGTTCAAATACCCTCTCTGGGCTATAGCTAATGGAGAAATAAAAAGAACTTTCCTTGGCTTTTTTGATTGGTCTTCCTGGTTTTCATTCATGGACATTTTTATGATTCTCCTGTATTCATTTTTCAAGGTTGTCTCTGCAATTATGACACATTATCAAGGCAATTCAAAATAATATATAGACTTTTTAGCATTTCTTCTCTACTGATGGCTTCCTTGTCCTTTCTCTATCTTTTTTTTTCTTTTTTTCCCCTGATGATGAAACACAGTTAAAAGCAGACTGTGCTTCTTCAGTTTTGTTCATGTTCTCTGACTTAACATCTCTGTATCATTCTTGATTTAATGAAGTACAGGATGCAAGGCTGTTTATGAATATTTCTTTTTACAGTACACAAAAAGGAACAAATATCAAACCAGAAAAAACACAGTCTAAGGTACAGAAGGCTGGGTTTCTTTTTTCTTCCCTATTCTTATGAAAAAGAAGGAACCAGCTCAGCTGGGTATCAGTCATCACAAGATTCTGGTTTGATTTCTGCAGGTGGCAGAGGTAAAAGACTTAGCTATGCAGAGCCTGGGGATTCAAAGGAAGAAATTGGTCAGATGTTCTTTCACTTCATCAAATTCTAATGGGGAATGAGTAAAATTTACCAGATTTATTTTGTCTCTCATTATTTCTCTCATTCTTTTGCAACCTAGAGTATTATCAGATAATAGGAAAACACTGACCAAACTATACAAACTGAAAAGGCTCCTGTTGAACACCTCTATGGGTGCTAGGAATGATTTTGACCTGCAAATCCTGCCTCAGTTTTTTTACAAGAACTATAATAAGTTCACCATCTCTTAAGATGCCGTCATTGCTCGTATATGAAACTAATGAAACTAGAGGTTAATTTTAAGAGACCATTAAATCTCTTCTTTAGTAGAACAAGAATTGAGTTAAAAATAACATCAAGAGAGGAAGAATAAGACCTTAAGGTATATATTCTTATTCACATGATGCACAATCTTATAGTTCTGGAATTATGACAAATATATACAATATTTTCTGAAAATAATAAATAGTAGTCATAGTAAAGCAAAACCAATATAATTGTGAACTATTTTCCTCAGAATCTGAATAGTGAGAGTAGCACTTGTAGTCTGGAAAACTAAGAGGAATGAAACTGATTCTCTAATTATTATTTTTGCAAACATCTTAATCAAATTTAAAAAAATTCACAAGTGATTCTGCAAAAAAAATAGACAATTAATGCAAATGAAAAATATATGAACGGTGTTATTTCTGCAATAAACAGCACATGTTTGAGTATCAAGTGATATGCCTTCTGTCTTAGTTTTTCTGATAGCATTGCAATTTTGATATTTAGTTTCAATTTACATGTCACAAGTAATCTGAATTTTTTTTTCAATTAAGCCTGATTAACCATTACCTAATGTTCAGTTTGACTTCTCAAAATGCCTTCTCCCTTAAATGAAAATAATAAAACAGAAGGATAAGATAAACAGGAGGCAAGAGATTGCAAATCTTTTTAGAAAAATCTCTGTTAAAAATAAATCTTTCTGATACTCGCTCCTCACATAAAAAGAGGATATGGAGAAATGTTGAAAACTGTGTAGTAATTGATAAGGGCCATAACTGTTTAGCACCTTGAAAGGTTCAAGTCTATTTTATTATTCACCTCTCTGTTGTTAGACCTAGGCTTCTGGGATGGAAGTGCAGCAACTTAGAGTGACACCTACCACCTTTCTCTCTGTATTAGGTCCTGGAAAAGCCTCTGAGTTGTATGGAATTCAACAGATTCTAGAACTATAGGATGGAACAGATACTCCATTAGCCATTGGTATAATTCATTCACTGTTTTGTCATATCTTTCTCTGTAAAGAATTTGTGGTTGCTATGGTCTAGACAACAATATTTTACCTAGGATCTGGTAAGGATGTACCTAAATTATTTTCACTACATATTTCATAAAATGTGAACTTATTGTGTTATGTCTTGTACACATAGACTCATATTAGTCCTTATTTTCAGAATATCCTTGTATTTCTTCTTCTCTGTAATGTAAGGGTCTCTTGTATCCTATCTCCTTATTTAGTAGTCAAAGGAAACTGTACTCTGTTTCTAAATACAACATTTCTGCATTGTCCATATTTCAGTGTAATTTTTCTGGTTTTAGCTTCTTCAAGTCTTGAAATATTTTTCTAAGTTGAAAAGGAAATGTGTTTTTTTCAAGATTTAGCAAAAATGTTAAAATTGGTTAACCATGATATTTCCTTACAGATGTCAGTGGTTGAATTCTTTGTACTTATAAAAAAGAAAAGGAATCATCTTATTCAAATGACTTCATTATCTATTTTCTACCTTTACTGTAAATCTGGATTTATATTCCTAAAGGGTATCTGATGGTTGTCTCAGCTGCAGAACAACTGGTTTTCTCCTGTTATCACCTGGTTTTCGCCTGTTGCATAACTTCCCATAAAATATTGAAATAACATATGCTAGGACAGACCTCTTTAATGCTGTTTTTTTTTTTTTTCAGGACATTCTGAGATACTATCCATCTTTATTAGCATGTTATATTACTAATTTATGCATGGAACTCCAATTAGCATAACTGGAGCATAGCTGCATAGTAAGTACGTACAGGAAAATAAAATATTACAATCCAGCACCAACTTTTTAAATTATGTGAATGTTGACAGATATGAGATAAAATGTTAAGTTGCAGAGGAAACTTTTGCTGATTATGGTGTAAATTTCCTTATTTATTCAGTAAATCAGCCTTTTAGCTTTTAATCCTTTGCTTCTTACATGCCCTAGTGGGAAATTCCTTCAATCTTCCAGGTTGCTCAAAGCCCCATCCAACCTTGCCTTGAACACTTCCAAGGACAGAGCATCCAGAACTTTATGGACAATCTGTATAAGGGTCTCAACCACCCTCATTGTAAAAACATGTTTTACTTGTGGCTAATGTAAACCTGCCCTCTTTTCAGTTTAAAACCATTACACCTTGTCCTCTCACCACAGGCCTTAGTAAAAAGGAAAAGGACAGCAGAAAAAGCTAACTCCTGCCTCTGACCAAGAGTGCAGCATCATCATTCATTCTGCCTGGCATCAGGAAACAGGGACATCAGCAATCTCCTCACTGTATGGTTTTCTTTAGGATCTGCGCTCTTTTCATAGCAACTCTGCACTCTGCACTCAGCCACTCTTTGCAACTGTTTTAGAGGTGTGAAAATCCTGGAGGGAACCAAAACTAAAGAGAGTTGACCTTTCTGACCTTCATCATAGAGATTATACGTTGTACCTATTCTTAGTGGTAATAGATGGTACTGTGCTTTCCCTTCTTTCTGCGTACTGTGCAAGATTAGGGTCATGCAGAGGTAAACCATAATAAATTAAGGGATCTGTAATGGAAAACAGTTTTCTAAGCAAGAATTTAAAAAGGCAGGAAATCCTGAGCAGTGGCTCTTGCTCTACATACATTTCTCTGTTTCTCTGATCAAGAAATTTGCATTCAATTCATCAAACCAAGGGCAAAGATTCCTAGAAGCTTGCTCTTTTTGAAAAAGCAAAGATATTAAATACTTGGAGAGAATTGGGATAGTCCCGCAGCAAACAGGAATGCTTAGAAAAGTAGATCTCACTACTAAATAGCTCAGATTTCTGTTCCCTATGGTTGCTGGGTAAATTTGTTGCTTAAAAGTTTTGTAATAGTATATCTCATCCTATATTTGTTCCCTCTTCACTCAGGCGTCCTGACTGGAAGACACATCTGCTAAGCAGGTGCTGTAGCAGCTCTCTTTTGCTAAGCATGATCTACCTGACCCAGTATACATGTATTTAAGCAATTTGCATGGAAATATGTAAATAGAGGAATAAATTTTGCTCTCATAACCTTAACCTAGCAGATTACAGATACAGAAAGACACTGTCAGAAGAAAGCTGGATCGCCATGGTATAAGGCACTAGGAAATTGCAAAGTGTAGCAACGGAAGCAGGAGTTGTCATCTGTTCAGATTTTGTTCAATAGAAAGGTAACAGACATCATGGAGAGATGAGAGATTTTATATATAAATAAACTTGAGAAGCAAAAACTCTTATAATTCAAATAGAAGCATTTCAAGAATGGCAACACTGATAACAAACAAGAGGTGAGTCAGAAGATCTGTTCATGGCAACCCCAAAATCCAGAAGGTAAAGAAGCAATGAACATTAATGCAACCATATTTTTTTGTTAGGTCTCAGACAGGAGATACCCAGGAAATTTGGGCTGGCCATGCCTCAAGATGTCGCCCAACCAGAAATAACATCAAGTTCTGACATTATTTTATGTATTTATGAGGGTACTTTTAGGTCTACATATTGACAGTATGCATTGCAGGTGCTACTTGAAATCCACTTTCAGAGTGGTTACTAGGATATTTCAAAGCATCCTTAAGTCTGCATTACGCTGATATTGATTCTTAGTTCTTAAGTTTATTTGGGAAAGGAGGCTGTGCGGAAGTGAATCTGTAAGATCTTTCTAAGGCAATTAGGGTTGGTTGTTTCTCTGTGTAGAAGCTGCTGTATCACAGATTATTGATTACCTGGACTACATAAAGTAGAACTGATGACTAAATAATATATATGGATACATGAAAATGTGAAGCCACAGTAGGTGGGGTAGGTAGAAACCAAAAGCCGCCATTGAGCTACAGAAACTGGAAGCTTCATTCAGCTGCAGATCCTCGTTTTCATCACTCTAACACTCTTCAGTAGTTTACAGAATGGTTTACAGCTGCATTTTAAGTGCAGTGCCAGGTACTCACACCTACGTTTGATTTGTATGACTGAAATGTGCAACTATGAACATGCAAGTTAAAGGTCACCCGATAATTATTTTCCTCCGTCTTTTTATTTGTATCAACAAATAGCATTTCCTTACATAATTGACAACTATTTATTAAACCCTAGAAAAATGTCGAGAGACCACTAAGGAAATGAAAATCACCACAAATTTAACCTTGCAACAAATGCAAGTGTGAGATGCGTAAAAACTTGTAAAATTTGTTTAAAAACTATAAACAAATAAATATTCCTGAAGTTAATACATATATATACAACTACACACAAAAGTGCCGGTTCTTTGTTTAATAACAGGCTGGTTCTTCCCCTAGGTTCTTTGCTCTGTGGTGATTCACCTACGCAAAACTGCCCCCAGCTGTGTTCTAAAAATCAGTGGCTATAATAACTAAGAATTAAATTAATGCAGGAAAATGTCTATCTTGTAATTTTATAGGAAAAGTATCGTAATGAAATCTGAATATTCTGCTATTTCTAAGGTGTTTGTTGATGCAATAGTGCTGAAACATTTTAAAAAAGAAAAATGAACACTTATTCTGATTTGACAGTGTAATTTTATTGACTACCAAAGAGCTATTTCTGATTTATACCATAGAGATCAAAATCAGATGCAGTTCCTCTATAATATACTTCCTAGCTTCTCCTGTATAGGTGGAAATCTAAGTAAGATTATGGGGTTTTATGAACGCATATTTGGCAGGCTTCTTGTATTTATTGGTGTAGCAAATATCATTTGAATTTGGTGCCTTTTTGCTAAAGAGTCAAATAAGTTATTTGCTATATGAATAAGTATTTGATAGCAGATCAGACAAAGATAAGGCGTGAGGTATGAGTTTGCAGATGCAATAAAATGACTAAAAGGCCAATTCATCCCTCATGTAACATCGCTGAAGTCAATGAATTTGATCTTTATGTTGAAAATCCAATTTCACACTTAAATAGATTATTTATATCAGAGTTGTTTGTTTTTTGTTTAGTACTAGCTCTTGTAAGGATACCCTGTAGGATGAAACCAGTGGTATTCACTTGTAACTTTTACACATGCAACATACTCTCTGTTTTTTTCAAAATATATCCCCGCAACTCATGTCAAGGAAATTCCAATGTACTTGCACAGTACATCTAATTAGTGATCATTAGTCCAATTAGTGAAGATTAGGGATTTAGATGAGATATGACACTTGAACTAGAGAGAATTCAGAGAAATCAAAAAGCTGAACTGATATCAGGAAATATGGCTCCTAAAATGAAAGAACCACAGGATCACCAAAACAGTGGGACAAAACTGGGCTAAGCTGAAGGCTAGAGGAAAAAAGTATTCGAGCAAAGAACAGTGGCTGTTCCACAATAAAGACATGAAATAAGAAAGTTTAGCACATATGCAAGTCAGCAAGATTCAGGAAGCAAGGGTGTGCAAGTAGGAGGAGCCCATTTTAGTGATACAACAACAATCCCAGTGGTACAATAACGAGCCAAAAGCACACGGAGAAATGAGTACTCAAAGAAAGTGCTCAGCCTTTCTGTCTTTGCACCTGGTCTCCAAGGCACAGAGGAAACTGTGACCAGGAAACTGTGACTGCAGTCAGTGTTCCCAGATTCTCAGTCTCCAATACTCCTATCAAAATTAAGTCTTTGGCTCCTTTCTTCATGGAATATATCATGTCCCACCCTGCTGTTTAAACTGGTCCTGCTTCTATTTCCTCTTGAGCATCATCTGACTGTTTCTTCCTAAACAATTTCAAGTAGACAATCCTTGTGGACAACAGGTAAAACATATATTTTGGATTTTCTCCAGCTTTTTTAGAGATAGGATTTAGAGGTATCATTTGTATCAATTCTTGTCTCTTTATATCACTTTTAATGTTTATGCATTTTTATCAGACATGATCAAAATGTTTCAAATTAAGAGTGAAGATTTAGGGCTCGAATACCTATCTTTCTATACAGTCAAAATTCTTCTGTCAATTTCCATTTTCCACAACTATTTTTCAAATATTACTAGAATCTGCCTTACATCTAAACAGTAACCTATTTCAGAGTGCCAGGACATTGTTCAGAACTAAGGGTTTTAGAGTGCAGGTAGATTTTTCTCGTGGTAAAAAGAAATTGCTTCTGCTGAGCAATCTGTATTTGTAAAAAGACAGCTTGTTAAAGAACATTATTGCCCACCAAAGTCACAAACATCTGATTTCTTTGAGAAGCTGTGTGTTCATGGTTTTGAAAAATTCTGGAAGATAAACTTAGGTTCATCCTGCTTTACAACGTTTGGAAGATTGCCATCTGCAAAATAATCTGTGTTACCTCATGAGCCATTCAGTGGTGTGGCTTTGTCCAGTTTCCAATGTATCATCAGAGGTTTTCCACATGGGAAATACTTCAGATTTGGATTGGGATTGTAGAAATCATTTGTCCAAACCTAAGTGAGTACCCAGGCTCCCTCTGGAGAGAAGGGAGAGAAAGAGGAACCTTCAGGTGGTAATTAACCTAAAATATGATTTATCAAAACATTTTTTGCAATCCATGTTAATCATATTGATAAATGCAGACTAATCCATGTGTCTGGTGATTTATTTGAAGAACTTTCGTAGCACTGATCTTCAACTACAAAATTGGTATTGACTCTTCTTATTTATCCACACTAGCTCTCCTCTTTGCTACCACTTGAAGCAATTTGCTGGCTCAGACTCAAATAGTCTGTACTCTCAAGTGTCCCACAAATCCTTTAAAAGCACACATTTGTAACTTGTCTTCCACCAAGGACATTTAAGCAATAGTTTGAACACCCATCTTACCTCAAAGTTAGTAATCTAAGAATTTCTCATTTAAAAATTTAGAATTAATATATTTATGGAAAAATATATTACTCCTGAAATTTTGCTTCCTGATGTGGAAACCTTATTCCTATTTACCATTTTATATTTCTTCCTTGCCTCTATAGCTGACTTACCCATTGATAACAGGAACATTTCTTTATTTTTGGGCCCTGTCTGGACTATTTTTAATCCTGACTCCATCCAAAGTAATTAACAATGTTGTATCTTCTTCAGCTGCTCTTTTTTTACATGCTGACACATGAAATATTTGGTTTAACTTCCTAACTAGGCAAGACTGCAAAGAGTTTTGAAATGTTTTACTTTATCACTATTCTTACTGACTCAGTTGGCTTTATCCAGCGAGTTCATTCTTCTACTCTCCCTGGGATGATTTTACCTTCCCAATATTCCATATTAGGTGATTGCTTCCATAACACAGTCCTGCACACTGCAATGCCAGAATTTTCTTCTGTTGCGAGCAGACATGACCATTTAGCTACCTTTGGTGTAAAGCGTTCAGTTTGATGATGTCTGCAAAACTAGGCAGATTTTTGGTGACTAAAATTTCTGTATGTCTAAAGCAGTGTCTAAACCACCTTTTGCCTCAAAATACTCAGCAGCAAATATTTTGGTGCTCCCTTCATGCAGTTCTGATTACTTTAAAATCCACATTCAAACTAAAATCATCTTGAAAACAGAAAACCAAGAGACAGAGGGTATGGAAAACATGTATAATTAGCAGGGAAATTAACTTAATGCTGAGAGGCAACAGGTGCCTAATCGAGCATCCAAGCAATCTCCTCATTTTTAGATCTTTAGGGGTTTTTTGCTGTTAACTGACAGATGAGAGGTAATGATGACACTGATGAAAAATACAGTTCTAAAACCTGAGGAAATCCCATGAATAAGCAAGAAATGGCCAGAAGACTGGCAAGCCTGCTCTCAGCAGCAATCAGAGAAGGATTATCTAAGCTGATAAGCAACAAAAAAGGGAGAGAAAGGCACCATTTGGCTTCACACAGAAAGGTCAGACTCCTTTGCTTTGGAAATACCCAGCCATGCACACACCAGTCCAAGGCGACCTGAGAGCAAGAGTCCCAAGAAGCAGGCGTGTCTGGGCAAGAAGCTTTCACAGGTAAGGCATTTTTTTTTCCTTATCTCCCGTGGTTTAGGGCCAAATTTTGGCCCTAAAAGACAAAATTTGTCATCATAATAGCAGAGTCTGTAGAGGCTGCTGGTCCAGTCCCCTGGCAGTTTTTTTCTCCCAGTTAATATTCTGCCTCCCTAATCTATGAAGAGCAGAAGCACTCGGAGGCGGTAAAGGTATATTCGTTGCAGGCAGAGTGCACCAATGTTTCTAGTAAGAATGCATGTCATTTAAGACTTGAAACAACGTGGAATTTTCAAGCCATTCAAAACATTTGCACTTCCTACAAACCCCAAGTTTTTTATTCTTCAGAGAGCACCCTTCTTTGGTGAGTAATGATTTCGGAGCTGTTAAATCTTTACATTATCCCAACAACACGTCAATTAACGGAGGCATTTTATACAGATTACAAAGATTTGTTGGAGGTGGCCACAGCTTTGTTAAAGCTGTTTTGTGGACATCTTCATAATTAATGGAAAAATCATTAGGAATTCAGTCTTTATTAACCCCTGTAGCTGCAGGGGCCCATTTCATCTTAATTGCATTCATTTGGCACAGGCAGTATTATACAGCATAATCACTAATAAATGATCTTTTAATTTGTACCAATCAAGAGACCTTGCTTTCATGCCAATATTCCTGTTTCTTTGATGTTGACCTGTCTTGATTTTTGATCATTTGAACTTAAGATGATTTACTGGAAAATCAATATCAATACCAAATCTGCCGTATTCATACATCTGTGGTTAAGTTCAATTTGACCGTATTTTGATTGAAGTAAGTAGTGCTTGATTATCCATTCAGATTTTATGAAATAATCAGGTTGGGAAATCTAGTCCTGTATTCTTATTCAAAGGCAAATAATTAGAAACTATAGGAAAACTGCAGAGCTGGGACAGCATTTGAAGTAACACTTCAGATCCCACTAATTAACCAACTTTGTCTGTAATCTCCTAGAGGCCTCCACCAAGAGAGTAATATGCTATTACCCATTTAGCGAGGCCAACAGGGGCTTTGACTACAGTTGTTAATAAGAAAATCTGAGACAGTTTCTCTCATTATACCCCCTGTCAGCACTGTCTCCGCAGTATAAAATAGCCATCATTGTTCTGTTGGTCAGTTAACCAGAAACCGACTACTGTAAAAAAATACTTTACAACTAATTGAAAATGACTGAAACATTCCCTTATCAACCAGTTGCTTTGTGTTATTTGAAGAAAATATAAATGTTAGTGAAGGAGGGAAAACACAAAGTTCAGTCTCTTTAATGAATACCCCCTGCATGAACTAGAATTACTGACTTAGCTAAAGAGAAAAAAAAAAAACCCTTACAGCTATTACTTCAACCTCCTGCTTATGAATTAAAGGAAAAAAAAAAAAGAAAATCCACATGATCTCTTTCCTAATGTTATAGCACTTACTCTGTAAGTACTGAATTAATTTATTGAGAATTTACAAGTAAATCTGTTTAATTACTATGAGCAATACGGGTCCTGTCTAAACTCTTACTGAGCTGTTACATTGTGATACAGCTCCACTACTGGCTGTGAAATAAATAAATAAATAAATGATGTAGTGCATTCTGAGGTGGCAGGGCACGAGCTGGACCACTGCAGCTGCATCATGGTGGGTATTGGAAGGGCTCTTCCTGTTCCTGGGTCACTGCCTCGACCCTTACTGTTTTGCTTGCAGAAATTTTGGATGACTGACCTCCTTTCTTAAGTCTTTGGAGATATGGGGCAACCAGGTCTGAAATAATCCCCAATTGCTGAAGGAAGGTGAAGTTGGGACTAGTGTCTGTGTGTAAGTACATGTGTGTGTGTGTATGTACGTGCAAGTTAGATGACATTTTATTTTACCTCATTCCAATTTTCAGTGCAAATATTATAAGTCCATGAAATGCATAAGCAAGATTAAAGAATTGATCTCCAGTTGTTGAGATAGGTACATGAGGGAAGCAAATAAAACAGTTTTAACGCTGTCACGCAGTGGTATTGCACAGAAGAATTTCCAGGTTTGGGGGACGGAGAGGAAGGCAGAAAACACTTTAATCTGAAACTGCAAGCATGAAATTGCTTCCATTAAGCTTGACTTCCTGATTATTGTGTAACATTATCAAAAGGCACACTTAAGGCTGTTTTGATACCCTAAGTGTACATTACCATTTCTAAACAAATTTAAAATTAATAATGACTGCCCTTGATGCATAATGCCTGATAGTTACTGTGGTTTGGAGGGTTTTTTTACAGCAGTTCGGTGAAGTCATCTGTCCTAAAAGATGGATCAGTAGTCTCATCTTTAAAATTGTTATACTACTGTTACTTATTTGGGAATTTTGACAGAAGAATATTTAAAATAGCAACAATTCAGCTTGTTGCCTGCCCCCACAAAGTAAGTTTTCTGTATCGGTTATAGAAAAACTGCTTACCTCATCTCTGTAGAGGAAGGAAGACAATATTCACTCCAATAATTAATTATTCACATAGATAGAAAGACACTGAATTTATTAAACTACAATAATGGGGGGCGGGGAGAGGGGAGGAATGAAATCACCTTTATCAATAAATGCTGTAGCTCATAATTACTTACATTGGTCTGGGAAGTTCTTCAGATTCCTAACTCAAGCATTTCTGTCTTTTCTATTCAGACAACTCTGATTTCCCTTTAAGTGTGGGGCAGACAGCAGATTTTTCATTTTATGGCCATGCCTTTTAAAACTTCAAGCAATAGCCTCTAATTTAGTCTGTCTATGCCCTAATCTTAGTCCAACTGCTTATATCCATCTTGTTTGCACTCTGAAGAACTTTCTCCAATTGACCCCTTTATGTCTAAGTCACAGCTTAGCACTCTTCTGTTGTTCAGTGCTCACCTCAGTGAAAATCCCAGACTCCTGCTAATATTTTAATAGCATGGACGTAAAAATCTTTCCTTGCTTGCTGACAATCTTTTGGATAAACAGTAACACATAGAATATGTCAGCACATGTTTTATACTGTCAAATTGAATCTTATGGCAAGTCTCATGCACACAGTTTGCTTGTTTATTATGACATGTATTGCCATGTGATTGCACATATTTTATTCTGATTAAGACTATTAATGGCTTCTTTGAGACTTTTTTCCAGCATTGAATATACACATACACAACATTCCCTTGAAATCTTTGCTTGTATTATCAGAGAAGCCTTTAATACCTCCTGTTGAAAAATGTGCAATGTATGAAATACATTCACTTTTATATTCACTCAAGAGAAGAGAAAATATCTGTCCTAAAGAATCACATGATATTTATTGTATAGATCTATATATAATTTTGCTTGATTTGGTTCTAAAGTGCTTTCTGGGAAAAGCATAACAAAGATTCAAGAATTTGAAGAACTGAATGAAAAAGAATGTCTTCCATGCCATTCTCTGCATGAAGTTGCTTTTAGCTTTCAGCAAGCTTGCAACCTCATAAATCTCACCCCTAAAAATTATTTTGATGTAAATAAGAGCAATGAAAGACTTGTGAACTCTAAAACTATTTTAAGTTGGATTTAATTGTAATGAGATGGAAAGAAGATGAGCAGAGTTATTTTATTCACTAGCACATGCCTCTACTACTTGACTGAAAAACAGACACTGCACACCCCATCAGAAAAATTCCAATCTTTTTGCCTCAAATCCTTGCTGGCCATGTTAATTTTGTGCACATTTATTATCCTCATCATGAATGAGTATTTATATCTGTTCTGAATTTGTTCTTCTTTAATTTCCATTTATGTTCCTCCTGTCCTAGCTCCTTGTGCTGGCCTGAAAACAGCAGCTCATGCTGACATTATCTGTTCCATTTAAAATTTTCAATACTTCAATTAAATCACCTCTTAAGTAATTCTTCTTTCTAGACTTCATAGATTTAGATGTTCAGCTTGTCCTTAGAACTTATGCCTTCAACCTTGCCACCTTTTCAAGAACAGCAATATCACACCTATAATACATATAAGTGTGATAAAAAGGTAATATTGTGCAGCTTGAATGTTGTCTCTAACTTTCTTAAACATATATATTCTACTGCCCTGGCTGACTGTCCTAGATGGCATGTCTTTGGAACCACTTTTAAAAGGGTCTTGCTAAAGTCAACTGCATTACTTATATTCTATTCACCTTTAAATGTGCTTTATATTTATGATACCAGTGTTCAGCAATTTTTTTTTTTAACATTAGTTCTTATAATCATGTAAATAGGCTTTTAGCGGATGGAAAAAAAAGCTTAAAATTTAACTTTAATGTTATTCATTACTATTTATCCTCTATATTTGGAATAGCCTTTCTTAATGTGCTTTGTTCTTATAGAAACCTACCAATTTCTAATTTGCGGTTCTTAGACTCATAGTTACATACCTTCAGATTCTTTCTATGCTATTTCCAAATCGGATACAACTTCCCCAGTAAAACACCTCTAAAGGCACATTTTCAGATTTTATAACAAATATTTTATGCAAAATGTAATTTGTAAAAGTACTATAATAAATTAGAGGACTTTTTACAGAGAGCTACTTCCATTTCAGTATCTAACCAGCAGAGGACTGCCTAATTTCCATAATGCAGAAAAATTCAGAAACATCATGGAAGTAGTCTGAGGACAGCAATTCATCTGTGAAGAAAATGTCAAATAGAAGGTAACTCAAGTGAAGACTCCTTTCTTTGGTGGGCTGTAATTATAAACATGTCCCTCACATGCGTCTATCTTCTGTTCATCCCCCAGCCAGTGCTGATACCAGGGCTTGCCCTACCTCTTAGCACGTTACATTTGGTCATGTTAAACTTCATGACATTCCCACTGAGCCACTCCTCATCAGCTGTGTCAACCACACCACTCAGCTTGGTGTCATCATCAAGTTTGCAAGGCTGCACTCAACCCCTTCATCTCTGTCATTAATGAAGACATTAAATAACACTGGTCCAAATACGGACCCTGGAGGGATATTACTCATCACTGATATCCATTGGGACTCTGAGCCATTGACCACTACCTCTGGACCATCCAATCACTTTCTTATCCAACACTTCACTCATAAATCCATCCCTTTCCACTTTAGACAGAAGGATGTTGTTGAGGGCCATGTCAGGGGTTTTACAGAAGCCCATACAAATGATGTCTGTAACCAGTCCCTTCTCCACTGGTGCAGTTACTCCATCATAGAAGACCACGGAGTTGGTCAGGCCCAGTGGTCTTGATTTGCCCTTCATGAAGCCATGCTCAATGTCTCAAATCACCTCCCTAACCTCCATGTGCCTTGTCTTCTAGGAGGATCTGTTCCATGATCTTCCCAGGCAGAGAAGTGAGGCGAACAGGACAGTAGTTCCCAGGGTCACCCTTTTTAAAGATGAGTACAATGTTTCCCCTGCTCCAGTTGCCTGGGATTTCACTAGACTGCCATGACTTTTCAAGTATCATGGAGAGTGCCTTGGCAACTACATCAGTCAATATTCCCTGTAAGGGAGATGCTCCAGTCCCTGATTCACGTTTGTGGCCCTCCACTGGACTCACTAGAGTACCTCTATGTCTGTCTTGTCCTGAGGAGCTCAGAACTGCATATAACATTCCATAACTCCCCTCACTAGGGCTAAGTGGAGGGGCAGAATCACCTCCCTTGACCTGCTGGCAATGGTCCTCCTAAAGCACCCTAGGACACCATTGGCCTTCTTGGCCACAAGGACACACTGCTGGTTCATGGACAGCTTGTTGTCCTCCAGGACCCCTAGGTCCTTCTCCACAGAGCTGCTTTCCAGCAGGTTGGCCTCCAGCCTGTACTGGTGCATGGAGTTATTCCTCCCCAGGTGCAGGACCTTGGATTTCCCTTTGCTGAATTTCAGACAATTTTTCTCTGTCCATTTCTCAAGCCTGCTGAGGTCCTCTCCAAAGGCTGCACAGAACCCTGGGGGATTGGCCACTCCTCCCAGCTTTGTGTCATCAGTGAACTTACAGAGGAGGCATCTGTCCTTCTCATCCAAGTCACTGATGAACAGGTTAAGTAATGGCCCAGTATCGAGCTCTGGACATCACCACTAGTGACAGTTCTCCAACTGTGCTACTGATCACAACCCTCTGGCATATACCATTCAGCCAGGTCTGAATCATGGAATCATTTATGTTGGAAAAGACCCTTAAGGTCATCAAGTCTAACCAGCAGAGCCAAGCCTACCACTTAAACCACGTCCCTGAGCACACAGCCCTGGCAGCACGGCAGCCCCATCAGCTGAGACACACAGTTCATTAGTGCAGATGGAGTGCCTCACTAACAGCTTTGACTGTTTCCTGGAGCTCAGATGGTTTCTTTGCAAAGTTTTGCCATGCTTCACAGACGTACCAGCTTGCTGAGACCTAGCATAAGACCCATCGCAGAGTGCTGCACTGTGCAATGTAGGCACACATGTCTGATCCTTAGATGCAGTCTAAGGCATCTTAGATGCAGGCATGGGTAAAACAGAGTCTGAGCTGGAGCAAACGGTCTCAGGGACCTTCACTCACCCATGGTGAGCATCCAACCTACATCCCAGCTGAGACAAGCCCTGAATATCAGTAACTTGTCCCTGGCTGACTTGAGTCAGTTTAGTAACTGAGTCTGGCATCCTCCCTTTCACAGCATCCTGCTTCCTCCATAAGCTGCTGGAGGCACAGCACAGAGACAACCACAAAGTTCCATCATCACAAATTCTCTATGTAATCTGTTTCTCAGCCTGAAGTTGCTCAGTAAAAAAGATTGAAGGAGGAGCAGAATCTGTCCCTAAAACACGTGGTTATTTCCTCATCATTTGAACTAAATATGGAGGCAGACAGATTTACGTGAGAATGAATTTGAAAAAGGGATAAAATGTTCAGAAAAGAAAATGTTGTTGTCATATAGTTCCACTACCTACAAAACAGATAGAGATTTTGTTTTGTGTTTCTCCTATGACACTCCACAAGACACAGCAAATGTACTGGATTTGTTTAAAAGTTGCAAATGTATAATTTGGAAGTATCTTTTAAAACTCTTTTTACAAAAAAGGGACCCCATCTCACAACTAGCCTTCACAATGTGCTCTTGGGCACCTTTTTTTGGAATTGTGCTGTCAGTGCATTTGATTTGCTGTCTGCATGTGATGTTATGTGCCATATTGTCACAACTTGGGAAGAAGCAGTAAATTGAAGTCGAGTCCTCATTGGAATGAAACTCCCATTTTAAGGAGAAATTCAGATCTATTCAGTTTGACCTTGGAACTTGAATTAAATCTTTAGAAACTCAACTTTCTCAAGGGAAGTATGAGGTTTGTATGAGACTGGATATATTAAAAGCTTGTACAGCTCTGGTATAGTGCACGTGCCAGGATGGTTAATTTCTAATTTAGAGGACAATGAGAAAATCAAAGGGTTTCACCTGAACTAATTTTCAAAAAGGTAATTTGTTATACTCAAAGCTGGTTTATAAGCATTTAAAAATCCATTAAAAGCGGTATTAAAAGCTCAGCTGTGATTTTTACTGAAACATTTTTGTATGTTTAACCTGATTTCTGAATGGATTTTTTATAGTTTAGGGTGGTATCATAAAAATGCACATAAGTCTAGGCTGGATTCCAATTTTGTATTGTAATAAGCAGAATTTTATGTATGGGTCTGTACGCACCTTCAACAAATCATTCAGAAAGAAAAATCAACTGGATGTGGTTATTGAAGATGAGGATGGCATTTACCTGCTTGAAATTTGATGCATATAATACATAAGGGGTTGTCCTTGCTTCAGTCACAAAACTAATCCATTTAGATTGTCATGTCAGGGAGTTGGGCACAATAGGTTTCTGCAGGACTACAGCATGTCACCACCTCAGTGTAGCAGAGCAGCACCCACAGTGGAAAGCAAAGCCAGGACACTTGCTCCTGTCCTACCTGCAACAGGGTACTAAATCCTCCCTCAGGACTGGGAAAGTGTACTTGCCCTTCTCCCACACAGAGAGGCAAACCCTGAGATTTCTAACATGGCCAGATGTTTCTCTCCTGCTCTCTGTCATTGCTGAGTAAATGCTGACTTATCTTCATTAAATCTGCATGCAGCAAATCAATAAGAAGTTGGGGAGCTTGTTTGTAGAAGTATCGGAATCATTTTGGCATGCTGTTAACGTGTTGATGACTCATTTTAGTGTGAACTCAGGAGTTGCCAGGAAATATTGCTAAGGCTTTCTAAGTCTGGCTAATGATAGGTACACTGCAACCCATGTGTCAGAGTAAAGGGAAGGAAAATAAAAATCTCCCAGTGCTTGCAATTCCTTGAATTGCAGTAAGACATGGTGTTTAGGCTTAACTGCATTTTATGTCTGTGCTTTTCTAGAGGAAAAAAATGGACCAGTGTATTTTTCTCACAGTAAGGAATGCAGAAGTTTAACCCCAGAAGTTCCTCCAATTCTACAAAGTAGCAGATGTACCATTTGTAATGTGTGATGCTCTGTGAGTGCTGCATTTTTGTGCCCCAAAGTGCAGGAATATGACAAGGAGAAAAGCTACCCACAAGGAATGAGGAGGTGGAACACGATGGAAGTGGATGTGTTCAGTGCAGGATGCATAGTACATGGTTTAACAAGCTGGGATAAGTCACACAGTATGGCCAGCCTGGAAAAACACCTCCTAGCAGCATTGTGTCAGGCACTTTCTCTTTTTTTTCCTTTGGGCATAATGCAAGATAGATTATGGATTTCTCTGCTAATTTGCAGAAAAGCACTATTTTCACCGGCATCAGTGGCCGTAGCTCATCAGTGCTGTAATTCATAGAAACATAGAATGGTTTAGGATAGAAGGGACCTTAAATACAATCTAGTTCCAAGCCCCCTGCCAGGGGCAGGGATACCTTCCACTAGACCAGGTTCCCCAAAGCCCTACCCAATCTGGTCTCGAATCTTCTTCCAAAGATAGGGAGTCCACAGCATCTCTGGGCAAAATGTTCCCTTGCATTTCCACCCTTTCAGTGACTAATTTCTTCCTAGTATCATAATTCAAACCTTCTTCTCACATTATTGCCTCTCCTGATCATGGAAGGAGTTCATCAGTGGCAGCCCCTCTCCCCTGGATGTTCAAGACCATCTGTGCATGCTAATTGCAGTAGTGACTTACGTGGATTTTCCAACAGGCTCAAAGATAAAGTATCAGATGGGTGATACTGAACCAAGGACGTAAGAGCTGAAGTCTCTGAATACCCTGTAACTAAGCTATGCTCCTGAGTTGTTTCCCTCTTACTGGAATGACAGTATATACACTAATGTGCAACTTAAAGTATGCAGAGTGCCCTGGCACAAAGGAGTTACTGTCTGGGACTTTGGAAGTTCACAATAATAGCCACAGGACCAAGATATTTTTAAAGGTCAACAGAACACCAGTAATTTATGCAATTCTCTTCTGAGAAGTTATTATTATATGATCATTTTCGTATGTAATTATCTTTTTCCTTTTTGCTGATTCACCTCTTAAACCGTTCTTGCATATGATTGAGAAGCATCACCTTGCACATAGGGGAGGAAGAAAAGATATAATCAAACTATACACCTGATCTATAAGTCTGATCTTTTAGTCAACAGAGGCAGTTTCTGATCTTTGTCACTTGCAGAGGGAGAGAGAAAATTCACTGAAACAATCAGTGATTTTTTTTGATGGGAGAAAAATCAGAAGGGGGGGCAGGACATTGAGAGTCGGAGCCTTTGTTCAGTGAAACAAATGTTAACACCAGAATACAGATAAAACTTTATGTATTATTAAAGAATACATTTTGCTGTTGGAAAAATGTAATGCAACCTGGAATCATTTATTTAAACTGGTAATTCTTTTCATGTTGTCACATTACAAAAAGTCTTGATGTGTCTTGTGTCTGACTGAAAATATAAAACACTGTGATAAAAGCAACTAATGAGAAGGACTTTCTTTAGCCTTAACACCAATGCAGAAAGACCAAAAAAAAAAAAAATAAAGCCCTATATAAATTGATGGGAAAGGAGAAGGGGGGAAAAGCAGAGATATTTTGATAGGTCATTTTTTTTTTCCATACATGAGCATTTAGTCTACAGTAATCTACCAGGACTGTCAAATTTGATTGAAAGATAATGCAAGATTTTTTTTCTTGACACAATTTATAGCATGTATCCATTAGGAATAATTATGGTTGCATGATTTTGCTAGCTGTTATCTCTACAAGTGTTACTAATGGTTTTATCAATTACTCCCTGTCCAATAACTGCATGGTTGTAACCTAATTTAAAGACACTCTATCACTAGGCTGATTTGTGTAGTAGTAAATGACAGCATTTGAGACACCAGCCAAACGACTCACTTCAGTGACTTAGTTAGTCTCTAATAATTAACAATTAGTAGGTACCTAGGAAAAGCTCAAGAGACTAGAGCTCCCATGTTTCCCTTTCTTATCTAAATACAAGAAGTTACCAAGATGATCTCCTGTAAACAGAAACCTTTAAATAAATTCTCCTTCTGTGGCTGATAAAAAATGTGCTTTAATAAAGGTGAATAGTTGAGGAATAAAACCGAACCAAACTTTAGGATCCGTGGTTGTAAGACATTGTGACAACCTAAGGAGAAGATACAGGATTATACTTTGAGGTTTTGCTGTTAGTGCTATAGTTCAAAAGCAAAGCCAGTGTGCTAAGAGGGGAATAGTGCTGGCAAAATTGTGCTATTTCCTTGAAGTTTAGAGCAAAAATGCTGGATGTGCAGAAAGAAGCACTTCATTACAGATCATTAGTGAGGTTTTATGTACAGCTCAGAAAGGTATTGCTTGCTCAGAACAGACTGGAAAGAAGTCTATTTTAAATGAGTGTACAAGAAGGTATTCCTCCAAGGATGTTATCTCTGAGGATTTTAAAGAAATTTTCCATTAAAGAATCTCTCTTCTTTAATAAGACTTTGAACTTTAAGTTTAAAGTGAGATCTTGTACTCTGCAAGAAACTATTTCTATGTAGGCACAAAGATATTTAAAATAACAGTGAGTGTACGGGGGTTGGGGTTTATACAGTGCACAGTCCTTTGCACAGTCCATTAGTACATATGAATCTAGCTTGATGGGCAAAATTGCCCAGAATAATTCATCATGTGGGTTATTGTGTCAGATCTTAGTACATCATCTCTTTCAGATTATCCAAGATCCCAACATAACAATCTTTCCCTAGGAGCCTTGAGGGTTGTATGTTTATGAAATGCTGCACTTTAACCACTCAACAGTCTGATGATATTTTCAGGCTTACATGCAAAACCAATATCTGCTATGAAGCTTGCACATTCTTCGTAGGAACTTAGGAGCTGCCACAATGGATTTGATCAGTGATCCATCTAGCATGGTCCCTGCCTCTGACAGATGCCAAATCCCAGCCGCTTTAGAGGAAGGTGTGAGAAACCTCATCAGAAAAAATCTCTGGAAGCACCTGCCTGTAAAGGGAGCTGCTTCTTAAACCCTTAGTAAGTGACTGGTTTATGCCCTAAAGCACAACAGCATATATGCTTTAAAAATTACAGGGTTTTTGTTATAATTACAGGAGCTGTCACTACCCTTATAATATTTGTATTATATTCTTGATCTCAAGGCTATGTCTAGATTCCACAGCACAATCCCACTTGCCTGATCATTATCCAGGTTGAGGGCTGACCCAGACAGGCTGCAGTTTGCTTTTAGGCAATGAGGTCAAGTTTCCTTCTCCTGGGATCCAAGTCCTGCTGGAGATGGGGGAGATAAAGAATGTCTAGTTCCCAACGTGACATGGGCTCTCAGATCACACAGTTTAAAATATTCACAGAAACCAGGCTGCCATTAATTGATTCAGTTGGGTTGGTTTGGACATTTTTTAGGTTTGTTCTGTTGCATTTGAATTTTCTTTCTTTTTCGTTGACCCCATGCTTTTAATTAATAGAAATGGTAAGTAGCCAGCCTCCTTTTTCCCCACTAAATATTTTTTATCTTCATTACTCTTAGCATTTTCTGGTTTTCACCCACAGTCTGAAGCAAGCAATTTCCCTCCTCTCTTCTTTTTTCTTTTCTTATGTTCATCCATCTAAGCATTTCATTGCCATTTTGGAAGCTCTTTATTTTCTGAGGTGCACTACACAGTATGCTGAGTGTAACATTCATTTATCTAATGTCATGAAAATAATTTTAGTTCTGTTCTCTGCTTCCCAATGTATCTCTAGTGTAAATATTATTTAATGATATTAAATGACAGAACTCCTGCCTCTGATTTTAGCTTAATCTGATGACAATATTCATCAGATAGCAGAGTATTTGTCCATTCAGTGAGCTGATAAAACAATCTCAAGTCTGGGTCGCCAAAGACAGAGATGGTCTTCAAAATGTAGTTTTAACCTCACCCACCCTTCCTGGTTCATCTGCATATTCTTTTGAAAACCACTCATTGAGTATCTGTAGCCCAAATGATGTCATCAGGCACAGCATGCAGCCACTACAAGTGGGACAATTATAATTTTTGTAGCTGATTAATCATCATGAAAAAGTAACAGTCAATTGACTCAATCATACATCCATGGTGATTAATCACACTTCACTTGTGTTTTTTACAAGTATTTTACCGACAGTGCAGATGTTGGATGATTTTTCTCCTTGAGCCTTTTCCTTGGCCACAGATGTTAGGTAATCACCTTGTCCTGATACTTGACTTACCTATTTTTTTTCTTCCTCAGGTCCTTAAAAATAAATATGCTTCTTATATGGAAAGAAAATGTTAAACTAGTTATTAAATTTTTTACAGGTCAATCAATACCTGAAATGGCTGTGATTGTCATTTGTCATAGGTGTTTTCAATAAGCACATTGTCCTTAAATCTGCTCTGTTATGCATGACAGCAGGAGTACTAATAAAACCCTGATAGCAGCAGGTAGCAGAGTCCATCTTATTTTTAGACCACAGTTAGAGCTTCTAATCCAAGTGCATGAAAAGTCTCACTTGACTGTAACTAATTGGCATCCAGGCACACAAACAAGCAAACAAGAATATTATGACAGCAAAATATTGAGTTTCAGAGATACTGGCTGGTAGACTTTAGTCTTAACCTTGGTTAGAAAGGTAAGGGAGATGCCTCAGCAGATGAAAGTGTTGTAACATACAGCTAAAACCCTACTAATGATATTTTCCATGGAATTACATGGAATTACATCTATACATCTATATATGATGAAGCCATGAGAATTTACAACCACAGTCTCTCTTATAACCATTATATTCTATTGGGACATGTCTCATGTGCATATAGAGAGATGATTTTGTTTTAAGGCATGCAAGTCAATTTCTAGGTGATTTTCAAAGATTTATTTCAGAGGACCCCTTATAGATAAAATCTATATATTTCCCAGGCTGCCCTCAATACTGCAAATGGAAATGTGTAGGGAAAATAAGTTGTTTACCTCAAATGATGCAAGTCTCTGTGACTCTAACCATGTTTCATCCTTCAGAAAAAGCCAAAGATCCTCATTCTATTTAGAAAAAGTATCATACCAACCTCTTTGCCCAGCCTTAGATCACTGTTAAGATCAATGCATACACTGGAAATTGCTTTCATGAAAAGATGACACAGCTGCATTGAATTCTGCACTAGACTCCAGTCTTGATACTGTTAATAAAGAGCCTAAGGTTGGGTATAATTGTTAATACACTAATTCTAAAAATCCACTCAAATGTCACTTATAATCAGGATTTTCTACTGTGCTAGGACCCCTGGGGAAACCTTTGAAGCTGTGAATGGTGTACACGATGACAGGGATGAACATAAGAAGGTAGAAGGCCACCGATGTTGTTTAGCTTAGTTGTATAAAACTATCACGTATATAGAAGCTTAGAAATACTGGCAGCTAGGAAGATGGGAAAGCAAAGTGTGAGATGGAGGAAACACACAGATCCAGAAGGAAAAGCTTTACACTAAACCCAGTTATATCAAAGCATTAGGGGGAGAGATGAAGAAACTGTATGGCTTGTAATTTACAGCAGAAGTACTAAGGCAGAAAAGACATTATAAAAGCATTTCATCAAGAAGACATCCATGACATAAAACTATTTAAAACAATAAATCAAAAAAAAAATTAGCCATTTTATTAGCAGTACAGATGAACTTTACAGCAGATGTGAAAAAGTGGGATGGTTGTGAAACCTTGAAAAGTAAAATGAGAGTAACAGAGTAAATTAATATGCAATATTTAAAAAACCCTTGAATGTAAATCAGTGATTATAAATTAATTGGCTTTTAATTTTATTAGAGCTGCACACACATTGTCTTGTTTTATCATATCTTTGATATTATTATGCATAACATTTTGAAATGTAACTTTGTGTGCTTCCTCTCAGTTCTTGTTGCATCTTATTTATGATTACTGCTTGGGCTGGTGTGAAGTGAATTCATATCCCTCAATAATGAAGTACAGAAGAGTTGGACAGACTTTTCAGAGCCACAAGGCCTGCTGTAAAAAAATCCCTCATGAATTTTTTACAGCTATAAGTAGCCTGGCACAGGTAATAGCTCTACTGCTATGGGAATTTTGGCTGAAAATATTTTTAAAAGCTCCTGAGAAAAAGAGGGTGTCAGGATATATATATATGTGGTGGTGCTAGAAACAGTTGTTTTCATCAGCAGTAAGTTTTCTCAGTTTTTGTTTGGAATAACTGACTGCCACAGATAACAGCTGTTTCCTGCTTATAGTCATACAATCACAGAATGTCCTGGGTTGGAAAGGACCTCAAAGACCTGACCCCCCCTGCTGTGGACAGGGACCTTCCAGTAGACCAGGTTGCTTAGAGCTCTATCCAACCTGACCTTAAACATTTCCAGGCATGGGACATCCACAACTTCTCTGGATAACCTGTCCCAGTGCCTCACCACCACAGAAAATAAGTTTTTCCTAATATCTAATCTAAACCTAGCCTCTTTCCATTTGAAGGTATTCCCCCTTGTCCTGGCACTACATGCCCCCATAAATAGTCTCTCTCCCTTTTTCTTGTAGGTACTGGAAGGAAAACAGGGTTTTCTAGCTCTTCCACCAACACTGTTGAATTTGAGGCGTAGGTTGCTCATTACTCACTTGCATGGAATTCTGCAGAGGGAACAGGAGCTGGACTGGGAGCTTCTCTCCCAAGATTCCTTTTTAGTTAGAGTGCAGACCACATAGAAGATTTCAAACCATTTGATTGATAGCAGAATATGGAACAAGGAAAGATAGAAATAAACTAATGCTGGAATATCGATTGGAGGAGGAAGAGGTATTTTCTCATTGTACAAAAGTGCATGAAGGAAAAAAAGAGAGGAGATTACAAAAAGCCAGGAGAGATGAGGTGGGGCTTGTGAGGATGGGAGGTTAGGACAGGAGTAAGACACTTAGGAGAGTGGTAAAAGCTTTTTTCTGAGATGGAAATGCAAATGACGTTTCCTGGATGTCACTGCTCCTCTAGTCTTGGTGAGTATGTAGCTGTGAAACTTGCTGCCAGTGTGACCAGTTCCCTTGTAGGATCAATGCTCTAATGACCCAGGCCATGGTCAGGAGCAATCCTTCAGCTCACGAAGTCAAGGACTGAGCAGAGAGTCACTTTACAGCCCTGTAGTCATCAGCACAATACCAAGCAATGAAACCTCTTGATGTAGACCGAAAGGGGAGCAGGATTCAGTTTGTGTCTAAGCAACAAAACAGGAGAAATTTATGCAAGTAAATACAAGCTTCCCAGAACCAGGTAAAACTGTAATTAACTCTGCTTCCTAGGTATATCTTGTAACTTTGGTGCAGCTGTTAACGTGCCTAAGGAGCCAATCTTGGAGCCTGGACCCCTGAAACCTGTGTAAGAGACCCAAGCCTACCTTGTAAGGAGGTGAATGAATCAGCAGGGCCCAGGCAGCCTGTTTAGCAACAGTCTCTTGGTTAAAATCCTCACGTCGATACAGACTGTTTTCACTTCCAGCAGAACAGCATTTTCCAAAAATGTGCTGATCAGCTCTAATTATCAAGGTTACAAACTGAATCACTCAAAAGGTAAGAAATGCCAGAATCTGTGCTGCCTGGGTAACCTTGCTGCTCACATGCACACCCCTTGCACATGCCTTATGATACAGTCTATAATTATCTGATTGCTTGTTATTTTTGCCCCTGTTATCATTGGAGGCATGGGATGCACCTGCAGCAGGGATGAATCAGAGTTAAGCAGGGAAGGTGGTTGCTCTCCTTAGACATCCTGTTTTGGTTGGTGTAAAGACATGTAGGCTGAAGACAGTGGGGAAAAAAGTTTAAGGCACAAATGATGGCAAAAAATGCTGATCAGAAGACCTCACTCTAGCCAAACCTCCACCACAGGATTCCTCCAAGGTTCTGGTCAAATCACTTAAGCTAAATTTTGGACAGGTGATTCTTCAGAGGAGACCCAAACTGCTCTGAAAAGCAATGCCTCAGAAGTAGATGAAGGAGATTTATGAAGCCAAGGAATACCACCTTTATTTTGTGCTTTCTGTGTACCTCAGTTTAGACCTTGAGTTTTGATTTACAGAGCTTTGGAGCAGTCACACCTGCAACCAAAATCAATAAAGGGAGCTGTACTTTGACGGCATAAAGCATTGTACAGTGCAATGCCAACATCTCTGGGGGGAAAAACATCCAAGCACAGATCCTAAACACTGTTAGCTGGGAACACAGAGCTAATGGAAAACCTGGACCTTCATGTCCCTGGAACCTGATTCTCCACCTAGACAGTTTGAATAATAATCATACCCCTCACACACCAAGGACATAATGAAAATAAATATAATGTATATCTGAGAAGCATACAGACTGTAAAATAAAAAGCCGCAAGCAAATTAATAGCTTTGTCTTCAGAGCAGAAGAGGCAAGTGGTAAATAAGGCACAAAGCCAAGAAAAGCAATGAGGAGGTGCCAGATAGCTAAATGCTCATTACACAGCACTAATGTGCACTGCGCCCTGAAAGAGGAAGGGATCCCAGAGAAAAATAACAGTATCTTTTCATCTAACTGAAGATTGCATCAGAAGACATGGACAGAGAGAGGTGATGGCCAGTGTTTGATGACACAGTAAATCCCATTTAAGGCTTCCTAGAACTGGGAAATAGGCCCAGCATCACAATGAAAATGGTGGTTCAGTTTGAATTTTTTTCCAAAAAAACAAAAATTCTAACAAATTTTGGAAATAGTCACAAATTTTAAGTTCATGAGCTCAGGCTTTAGGTTTGTTCAAGTATAATTCTTCTACAGAAGACAGTGTGAAAAGATAGGACTGGCACAGGCTTGGCACTGAGTGCTCCACCTCATTTAACATTAACATTACTTGATTTGGAGTTTGAAGAGCTTGATGTGCATACATTGCAATGCTAATGCTCCTGAAGGGAAAACCCAACACAGGTTTTAATATTAGCTTGTCTTTGCCTACTTGATTTTGAAAACTTAACAAACTTAACAAACCTTTCCTCCACTCTTCTGTCTGTTATATGGAGGCTGGGTAGAGTTTCTTGAAACAGTCCCCAGCAAAGAAGCAGCAAAATTTTCCTACTTGCATCACTGTATTCAGCAGATAGCTTAAAATCCATTTTTATCCTACCTTTGAAACATTTGTACACTGAAAAATAGAAATGCAATATTCAAAAAAAACTTTATTGCCCTACAACTTAAGTTATTACTATTCCCTAGTATAAGATATTTTTTAAAACTTGCAAGATTCAATTTTATTTTTCTTTGCTGATGGTTCTTTGAAGAAACGGCTTTCTTTTGTTCATTCTGAACATGTCCATTATTCTGAATAATCCTTTGGATTAGAAGAAAACTTGAGTGTGAAAGATTTTTCAGAAAACACTTTTCTTTTGCAGATATCCAGACTTAGAGCAAAAAAAATCTGAAAACAACATTTATTGTTATTCTTGCTCCAAAGCTTCAGATTTCTCTTTTTGCCAAGTTCAAAATTTTCAAAAACAAAAATTCGTTTTAAAGCCTCTAATACCATTTTGTCATTTCTTTCCTCATTCCATACAGAAATGCTCTGTGCCAAAGATGAATTTAATCTCCCCAAAGCCAAAACTTCGAGTCAGTTTTTAACCACATTGCACATTCAATTCCTGAAACAGCAAAGACAGAAACAGAACAGCATTTCAGTAGGCAGTTACCATCAGGACGTTGTGGCACACTCTAGTTTGTTGAAAAAATATAATATAATATCAAACTGAGGCAAAATCTGTTCAGTTCCTTGGCTAAATGAATTTCTGGATTAGACAGTGCAAGAGGGATGGAGGCTTCCCTAACTTCTCTTGTCGCTTAGGTTGCTTCCCTTGTGCCTGTGAACCAGTACAAACTTAAACATAATTAGCTAAACATTTTTTCCCCACTGAAGTAGCACTAATTTTGAGTGAGACACCGAGCTGCCAGAAGGGTGCACCACAAGAAGGAAGGTGGCCATTTGATCTTGTTGTAACACCATAGTGTTCTTCAAACAGGACACAACTTTAATCCATACCTACTCTACAGACATTTCCACTGCCAAGCAGCCAACAGAAGCTTTCACACTGAGGAGACCCAGGCCCAGAGTGTTTTTCTTCAGTAACTTCCAGAGGCATAAACTTATAATGCTTTTACTGCTCTTCCTAAACAACATGAGCAGTGGGCACCTCTCGGCCAATAAACCCTGAAGCCCAAGCAGCACCCAGAAGGTGGCCAGGGGCTCCAGGAGAGCAGGGTGGGAGGACAAAGGCTGTGCTCAGTGTGCAGGAAAAACGCTGATGATCTGGTCTCTAAAGAGCAAAAGCACATCCATCCATGTTGCCAGAAAATCCCTTCCCTTTCTCCTTCTGGGAATGTTGAGCCAAAGAGTGCCACACAGGCTTTTCTTCTGAAAAACGTCTTTGTAAGTAGCGATCTGCAGAGCGGTTTGTTTTCATGGTGTTGATGTTTTCAGTTTAAATCTTTATTTAGCCAAAAAGCAGTTCAAAGCACTCGACGGTTGCACTGTTAAAGATCCTCCCACAACATGCGAGCATCATTCCTCTTCAGGATACAGGTCTGTTCTCTCAAATAAATTGGTTTCTTGCAAAATATTTTCATACATTTCAGCTTTAGAAGTATCCCAGTGGAGGAATTTATCAATTTCACATTGCTCATACACCAAAAATCAAGCACAAATATTTTCAGAGTCTATAAAATGTAAATTTTGTGAAACTCCCTGACCAAAAATGGGGAAATGGGGCTCTGGCAGTGAAATTTAAAGGCTTAATGTGCTCAGTACAAGTAATCAAGTTTAGGGCCTGAAGTGAAGGAAGTCACATGAAAGAAGCATAAAGAATCTTGCAGTGGGACTAGGTCATCATCATAAGTCCTTTCCAACTGAAATTTCTATTCTATTCTAGTCTAGTCTAGTCTGTTCCATTCCATTCTGTTCCATTCCTTTTAATTCCATTATATTCCATTCTATTCTACTCCACTCCATTTTGTCTTTCTATCAGAAAAATCTTCATGGAGAAGATTCACAGAGGAATTATCTATCTCAGATAAGTAGCTTTTCTAATTTACTTTCCACTCTTTCATGATCTCTACTATTGAATTTTATTTGTACACTTAATATGTATTTTTTAATAATCTTATAATAATAATAATAATGATTCTTATAATAATTGTTAATATGTGCCATAAGTATGTATAAAGTCTTTTTTTCCTCCATTAGGTTTTTGGTTCTAGAAACTCAGCAAGAAAAAAATTCAGAACTTTAACAATGGCCTCATTTACTGGCACTAATATTCCTTTGTATATATTTGGATTTATACTTTGTGTGTTTCATTTTTTTGCTTTGTTGTTTTGCTGTGTTGGCTGGAAGGACTCTGCTAAAATTCACCTGCCATTCAATTTAATTTCTTGTGTTTAGGGCTGTACAACATTCCATGTAAAGTTAATCAATACAAGGATTTATGAAACATCGAAACAGAACAGTCTAAAGGAGGAAATTATAGTCAGTTCCAGTTATTAAAGATTTCCTATACTAAATTTAGTATAAGAGAATCCTTATACATCTTCTTTTAGGGTATTTGTCAAGTGCATAGACTGAAGAAACAATTGTTGTTGGTTCCACTGTAATGTGTCTTTATTTGTTGCTTGCTATTTAATGCTAGCTGGAAGGAAGCAAACCATGTCATGAGGAGGTGAAATACTGATTCTATTTTAGTCACCAGCAGCACTTCCATTAATTTCTTCTGAAATTTTACCTGATGTGCAAAACCCTGTGCAATGGAAAAAGAAACAGCAAATTTTATAAGATGAAAATAAGATGAAAATATACATGACTCTGCATCCTTCCTATATTCAGCTGTCTCACATTGCAAGGTACATTAGGTACATATATACATACATATTCATACATATAGGCATCTACGGGCATTTATATCTGGCATGTATAAAAAGAAAGACCTTTGTATATCATTACCTAGTTTAAATGCAGGATTTGTAATCAAATACATTTTTTTCTTTCCAGTTTAACAATACATTTGCTAATCTTGTTTAACTTCAATATTTATCAAAGTGTTTTGCCTCTACTTTCATGCCTTCTCATGACTTATAAGAATGCTTTATACTTTATAGAGCAAATTTTATGAAGATATTTGTGTCTCAGAACACTTTGACTACCTAAAACTTACACAGACTTTTAAATATTTATTTTGGAGGAGTTGAAGATATTCATAATTCCGGTTTTTGTACTTTAGTTTACAGACAAAAAAAAAGGTTTTTTTTTTAAATAAAAGATTTCATGCACATGATGAATTGTCCATCTACTCTATATATACATATATATATATATATGTATGCATCATATACATATATTTTTATGCACATATACAAGCGCACGCATACACATATGTACTCTACAAAGTTTGGTTGCCTTAAAATAGATTAACATTAGAAGTATTTATAAAAACACAATTATCTATCACAATATACTCATAAATCTTTCATGCATCAACTTGTAAATAATATTTCAATATAAGAACATGCAGATCTCTTAAGAAATTTTAAGAAAGAAATTATCTGCACATGTCAGTGCAAGTCCAGTTACTTGGCTAATTTGTTCATTTCTGACGTTAAAACACTTCATTCTTTTGTTCTTTTCAAGTGTAATTTGAAATCTTAATGAGTTATTCATTTTGCTTTTGCAAACTACTTCTTGAACCAAAAATTATTGTCTAGCTTCCATTGTTTCTCTCTCAGTTGCCTAGCAGGTCTCTGGTACTCCATGACACATTAGTAAGTGAGTTGCTACTGAGTCATTCACGATTTAAAATATTTTCTCATGAAGTTCTGATTTGCGAACAGCTCCTCTTGCCTCTTGTCCTTCCTTCACTTACAAACTGGTACATCATGGGACCTGTAAAGGGAAAATAATAAACAATTAGTTTTGTAAATAAAAAAATAATTTCATTGACCTACAGACCACACAGAAAACAAGCTTATGCAAAAGGCAGAGTGCTCAAACTATATGTTTTGTTTTCAACATGATAACACTGTACACTACTATTTTTAACAAAAAAGTTTAATAATGCTGAATACAATAACAAACCACAAACAGGAAAACAAGGTCTGGTTCAGTTTTTGTTGTCACTTGTTTCTATCATACACTGGTCAGCAGGCAAAAGGCAAGTTTTCAATTGTTCCAGTTTGTTCACGTTAGTACTACCCTTGTTCCTCAAAATGACTCTTTTTTACAAGAAGACTCTTTGCAAACAATTATCAACTGTATTGTGGAGATCAATTTGTACACAAAAGAGCAAAACATTTATCACTGCAATTCATATATATTTACAAGTGGTGATGGTCTACTGTTAATTGCACAAAACAGCTTAAGATAATAAGATATTTACTGTAGCCAAAGCTGAATTGCTTGTGAAAAGGAGTAATTTTGGGGTCAAGCAACAATTTTTCTGCTTCAATCCTCACTGAAAAAAA